>VXBO01001858.1:73237-149153 GCA_013400135.1 Rhinoptilus africanus | reverse complement strand
ACTTGGAAAACTTCTGTGACTCACCTCTCCTAAATTTAAATAGCAGAGACGTACACATCTGAGCCATCACGGCCACCCCAGTGTTCTTTTTTGAGCACTTACTGACCAGGAACAATAATGCAGGTGCTAGCATGTATTTAGATCTGTGCTTGCTTTAAGATGAAAAAACTTATGCCCAAAAAATCACTATGAAAGGTAAATTCCTAGAACTATAGTATTTAAAGTTTTGTAGATTTACTAGCATCATTCAGCTTTACATACATACCTGCCATACAAGTGCTCTGCTAACAAGTATTTCTTTAAGACATGTATATATTCTGGACTGGATCTCGAATATTAAATAGTGCTAAAGCTCATCAGTGCTTGTAAGTAAATGCATCAAATTTACATAACTTCTGCTATTATTAGTATACACAGAAAACGTATTTTTTAGCACCTATTCAGCATGCTCATTATACTCTGGTTTATACTTTAGCATGTACAATGAATTAATTTTTGCTCCTTGTATTTTTTTTGAGAAGTCATTTTGTAGTTTGCAGAATGCTCTATATATCATCTGGATTTTTTCAGAACTCATATCAGCCAAATCTCTGATTGTTACTTGCCATAATTACAGGGAGGACTGTGCTTTGCCTGCCTTTTGTTCTACCTGAATAAAACTTTTAAGGGGCAAGATCGATTCCTTACCCCTCATTTTGAATAACTGGTGTTTAGTCAGACTTTCTGAATCTTCAGTTTGGCCTCCTACTTGCAGTCCTTCAGTCCCATTTGAGATGGATTTGGGATAAGCAGAAACCTGACCTGGCCAGTTACTATTTTTGGCTGATTTCTATTTGAAGCTACTTTGCGTTTGAGGCTCATCCTTGCCACGGTGCCTTGGTTCTACCATGCAGCTTTGGTACTTTACACCCATGGCTACGTAATTAAGAGGAAAGACACGTGCACTGCGGTATAATTAATGGTAACAAGACATCTGAACTTCATGTAATCCTTGTTGTCCATCACAAGCCAGTAGTTTGGTAATGGGGCAGGTTTTTCTTCACCATGTGCTGGGCAGATCTCTGTGGTCTGTCTCCAAGCATTGCAGTCTGAGACCTCTTTTGATGGCAAGTATCATTCTACGACTTCTGTCCCAGTGTTCTACCCAATCCACAGAAAACTAGTTTCTGCCCAAATAACACTCATTGCTTCTGGGTGTGATGAGTTCCTCTCTCAGACTATAAATACAAGAGACACTAACCAGTTAAATACACACAGGGCATCAACTGTTTTTCCTTTAATCACACTTTCAGCTTTTGTTGCCTACATAAGGTTAATTACCCGGATTCTTCTATTTATTCCTGTGTCATTTTAATCAAACTGCATTTCTCTAGAGACAAATATATCAAATAAGACTATATTCTCTCTTTCTGGGAAAAAACCACCAATATAAAGTATGAGAGTTACAATATCCCATCTGCACAAAGACATGTACAGACAGATAGCCATGTCCTGGACAAAATCCTACATAGATATAAACTCTATGAGGCATATGAAGTCCTCAATCGTGAAGCATTTATGACTGGATGTTTGGATTTTATTATTGGGATTTTTACACACTGCTTGTAATTCTTTTTCTCATGCTATCTCTTCTACAGCAGGCCCTTCCCTCTCTCTTCATATTGATCTGTTTCTTCACCACTGTTCTCCTGGAGGAAAATCTGAACCTGGATTGTATTTTATTTTCACTTAAATCCTTGAAATGTGGAATTCTTTACTTCAGGGATTTAAACTAGACCCTCAAGCCTACCTTGGCAGACTTCTGTGGTTTTAGAGGATAGATTTTTCTGTTTTGTTTAAGAAGGTATTGCAAGCAATGGCTCTTTAGAACTTTAAGCATGCAGTAAAAAAATAGAGATGACTAATAGCTATTTAGCAAGTAATGATGGCTTAGCTATATTTACCACTCCGATTTAGCCTCTCTGGCTCCATTACTTAGGATATTTTCCTGAATTAAATTTGCCTCAGTTCTATAGCCAACAGCTGTCCACAGGAAAATAAAAAAATGTCCCAAATCCTCCAGAAATAATGATTTCATATTTCTAATAGGTTCCTTTAACTGCACAATCAAAACGGTCTCTTGTGCCCTCTAGCATGTGCTATGTCATAATAAAAAACTTCATGTGGAACAGCTAGAGAAATACAGGCAGAGTAAATTAAAACTTTTATCTTAATGGTTTTCATGATGCTCCATTTATGTGCAGGTAATAATTGATCAATAGAAGTGGGAGAATGTATATCCTTCCTCTGTGTAACTTTGCTCTGGAGCTAAGGTTGATAACCACACTGGGCCTATTTGAATGAGGATGTTCATATGAAGTCTGTGTCTGCTTCCCAGCCCCAAACAGATTGTGCTGTTTTTCCATTTATGTCTAAGCGTCACAATATTTTGTTTCTAAATGGTTAGGTTAGCTCATCTTGAGACCAGCTGTTCTAAAGGATTTAAAGGAATACAAGGACATGTATACTTAATATTTTTTAAGCTCAAATATATTTAGCTTAAAATCACTAGACAAACTTGTTCCTAGTAACTTTGGTGGAGTTGTATTTCAATCTGCAATACGTTTTTCCCCCCACAGAAACTTTGCATTATTATGATGTTTTAAAGCATTTATTTCTATACATCACTTTTATTTTTCTTTGTGGCCAAAAAGAAATATTTTTCTCCTTTAGTATTTTAAGTGACATCAAAATATTTGCTAAAATCCTGCCAGTGCTGTTTGTGGCTTCTGAATCATTAATTTGTTTATTAAAGCAGTTGGTTTTAATTTAATAGAGGTTTCTTCAGATCCAAATGTAAATTTTAAATAGATTATAAACAAATAAATGAACAAGCATATCCTAACTCTTAAAGATCAAATAGGGATTTTTTGCTAAAGCTTTCCTCAGTATTGTATATAAGAAAGGACTATACCAGCTACACGTTGACAGTTCTGATTTGCAGTAATGTAAAAAATAATCAGAATTGTATTTCAACTTTACAGAAATTAGTTCTGAAGTTCTCTTATGCTCTCTCAAGCCTCTGCTAGTTGACAGTAGTATTTTTGTACACTGCTACGGTACATTACAAATTATTAAAGTTTCAATATCATTCAAATAATGACAAAATTGATTGCTACCAAAACATGACAAATTCTACCTCTTGTGCATTCTGACCTGTAATTCATCCAAGAAAGTATATTCAGCACAAAGCACATTTCTTATGGAGTAAATATGTGTGTAAGGTGAGAGATTTTAAGAACAGATTAAAGTTTTCTTTTTCTAAAGAATCTGAGATATTAGAACTTGAGACTTTGAAAGGAGGACTCCTTTCATGATTTTAGAAGCTTTGACTCACGCTTCACTTGAGAAATCCTCTAAGAATTTACGTAAGTGAAAGCTGTGTAAGTCATTTAAGTAATCATTTGAAAGTTTTGTGGCTTAAAGATCCATTTTTTGTTTTGTACAGCAAAGAATCTTAAAATTAATAAATTGTTTTCCTCATTTACTGAAATATAATTTATGGTTTTGACAGTCCTTTGAGGTTTTAGTTTGCAGAATAACCAATAAGTACATAGGGCATACAATTTTTTCTCCCAGTATATAAAGTTCTTGGCTATAAAAAGTCACAAGGAAAAGCAATTTAAAGAGGTTTGCACAAAGCTGTAACCAGTTATTCTCCCTGAATCAGGTGCTTAGTTTATAACAGTTTAGAAGAAACCAAAAGTTCAAAGTTATAGTTGTTAAACATTTTAGACCCTTTTACCAGAAGTACTCTACTAAACAGAGGGTGATGTTTAGCATGACTATGTAACTTTGATTTTTGTTTGAACTCATAAAACATGAATTTCCTGATTTTGCTGGTCCCACTGTACCCAATAATATGGAAAATGTTGCTCTCCCCAAACCTTAGGTAGTTTTCTCTTGTATAAAAATATGTTCTAACCCTCATGAGCATAGTAAGCTCAGCTGTAAAACCTTATAAATTTACATTTTTACAGAAAAAATAACTAACTTTTTCTAACAAATTATTGCGTTAAATGTGTGAACTCTTTTGTTCACTAAACTAAGAAAAAAATCCTTTTCTTATGCACAATTTTGGAAATATATAAAAGGGTGGATGAGCAGTGGAGAAAACAGTTATTACATTTCACAAACTGTATAGTTTTTTTCAACTTCATTTATGTATGTACTGGTAGAAGTGCACGTCTGTTCCTGTAAATGGTAACAAAAGACAGATATTTAGGTAGAGAGTTAAAATTTGTTTGATTGTAAAACAAAATGTGCATGTTAGAACAATATGTGCAATATATTGTACGTTTTGCATAGAAGTCAGAGCACGTTTAAATCACAGGAGAATTTCTAAATACAGAGCATGGGAACTATGGTACTGAGGCAGCTCAGTGGTCCGCACAGTCTTGTTTCTGATAGTGTTCAGCTGCTTGGGAAAAGGTTGTAACAGACAGACATAAAATCTGTCCTGCTTATTCTTAACCCAGTCACATAGTGGCTGACTTCGGCTTTACAATGAGAAAATTGATATTATACAGACGGAATGTGTTTTCTATAAAAAAAAATTTCCACTTCTGTTAAAATAAATGAAAAAAAAATACTGAAAATATTTATTAATCCCTTTTTTTTTGTGAAAAATAGAAAATTTTGGAAAGAAGACACTTAACATTATTACTTTCTGCAGGAAATTTCTGTGGAGGTTTCAATGGATATTTCTTCTTGTTTCCAGTTAAACACTATAATTTAATATTCTTATTATTCATATATTTTTAATCTCGGTAAGCCAATATCCTCAGTGATATTTTTTGGCAATCAAATTATACAATTGTGGATTTCTTGAAAAAGAATTTCCCTTATTTTTTGTGGTTTGTTCCATTTTCTTCAACTGCCATTCTGCATTTAAGTTGGAAAAAAAGATGAACAGCAGTTGCCCATGCAGTTTCTGTGCCTCATTCAGCATTTTGCTGTGTCAGACTCTCTCTTTTTATCCTTGCGAAATTTTTTTCTTGTGAATGGGAGTGTTGCTAAGCCTTGAAACTTTCTTTTTTCCCAGTTCTTAACCTTCCTTGAGCCTTCACACTGTATTTACAGCCAGCATGCTGGAGGGACTGCTCCTGGACTCAGGCCATGCCTGACTTTTTCAATGCAGGAAATGATGCTGAAGGTAAGGAAAGGTGATGGACTGAGAGAGAAGGCATGGGAGGTGAAAGTAGCATCCAGTGTACAGAGAAAATGAGGTAAATAGATTTGTGAAAAGGGCAAGGATGAGGCAATGAAATGTGCATAGACGTTTCAAAACTCCGTGTACTCTATTATTGCCTGACAACACTGTATGCAATTCACTCATGGAGGCAAGCAGTTAAAGGAATGACATCCCTCCATACCATGTCACCATATTGCATCTCTGTAGTTCTTACAGTTTAGCTGCCCTCCCTGCTATAGAAGCTCAGAAACAGCTGCTCAGTATGGAGGTACTCACAGAGGTATGAGCTAACATTTTTTCTTTAAGAAAATTCTCTGTTTTCTTACAAAATGCATCCTATTGCTTTTTTTGAGCAGTAAGTAGGTATATTGTTTTAAAATAAAAACAATAAATATAAAATTAAAAATAAACAGTAAGATAAAAAGAATAAAAACCCCAAATTCTGAACGACTTTTTCTGTTCTCAGCCAACTCTAAGTAAACACTGTGGAGATGGGAGGAATGAAAGCTATCTTTGTGCCACATATTCCATTTACTAAGTGGCAAGAGAGTCATTCACAAGTTCCATTATGTGCTCATAAATCGTAGAATAGTTCCTTATGTTTGTTTTAGTAAACAAATTTCACTGTCTACTGATAAATTGAACAAACCCCACTGGATCACAGCCCTCAGGCCTCATGGCCAAAGGCAATGCGCATCTTAGGGTTCAGCTGAGCCGACCTTCTAAACTGAGCTGGGAGAAAACAACTGTTTAAGGTCTATTCCAGCGTGACAAACATCATTCATCTTTAGGCCCAGATGTGTAAGTCGGAAAGGCAATCACTATTACAAAAACCCCACTTCTGTGAGGCATGCGTGGATGACTCGTACTCTTCCATCTCTCCTGGCCAAAGTATAAAGCTGATCAATTGAGCAGCAAGCCTGGTAGCTGTCTTCCTAGGGCTCTTTCACAGGTAAAACTTTTTGCATAATGGTCCCCTTTAACAAAATATTTTGGTATAACTAATCCTTTTAAAATTACACTCAACAACTCAGAACCACTACACAGAAATTCCAACTGCAGCCAGCACTTTTGAAATCCTATGCCACAGTTTGTTTTTTAAGACAACACATAGCTGCTAACAGATATAATAAATGAATATATTAAGCACTATCCCACACACAGAATTAATTCAAACGTAAAGTATCTTACAAGAAATGCTCTTGAGTTCCCTCTTTGCTCTATTGTTTAATTAAGTTGTTCTATAAAATTAGTGCTTTGGCTTTACTCTAAATTATTCTATTCATTCCACTGAATTTGCATTATGGCCAAGGTTTCAAAAAGGATGCCTCAGATTAAAAGGTTTTAGTCCTTATTTCTGTGTCTAAATGAATGCCCCAAGTTTAGAAATGACCTGACCATCAGAAAAATGGATTCCAGTGCTGTTGGAAGTGGCTAGTACTCAGTCCCCACATCACCCCTGTCCTTGGGCTGGTGTAGGTGGTCTGTGTGGCCATTCTGATTGAGTCATGGGCTTGGGAGAATTTTATTTTGGAGACTTATTACCCAGCTCAGTGTTCCAATTATATTCACTGCATCACAGCACAAACAGTTATGCTGTCTCAAATGAGGCAGCGAACGACAATGGGGCATGGGGAGAAGAAACTAATATTACCCCAGAAAAACACTTTTATGAACACATGGCCATAGGGGGCATGTTTACATCAGCAGGGTGGTTTGGAGGAAAGTAGAAAATAATTTCTTATAGAAGTCTAAAAAGTGTTTTCAATTCTGAACAGAAAGAAGTGAAAATGCATTTCATTCTTTGATGAATCCAGCAGCCAAGTGAGCCTTGTCTGATGGCCCCAGGGAGGGAGTGGGGCAGGAGTTGGCTCTTCCCCTCTCGAGGTCACAACTGGCCCCACAGCCAAACCCCAGGAGTGGGAAGATGTGCGTGGGACCCCAACAGTCTCCCCCAGAAACTGAGCAGGGAATGTAGATAAAACTTTGTGTTCATTCAAGCAAGGCAAATTTTTTAACTTTCAGTTTACTTAGCATTTTAAAGCAATATTTTTTGGGGATTTATCCCCAGCGAGTGTCCTTGCTTGCTCTTCCCCCCATGCTGCCAGCCATTTTTCTTGCTGACTACAAAGCTGACAAATCAACAAAAGACCACAGGTATTCACAGGATGCTAAGTGATATTTTGGGGGATCAAAGCGCATTTTTGAGTTGCCGTAATTTGAATTTTAGCAATTTCATGCTTTGAGAAGAGCAAGAAATGATCTGCAGTTTCTCTTCCAATACACTGTGCTATTTTTTTGTGTCTACCTGCTCCTGTCACAGCACAATGGTACTAAAGAAAAATAGATTCATGAAAGCAGCCATTGCAGCATTTTCTTATAGAAAACATCATAATGAATCTATACTGTACTTAAAAAACCCAGTTTGGGAAATTAATAACATGGCTAGATTAATCAGAAAAAAATAAATGGCATAGTCTGACAACATCCAAGAAAATGAATTAATGTGGTGCTGAGGGACAAGGTGTAGTGGTGGGCTTGACAGTGACAGGTTAACGGTTGGACTTGATGATCTTAAAGGTCTCTTCCAACCAAAACAATTCTATGACGATTCTATAAGGAAACACTGAGACAATACTGGTGAGCATCACAGCAGTTTCAGTGCGCGAAAATCAGATCATTGGCAAGTTCTTTCAAGCTTTGTGTAGTCAAAGAGATTGAGAGTACTGCAATAGCTGTATTTTTATTTGTGGGAAAACTTTTACTACGCTTTCTATATATCTTGACTTTGTATGGCTTTGGGTCAGTTTTCACAATAGCTTCACAATGTATTTGCTTGAAATGATTAAAATATGTATAAGAAGAATTTTGATAACTTGAAACAATTTTGTGGGTGAAGAGTCTCTCACTCAGAGTGCTTTGAGACCTGGAGTGAAGTACTTTGGCACCACCACATTTGGTTTTTCCTACTCTGAAGGATATCTTTTTAGATGTTCTCAATTTCATGCATATTAATGTTCACTTTATGAACAGCGTTTGCCCATTCTCTCACAAAATAGTTTTTAAAGAATATCAAGTGCTCTGCAGAAACACAAAACTCTGACCTGTCCAGAAAGAAGATCTACTTCCCAAGTTATCTCTGGGTATCATGTCACATGTTTAAGTTCCAAGAGCCTGAACTGAAGTCAATATTTGTAAATATTACTGCTATATTTTTTCAGCTGAAAAATCCCACCTGATAATCTAGGATCCAACTGGATTGGGATCAATGTTAGATGAAACCATGCATTATGTAGGAATTTTATGTGAAATAAGCTGTCTGAGCATAACTTGTGGATATATACACAAGGCTCAATTCATCTGGGGAGGACTTTATTCTTATCATCCATCAGCCAAAGTGAAGTTCTCACTGTAACTCACTGTAGATTGTATTTAATATAAACTTCCTGAGTCGAATACCATTATTTCTAAAATAACTTGAAAAATCATTTGCATATTTCCCAGAATGTCACTTTGGGATATCGGTCAGACTTTTAACCAGTATAAACCTGACAATTGTTTCTGCTCCAAACACGCACATATTTTGACCATCCCAAAAGCTTTGTAGGTCTGGTGGAAAAATGAATTTTTGAAAGTAGTCCAAAACACAGTAATACCTTAAGCAAAAGAGCTATCTCTGAACACCACCATTAACTACCAGGTCTGTATACAAAACCTGCATTGTTTACCAACGTATCTGTGTAACATCCCAAAAAACATTGCTAAAACCAAATACTATACTGCTCCAAATTACTGTTTTAATGTGTCTGAATGTCCTTGATTATGGAATAAATTGGAAATATTACTATGCTAGTTCAGTAATTTGGTTAGAGCTTCAGAAGGAGATGCTTTGTGATAACAGAGTTTGAGACCAGATTTTCTAATGGCAGAAACACAGTGAGTCTGGAGCTGCAGATCATGTAGAAACACATCTCAGGGCTAATTGCACATAGACTTGGGAAAATACCTGAAAGAGTGGACCAGATTTAAGTGCCATTTTAGCAGTGCTGTGGTGGTGATGGAAATTTGCCAGACGAGGCCTTTTAAAAAAGCTAGTTGAACTGATGCTGAAGTGAACGGGTAATTTAGGGTACGATCTCTAAGGAAGATGTGTAAAGCAGCAGTTTCAGTGTGGGGCTGGATATCGGGCAATCCTCAGTCTTTCCTTCCCTGTTTTGAAGGTGATTTTCCTTTTCTGTGTATCTTTTCACCCCATTTATTGTACTGTGGCATAATTATATATGCTTATAACTCTATTGAAAGAGAAGGAAAACACATTCTGCTCTTCAGTGATCTCTTGACCTTTAAAGTCTGCTTTTCTCTGTTCTCTCCCCTCCACAATAAAGTCCTAAAAAAGGAGAACAGCGATATTAGGGGAAAATGAGAGGGACCCATCCCAGAACCCTTTATGACCTGATCTGCCTAAATTGGATCCTGTACAAGCTTTTAGAGGACCAAGTATAAGACAACTTACATGAGCTTTCCTCTTCTAAATAGTTCCACTAAATTAAAGAGTTGGCCCCATCAACAGGAGCTGCTGGATAACATTCAAAATTTCCCAGATGGTGTGAATGAAATTCTCCAACAGATCTATAGGGTTTTCACTACAGGTCCATGAAAACAGCACTAAAATAGCTAGACTAAAAATATATCAATAATTTCAATGTATAATGCTTACTGCACCAGCATTAGACCTTTTCTCCTCAGATGTACATGCAGAGAAAACTTTACAGTGTTCAGACAGGTGATGTAATGTCCATGTAAATACTACCTGGTCTATCAAAGAGAAAGTACAAAACCTAATTAGTTAAGCAGTAGCATGGTAAATACAATTTAGCTACTTCAGTGATGGAAGATTTAGAAGTCTTGAAATAAATAACTGGTATGCTGGAAGAATGGCAAGGTGTTTGGCTGTATGGTTCCCATTATGTTTTATTCCTCTCATTGCATGCGCTAAAATTCTTGCATAACACTGAGCATTTGGAATTGTGTATATTGGTATTTTTCTTAAAGCTTGTTCCTTTTATACTTCACTCTTGGATAAGGTTTAGCTCTTTCCCACAGGTCAGCAAATTATTTAAGTACACATGATCATTCAAGAAAAGCAGTATCTGAATAAACAGGACTCTGCATGCTTGAGGGTCAGCTAGGGCTTATGTGTGTTTTTTCTCTGTTTTGCATTTTGTAGGACTGAGGCCTTCCACTATTTGAGAAGATTCTATGGGCAAACTGTATTGATGGGTACTGTGTGAAAATTGCTGTGATCTGACATAATAAGGAAAACACAGCGACAATTTGCAATCCTGGCTGGAAAGTCCCTCCAGAGTGGTCTCCTACAAGACTTGTAGGCCAAGCAAACTTTCAAATCCTCCTTTCTTGGGGGGCTCCTGCACAAGGTTTAAGGTGGGAAAACGTCATCCTTTGCCGTCATCTTGATGAAAGAGTTGATCCTCAGCTAGCAATGGGGGGTTCTTATGGTCTTTTCATGTCAGTGTGATGCCTCTACATGGCCTTGAAAAGACTGACTCAGTGATAAGAGTTGTGTTTAGAACATCTGACTGAATCTCTCATGGAAAATATAGGCTTTTTTAGTGTTTTCCAGGCTAGACTATTACTGATGTGTTACCATAGTCTCTAGTGATTTTTCATTCCTGACAGTTGTCTTACATAAATAAAATATTTTTCTTCTTTTTATATTAACCTAGATTTCATCTGAAAAGCTTTTTTTCCATGAGTTTTTATTTGGAGAAGTCTGTCTCACCTTTAATTCAGTGCCAGACTCTGTGTGCTTGTGTGCGTGTATACATAGGTAAATAGACTTACTTTTAAAATATTTTTTTAAATTAATTAATCAGAAATGCTAGACAGAATTGTCTAGGGAGGTGTCATTTACTTCTCAGAACCAGACCAGTCCTTTGGATGATAATTATAGTCTGCAGATGCCTAATTATGGAAAAATGTAGTATTTTCCACATCAGCATCTGCCTTCATGGCACTGTCTGCAAATACTCATGCTCGTGGTTTAGAGATTGCTTTGAGTGTCATATAGTTTGATTACAGATGAACTTTCTAAATTCTTTCTACCTATTTTCTTTGTCCTCTCTTAATAACAATATTGCTTTTTTATTAATGTATATAGAAATCTGTGTCAATCCCTTTTACATTAAAGCAAAGTGGTGCATCCTGATACTTCCAGCGTATCTTCTTCCTTGTTAATTTGTTGGTATCGATTAATACTCAATTTGATAAAATGTTTTATTGTTTCTGATGAAACAGAAACCTGCATGATGATGTCACATTTATTGCCATGAAACATGGGTTATTCACACTTTATGTTAGAAACCCGAGGCAATCTTTTGACCAACTCAGTTAAAGGAGAACCTTTGTAAAACTGGACTTGTGTTCAGATGAATACACAGCGACCCAATGCTGTTTAGTTATTTCAATTAGACGAACCTTTCAACCATTCAGACACCATGATTTTTAGAACTCATCTTTAACTAGAGTATGGACAGGACCAAAGATAATTGAAGAACTTGTGAAGGCTAATTCTACTGATTTTCAGATCATTCTGGAAAGACAAAATCAAGGTTTCTGATTTTTTTTTTCAGCATGATCAGTTATGACTCCAACTACAGGCTACTAGTTCAAATAACAATATTTTGTAGAAAGCTGAGGGTAAAGTTTTTATACATCATTTTATGTAGTAGGACTATTATCCCAGGACACTTTTAGAAGTGTAGACTGGTCCCTCCCATCTTTCATTTATACTTTTAACTGCATGGCCGCAGGGAGCAAATTAGGTAAAGTTCTAAATTGGAAAAGTCAAACTGGAAATGAGTAAGGAATATAGGATATTATTGGCTCTTGATGGGAATGTGCACGTGTACAGCAGGTGCACTGATGTACGTTGCTCCTGGATACAGAAACAAAAAATAAAATGAGAAAGCCCAGAGCCAGTATAATCTCACTCATTCCAGAAGAACTAAAACTTTGTTTTTCCATAAAGCAAATTAGATATTGTACACTTCAAATTGCCAAATTGTCTAGCCAAAGAAAGCAGAGATCTATTCTGTATTGCTGGGGCCACCTACTTGGTTCCTCCTCACAACAAAGAATAAGAAAAAGAAAGTGCAGCCTGATTGCAATAATTTTTGGATGTCTAAATTTTATTCTGCTTTCAGGGTCTTCATGATGCAACTAAGCTGCAATCAGACAAGCTGGTCTAAAACATCATCTGTAAGTATCATTTGATACAGAGATGACTTGCTGCAAGGAAGGGTGGATAACATTAGCTAACGCTGGTGATTTGCTCTGTCAGTATTTACCTTTTCTTTGGAAATGCAACGTTAAGGGTTTTTGAAATAATCTGCTCAGTTGTTGTTGGGGGGGGAGGAGGTCTGCTCACAGACGGAGCTAGCAGAGTTTTCGTTTAGAAATAATCTAACTTCTATTTGCATAGAGTGATTAAATATTGTTGAGTCAGAGGTGTAGAGGAGAAAAAGATGTGCATCCAACACCAGTAGGTAACCAAAATACGATTGTGATCTATTTAAGTAGATCATGCTAATATTCCAGGTGTCAAAATATATTGTTCCTTTCACTTTCAACTGATCTTACTGCTGTATCAACAGGGATATTATTGCAAAAATAAAATTATTGTTCCCTGTACTTTATCACTAAGATTTCCCTTCATTAAAGCTTAATTTATCACTAAGATTTCCCTTCATTAAAGCTTAATTTCCATTATGGACCACATTAAGAAAAAGTCTGTGAAGAAACAGTGCTCCGGATTGCTCTTCTTTGCACCCTTGTCAAATCAAAATCAAATCACTCTGTGATCTGGAGTGATACGGTCTTGATCTTTGTAGTGGTGATCTGAAAAAAAACACATTAATCACTATAGAGAATGTGACAGATAATATGAAAAGAAAGGAAGGAAAAACCAGAAATACAAAATAGCAACCAAAACTTGGAAATGTTTTCTTTTACAAAAACACTCAACCAAAAATCCCATGGCAACTCAATCTTAGAGAAAATCTGTATTTTGTGAAATTTCCAGTGCAAAATGAGATTTAAAATAATTAACAATTTATTTTAATTAGCCTTAAATTTATTTTAATTAGCCTTAAATCAGCCATGACAGAATTACCTTGATGACATCTAAATTGCTGTAAGCAGGTGCTGGAGTTACCGCTCCCCTGAGGTGACAAAGGAGCATTTACACTGTCAAGCGGTTCCCTGCCAGCCTACCCTTGGCTCACATTCAGGCTTATTTTTTGGGTAATTTTATTTTTCACATATGAGAGAATGTTTAAATTGTGCAACATGTATTTGGAGGAAAAAAAATCTTTTTCAGATGGTAAAAAGTGCATCTTGCTTAAATCCTGCTCCTGTCACTGGGGTCCTGGACTCAGGTCTCAGCATGTGCGTTAGCACACTGTTGTAGTCGACAGCTGATCTCTGAGCTGAGGTTAAAAGTCAGCAGAGGGAAGAAGTACTAACCGGCACAGCCACTACAGAAATATGAACAAAAATGGCTTTATCACTTATAAAACATATGGTTTCCTGCCTATCTTACAGTTTGCACAATTCAATGCTGACAGGGTCTGGGTATATTCCATACATAATTGGTTCTTGGAAATCTGATTGTTAGAATTACAGTTGTCCAGCTGTGGGAATACCATAGGTTTTGCCATGGGATGGAGAGTGCACTCACATGGCAAGTGTGGCCCAGGAGCAGGGAGCTAATCACTAAATTAACATCATGGATAATTTAAGAACAAATGCAATTTCCACTGTTCTCTTTCTAAAACCTTAGAAGGTGGATAAGACCAGAGTTTTATTTTTGCTTAAAGTTTGTTTGTTCACTTCTTCTTTCTTCACAAAAGATTATATATTCCCTCTGACCTTTCTTTATTTTGCTTCTTTTTCTTTGCTTTTCTTGCTATTGCTATTTCTCTTTTGTAAAATAATTCTTTCCTCTCTTGAGGGGATCTTTTTATAGTTTGTATCCACAATATGAATTCATTAGACAATTAGAGGATGTTGTTACTTGGAAATACAATTCCTTTAAGATGGCTTTCTTTTTATTTCAATCCATTTTTGTTATTTTTCTGTCTTTTAGTTAAACATCAACCTGTCTTTTTCATTTAAATGTAATGTCTTCAATACAAGCTGCTCCTCGTTCGTTTTATCTTTTTATTTCGCATCTTCCACCTTCTTCACGCTTTTGTTGCGTTAACCTGGATTAAACTGAATCCTCTTTACTTCCCTACCAGCGCCTGTTGCAATTTTTTTCCCTGTCAGTAGGAATGAAGTAGTGAGTGAGAACTGCGGGAACGCTGTCAGTTGTTTATTCTATGGCCAGTGCTATCTTAGAAGGCAGCTTCCCGAAGAAGCCGTGCTTACGGGAGCAAGGGAAGCCAGCGGTGACTCATGGCTCAGCACCCCACTTATCATACCTGCTGAAAGCCGGGCCATCCATTCCCCGCCGCCGGCCGGTGGGTAAAACTGCCCCTTCGCCCCACAGAGGTTTTGTCTGGAGCCAGCACAAGCTGCCTCCCATTAACGGTGTGAAATAGCCGGCTGTCCGGGCTTGCCGTTACTTCCAGAGATTGTGGGCTGGCAGAAATCCACTATAATCACGTCTTTATTTAATCATTTTATCAAACCCAAGGGCTGTGTGCGGCAGTTCCAGGCAGAGCAGGAAGTTTGGGAAGTGGTGGTGGTGCCAGCTCCGCCGCCGGGTCCGCCTGGCGGGGCTCTCCCAGACGTACACCCCGGCTGAGGGACCTGGGCACAAACACCAGGCAGCTGGAGGGAGGACGTTCAGATCAGGATCTGGACTCTGCAGCGTGGCTCTGGAGGGAAGGGACCTTTTCCTATTTAAAACAGTTCTTTCCTGCTCCCTAAGTCTTACAGCTTACCTGTAACTGCTCTGTGTTATTGAAGAAAATCTGACCCCCAAACATACTTTATCCAGCAGTTCTTCAGGGACTGCTGTTTTGACCCAAAAAGAGCTGTTACCTTCCTCAGACCTTTCCTGGCTGCCCGGAAAATTATGGAAAAAAATAAACCCTAGTTAATGCTTTTGAGATTGAATGAAACTCTTTCCCTGCAAACATTCAACAGCGTCGGTGCGGAGCTCCCCAATGGGAACAACCAAAAGCAATATCTGAAATCTTCAAGAACAGAGTTATCGGCTCCCGTTGGCACAGGGAGCCAGCCCTCTGAAACTGCGCGGCTGTTACATACACTACATGGTAAAGTAAATGAGTATAACTGAGAACTTGGAAGTACATGGGACATGAAGGATTGAAATCTATGGTTGTATAATTTTCAAAATAAAAAGGGTGCTTTAATTTCTTTTTATTTATTTGTTTTGTATAGCATAGCAGGTACAAGGGGGAATTTTCTAAAGGAAGTGCAGGAGATAAGTAGCAAAGCGGTATGTAAGTGCTGCAGCTATGAATATCGGATATGGTTACAGGGTATTTATATAGTAAACAAGGCAAGACAACACCGAATTGCAGTAATAAAAAACCCAAGAGTTTCAAAGGATCCATTAAACTTCAGGCTTCTGGGTCTAACTTAATTTTAAAATGACATAAATTAGGAGAAGAAATTGGCATTTATATTATTTCACAGCTGCCTTTGTGTTTCTGGCAAGTTCCTCTAAAACAATAGCAAGATCCAGTGCAGCAGATCGCAGGACTCTGCCTTTCTCACTTCCTGTTTTCTGTGGTTTTATGTCTGTTTTTTTCAGGACTCTATTTCTCATGTGTAACTTATGTACTTTTTTTTTTCTTTTGTGTAGCACACAGTTTGCCTCTTGCAAAGCACTTTGGGGATCTTGTTGGGAAGGTAGCAGGAGGAATTTTAATGTGATATAATAATTTTAATATTGTATGAAATTGGGAAGCAACACAAACAGTGTTATTATACATAACTTTATTTGAGTCTGCAATTTTTCCTGTATGGTTTCATGCATATAAATGGAATACCCAGGGTCTGGCCATGTGTTAACATCTCACATTTCCTTTCCTGCCACAAATGCTGCTTATTATAATAGTATGAACCGAAATATGTATTTTTATTGCTGTTCCAAATGAATAAGAATGTAGAAACACACAATTATGGATTTGTTTCCCAATATTACCTGTGTCTGTTTTATAGTTTGATAAAAGTTTTAGTTGACACGGCACTGAATAAATGTAGCCCTGTACAGTATGTTTACTCAAATATTTAACTCGTGAAATTTAATAAAATAACAATTTAAACAGATAAGGATTAGTCAAATACAAAAACTATTAGAACCCGTCCCATAATTCAAAATAAAATTCTCAACCATTATCAGATGTAGGAAAACCACATAAGAATCCATAAAAAAAGTTTTCAAGCTCCAATAAGTTAGATATAATAGACCTTTTTTGTCAAACACAAAAATAAATATTATTGATTTTATGAATAAATACATTTTCTTAAATGATTTAGAAAGCTCTGTTTATTCATATACAGACAGTGTTTAGAATATGTAGTAGCCAGTATGTCTGCAGATATATTTATGTTGGACTGTTTAGATTGGCTTCACCTCTGTAATAATTTATAACAGTTTCAATGTAAACCTGCCATTGAGCAGGTCATAAAGGTCCTGCATTTTAACCATCATAATTTCAGATAAACCCACAAAACTATTTCTTGCAGGAAAGCTCTAGTTAATCCTTGAATATCTTTGGGATGGAATTTGTTTTTTTATTTAGCCAAATTTAAAGAGTAATAAAGGCTGCATTTTAACTGTGTTTGATATTCCAGTACTGGCGATAATTTAAAATATATACATTTTGTTTTGTTTTACAGCAGTAACTCTTCATTGACACTTATTAATACAAAAATTTTTCCATCCAATTGATTTCAAGTCTTGCTCAAAAGAGAAAGCTACTGTTCATTTTTAAATGTTTCATTGTACACTGGAAACACTAACATAAATACAGTAGTGTTTTTCCACACTAAATGAAGATAGATCAATGCCATTTGTTTTTCACTTGATAGAAGTTTCTTAAAGGCATGGATATGGGAAGTGTGAGAATTATTTATTTAATTTCTAAGTTAAGAAAAACAACCTTGTCTTCTCAAAATGAGCATTTTCTACCAAAATTCTACCAATATATTATGTTCAATTAAATGTTTTTGAATAGTAAAAGCTAAAATTTTTTTAAAAAGCTGTTATATGTTAGTATATATATGTTTAGTATTTAAAAAAACAATGAAAAATCAAAAAATACAAATACAAAAATTGATTTGTTTTTTGGGGAGTTTTGATTGTGCTATTTTTGTGATTGTTTTTTGGTTTGGTTTTTTTTTTGCTTTTTTTTTTTAAGGAAAGTGTCTCTCTTCTTTTGAGCATCTTCCTTTTCCACTCTGACAACACCTAATGGGGTTTGGCTCACGCTCTCTTAAACTTCAGGTCTTACCCAGGAAGTTCTGCAGTTCCCTGTTGATCAGTAGTAGAGCACAAGACCCGTAGGAGACCTCTCACTCTAAAGCTATGCAGTCTTCTAAGAGAAATTCATCAAATCTCAAACTTATTTTCTGTAAATACAGAAAACTCCAGGTGAGTTTATCTTTTCATGCAGATTTGTCATGTTGCTCACCACTTGCCTGTTCCTCTCCTCTTGATTAATGCAGCCCAGGGTTTATGGTGGTAAGCATATAAGGATTCCTGCAGGATGGCTGCAAGAAATTGGGTAGAGCTTTCACATTAAAAGGAAGAAGTTAAAAGCCTGAGGCATGTTTCCTAATAAAAGACTACATAGAGCTCTGTCCAGGCAATGTTACTATTTATTTGTTACCAGTTTTCAATGCCACGTGAACAATATTTCTACTAGTCCTTGTCTGATGTAATCCCTCTAGCCTCTGGTGTCCCAAATGTCAGTAGAAAAATGGTTGATTGGCTGCAGCAGGGAATAGAGGGGCTTATGTATCTAGAGGACAAGGTACCCTGATTTCTCCAGGTTGAGGAAAGCTTTATATGTACTCCACTATTACAGTGTTATTTGGATATTTGCTGATTGAATTCTAAAACGTTTCTAGATATGAGGCAAAACACTGAAGAGTAGCTCCAGCACTGTAGCCTATTTTAAATATATTTCCTGAGATTTAAAATTAAACTGGACTGTCATGGAAAATAAATTGTGTAGACTGTATAATACTGGTCACAGTGCTTCACTTACTGCCATAGGGATGAGTTCTTGGGATTTTCTAATTATATGAGGACATAATTCCAAAGCCATTATACCACTGGTTTTGAAATTAAATTGGGGAGCTTTTGAAATGTCATTTTGTGCTAGTATAAATGCCCTGGTGATTAAATGTAACAGAAACAAAATTTCACTTTTTTCCTTCATACAGTTTATTATTTATCCCTTGGTAATCCTGCCTATGGCTCCGAAGTCCCTTTGGTACGAAGCAGTGTACAAGCATGGAAGAGAGATCTGATGGTACGAATCAACATTTCATATGGTTTCCTACATTTGAAAAATCAGGAACATTAGCACTTCTCTTAGCTAGAATTTAAGGGAGGACTTCAGTGGCCTTTGGTAGCAAATGCTTATTTTGTAAATAGCTCAGAGATTAAACGCATTATTATTAGAATCATGCTTTCCTCAAAAAAGGGAAGATAGAGCCTCTATTTCCAGTGGGTACTGACTGACCAGATGTTCTTTGTTTAGTAAATCCAGGCAAAAACTGAAGACCTGAATGTTGCTTTGCATTGAAGCATATAATAAGTTGTCCTTTAAAAATACCTTGAATATTTCATCTTTTCCCCAGACCCTGACCCATTCTGCAAGTTAGCATGATGAGAAGTTGCTTAATAATTACTGGGGGCTCAGATTCTCCTGAGTGGCACAGTCTTCCTTCTGCTTCTGGCTCAGCTTCTGTAGTTGCAAGCTTTCCAGGTGTACAAAATAATTGGTATTTCTCTTCCATGCCTTCCACCTCTGATCACTGAAGGCTGCCAGGTTTTGTGCTTATAGTTTGGCTTGCCTGACAACTTCCAAATAAGAACTGCTGGAATCAAACAGTGGTGTTCCAGACTGCAGTTTGATGGTGAGGATGGAGATGCATGGCTCCTTAATGAGGATTTTCCTTTCTTCACAAACGTTTGGGTGATCTTGACCAGCTACCGTAGGAGGAGTTTCCTTTTCTTTTTTTTTTTTTTTTTTTTTCCCTGGTGCCACATTTTTATTAGCTTTGCTTATAGAAATATAGCAAAACAAAAAAGGCCACACTGGCTTTGCTCTGTAAATATTTAAGTATAGACTGTGTGGACACATGGCAGGTATAAACCAGACACAAAGCAATCTCCAGGTTGGTGATGGTCTGTCTAATCTAATCTAAGTATTACTGAATGTGGTACACAGTGCCTCTGAATTTATGTGTAGGCACGGCATGATAAGCCTTTCATTACATTTTTTTCCTAGTTATACTGTAAAACAAGCTCACACTTGGCATAACAGAAATGCTTGGCAGGAATGCTGTTATATTCACAGTTCATGAGACAAAGACTGATACCTTGTTTAATTGTCTCACAGCATTAGCAAGGAAGCTGAATCACACGCACTCTCTCCACCCGCATGTGTGCCAAGGGACAGGCAGATTAACTCAGCCTGCTGCGCTTCACTGTCTTTTCCCCCACTGCCTGCAGCTGGCCCCTTACAGAGTTATTAAAATAGATTTTCTGATACGGCTTTTGTTTTCCTCTTACTCTCTTGAGCTTTTTGCCAGTCTGTCTCTCTCCGGCTTTCGAATTTCTTTTGCGTTGAGCATTATGCTCCCTTCGCTGAGATCGTATCAAATTCTCTGCTGTGTAAATTGGCATGGCTATGCAGCACTCAGCGGCTCTTTGCCAGTTTACACTGAGAACCTATCCCTAAACAATTATACTCAGCAGCACCAAAAAACCACTTAAATAAACAGAAAATGTAGGAGAACTTTTGGGCCCAAGTGCTGCTGCCTCCAGCTTCTTGAATTGGAGAAACTACCAGGAAATAAGGACATGGAAAGGGAGCCTGGGGAGAATTCGGGGTGCAGTCAGCCTGCTCTCTCAGCAATCAGCAGAAAAAATAAAAATACCAATCCCTTGCTGTCAGTTCCATCAGCAAGAAGGAAGCAAGAATGAGCAAATCAGTAGGTACTTAAAATAAAAGTATTCTCTCTGAGTTTTTCTCTATTTCTCACCTCTGTTGTAAATCATATAACTCTGCAGATGCTGTGCTTGACAGGAAGACAAACACAGATATGGGCATTTTATCATAATTCCATAAAAAAAGGTAAAAATAAAGGGTCCTCAACTACATTGATGCGCAGCTGGCACAACATTCTTATAGAGGTTGAATCAGAATAGAAGAAGCCATGAAACAGGTAGGTGTGCGAATCCATTAAGCGGAGAGTATGACGTCTGGCCGTTTGTCTGAATGCCCTGGGTTTGCTGGTTTGTGAAGCCAAAGAACAGGATATTGAGGATGTGTTGTAGGAAAGCTTTGTTCTTCCAATCAGCAGCCCAGTTCTGCACATCTCATTTATGCAAATTGCTCCACTAACTTCAGCAGCTATATTAGCATGGTTATTGTGAGCAAACTTTGGCTTCAACACTAACTGGGTCTTCAGCAAAACTAGGCTTTTGTAGTCATGGAACAGGAAATGGTTCTGTGCAAATATTTACCAGTGCTAGAACCTATGAATTCCACATTTACAATTACACTCATGTCTGCCTAGGGTAGAATGAATCATGTCTTTTCCTAACAGAATGATTTATCCTATAAATATTTGTTGTAAAAGCAGGACACACTATGCAAGGCAGCAAGGAAATAATTTCATCTCTTCAATTAGAAGAAGTACTCTAATTGACTTTTGACCTTGATAGTCGTATAAGGACTAACAGAAACTCTCTTACCCACTTTACACTATGTCTGTTGTATAATGTTTAAATAAGGCTGTAATTCAGAGAAAGGTCTCCCCTTGTTAAAATGTCAATAAAGTTCTTATTGTTTAAGGAAACTCCTGGTAGAATGTCTTGTACTTCAGCTGTGAATATTTATTCTTTCAAAAAAAAAAAAAATATCTTGGCTGTCTTGAAATTTTCCTTCTTTCCTTCAATGTTCTTCATAAATCTAAATTGTACCCAGCTGACTGTTGTGTGTGCATGTGTATGTGCACACTGCAGACGAAATCATCATACCGCAGGCAGGTTCTCCTGGGGGATGTATCTTGAGCTTACCCTATCTCTGCCTTTTGCCATTGCTGATGGATTTTTTCTTTAATGGTTCTGGTTATTCATTCCCAGTTTTGTGGCCATCCTGGGGGAATATACAAAGGATCCAAAACATATACTTTTATTCTAGTTTCATGTTTAATCAGATTTATTTTCTATTGAGGAAAAAACACACAAGACAAAGATAGGAGTGACAAAAGAATTATAATCTATGTGGTCTAATAGACAGCAAACTGAGAACTGAATACTTGCCTATCTCCGTAGAGAAAATCTTAATTGATAGTCAGTCTCACATAGAGGATATTTTTTCCTGCTGATTCATACTGTTTGAGTATCCTGAATGTGAAGAAAACACACTCGTGTTTGTTTAGTGCATTTCACAAGCTGAGAAGCCACTGCCAGAAACCATGTGACCCATTTTCAGTGAGTTTTGGCCAGGTGAGGAGACCCAGAGCGACACATTTCTTCTGTACACATATACCCTCCCTGCCAAAAATAGTTGTGAGATTAACAAAGGGCACTTACAGCCGTCTCTTGTGTTATGTTCAAATGAAGATGGTCAGAACTGTATTTATTGCAATCTTGATGTAATTCTATCTAGAAATTAAACTATGCAGTTGTACACTCCGCTGTCTTTCTGTCTTTGCCTCAGTCATGGAGATAAAGTCATTGTATGTTTAGTTTTAGATGCTCTGTAATCCCAGTACCTGGCAGACTAAGAAATGGGAAGAATGCCAAACCATGGAGTCTGCTGGGCACTGCAGCAGCCAGGATGAGCTGAGGGAGCTGAGCCTTTCCCGTGAGTATTCCTTGGGAATGGTCAAAATCCTTCCCCTGCTGCGTGTAGTCTGAGAGGTATCTGAGCTCTCTGAATAGGAAAAGTGAGGAGGAAAAAGGCTAATGCATTAAAATCTGGACTGGAGAGAAAGGTAACAGCATGTATATGAACCAGGTTGTGAAACCAGGCGAAGAAAGCAGAGCATCACATGCCATGAATGAGAATCCATTACGTGAAACTGGATACACTGACGAAACCAGCTGAGGAAGGAAACTTAAAACAAAATCATGAAGTTACCACTTCAGGTCTATTGTATGCAGGCAAGAAGCCATATCAGGAAGTACCGATCTTACTGTGAGGTCAAATATATTAGCCCTATGTAAAAGGTAGCAGAATTAGCACACATTTCCTTCACTTTTGAAAAAATCTTACAACTTCTTGTTCTCATGGGGCAGTTGGGCTTCCTAAAATAGCCAGTTTCATGTCTATGCATATTATTTGTTTCTGTAATTTCTTTTTTTTTATTTCAGGCCAGAAGAAAAGCAAACTTTTTGTTTGTTTGTTTTTAGGCTTGCATTTCACTTGGTTTCATATTTCTGACTAGATCTATAGATGCAGGTCTATGCAATCAGTGCTGGTGTTATGCACGAGAAGTTTAGGAAACAGGCTTGCAGCTAAAAGACAACAAACGTACAGAGCATTAAGCTGAGTATTACAGCCAAATCTCTGAGGTACACGCAGTGAACTTAATCTGGAACAGTACAGTTGTCCCTAGTTGTAAAAGTTTTTCCTGAGCTAATATAAAAAAAATACTATGGATGAAGTACATGAAGGCAGGTACATCTTGCAGGGAAAGTCACCTCCCAGCTGTTCACTTTCTACAGCCAGTTTTTGGTGCCCACAGGAAGGTTCTGCCTGTACCAGCTAATCAACTGTGCTGGCACCTCAACCAGTATTGACACAGATACTGAAGAAAGTAGTAAAGGAGATGGCTCTATCTCAGAGAACACAACTCAAGAAGTAAAATCAGCGTTTTGCATGCAATTCTGCCGATCTCACAGCTTTCCTGTGTCCATGGGGACAGATGTAAAAGCAGACATACAATTCTTGATTGACAGTGCTTCCATTACTAATGCAATGAATAAGCTATTACAAAATATGATCAAAAGATTTTGGAGGCCTTCAGGGCAAAAGTCTGCAGCAATAAGTAGAAAGTCTGTGCTTTTTATTCATGAAAATAAAATGTAGTAAATATCCCTTCCTGCTGTGTTTCTCGCCTGTAGGATGGAGCGCGATGAAGGAGTCCTTTGGAACACGGGTTCATTTGTGCACGTCTGGTCTGCCCCAGTCAGACAAGTGGGAGAAACACTTACAGCAAAGCAAGACCTCCAAGTATCTATGGTTTTGGAAATTTTCTATTCTAGTTGGTTTAAATCAGTGCTAAACAACTGTGACTACTGCAAATGAAAAAGCTATGGATAACCAGTCAGCAGCTCCTTATCTGCTATCCAAAAGGCAAACCCCCTGTTCTCTAGTTGGTAAGTCTGTAATCAATACAAATTTTTGATTATATTATGTCAACTTAAGAAAAAATTAACCTGTTCTCATTTTAACCAGGTCAAAAATACATTCTCAGGTTTTGATGGATCACTTTTTTTTGTTTGGTTTCATCCTATCTGTTCATGGTAAGGGTAATGGAGACTTCTAGAGTACCAGTAGTCTGAAATTATAATTAGCATGTCATATTCATTTCATAACCAATACCTCTATTTTAATTTGGTTTTTTTATGAACATTCCTGGGCTTGCTTTCTTGTCTGGCATACATGCTAGGGAAGAAATGCTCTGGCTTTCCAATTTTACTCACTGTTACTTTAAGGGGCAGAAGTAAATGCGTGTCCAAAACACTTTACTGCTTGTAAAGTCCTTCTGTATTTTAATGTGCCTCAGTATGACAAAATAAGAGGATATCTTTAAGTTTAGTAAGTCTCCTTTTCCTGTGTACTTTAATTTATGTTTCAGGCATTTCAAAGTGACTGTGCGGCACTTTTGCTATTGTAAAAAAAAAAAGCCTCTAGAAATGCTAGTCGTGTCTAAAGTGAGAATAATTGGCCCTGACAGAGAGGAAAGTAGTAATTGGAATGAGAGTTGTTTAAATAACAGTTTAAATTTTCTTTCCTTACTTTTCCGATTATATGCACTATAAAGCAGGATTTCTTTGCCTTCGGTGTTTCACAGAGTCGTTTCTGTATGCAGCATGCCCAGTAGTATAACTCAAGTAATAAGACCAGCTATAATTTGGATTAGACTTTGAGTTTAGCTCCCTTCCATACAAATACGCCATTCAATTGGTATTAACACTGTATCATCAAAATACTCAGTAGGCTGAAGCAGGACAGGCTAATTGCATCCTCTAATTCTTCTAAAGTTATCATCATTCCTTCATTCTGAACGGTTAAATGGAAATTCACATGCAACGCTAGAGGAGGAAAAACATGCTTGAAAACTTGAGGTATGAATACACTTCATGTTCTGCTAAACACTCTCCTCACTGTTAGTATCCAAGGAAGAGTAAAGTTACTATGTTTTTTAGCCCTTCCTCTATGTGATTTGTGTGATTCTTAAGTATAACTTTGCTCAGAGCTATGCAGAACAGGTGTTTTAAAAAGGTTTGGAGCATGTCAAGGTTTAGTACTGTAACATGACTGAAATTATTTTCCTATTAAGCACATCTGCCTCCAGCAATAGATGCAGCCCACATCTAAATAATAGTGGAGGTCTGCATGGCCACATCTGCCATCCTTCAAAATATTTATGGAAAATATAAATCAAGGCAGGGATTGATTTGAGAATCTGGAAAGATCAAGTGACATCTGCAGTGGAACAAATGAAATCTAAGTGTGCCCTGATTTGCAGAACAATATGTGCAGGTTATGGTATGAGCTCCGTGATTTCTTACTGCAGTTCTAATGGACACAGCCAGAACGTATAAACCCTGCTGATCTCAGGGATCAGTTGTCCTTCCAACAAGCTTTGATGTTTGTCTCCTGAACCTTTAGCTAAAATCTTCAAAGTGTCCTAGATGAGCTTAGAAACACTGAGGTGTTTGTTTTTCTGGATTTTGCTTGGTTTTGGTTGCTTGGTTGGTTGGTTTTTGTTTTTGTTTTTTTTTCATTTGGTTGTTTTTTTTTTTAAAGGAAACAAAGTCATAGGTGCAACTTGACTCCATTAATGTAAGTGATTAATTTCTATTGACTTCAATAACAAAGAATTTAATTCTTTTAAAGCAGTGGCTTGTCCACTTTTGAAGAGTGGATATGAAGTGTCTGAAATTCAGGATTCAGAATCATTTTGCTTCTTGAAGCTGTCCGACCTGTAAAATGGAGACCAATAATTATAATAGTTTATGATTTAGGAGAGCCGTTGTCCAGTTATATCTATTTGACTAAAAAATCTGAGTTCTTAGCAGATCTATCTGCATTAAAAATAAAACTGCCTGGGAATTTAATAATGGAGAGAACCAAGATGAGATCAGGCTTTTCCATTCATCAATATGTGTATTTTGATCTGTCTACCTTTTGCAATATAGATTATGTTACATCAGCTATTGGTGCTTTTTCACCTGAATTTCTTTAATCTTCAGAAAGGCATTCAGTATTTTTGTAATATTGAGTTTTCTAGAAACAATTAGTTGAAATGCTAACACCTATTTGAATAAAAATAACTGGGGTTGTTTAGCCTGGAGAAGAGGAGGCTGAGGGGAGACCTCATCACCCTCTACAGCTACCTGAAAGGAGGTTGTAGAGAGATGGGGGCTGAGCTCTTCTCCCTGGTGACAAGTGATAGGACAAGAGGAAACAGGTTCAAGTTGTGTCAGGGCAGGTTTAGATTGGATATCAGGAAACATTTTTTCACTGAAAGGGTTATTAAACATTGGAATAGGCTGCCCAGGGAGGTGGTGGATTCACCATCCCTGGAGGTGTTTAAGAAAAGAGTAGATGAGGTGCTTAGGGACATGGTTTAGAAGTGGTTTTTGTCAGGGCAGGTTAATGATCTTAAGGGTCCCTTGATGATCTTAAGGGTCCCTTCCAACCTCACTGATTCTATGATTCTATGATTTTATGAAAAAGTTAGCATTAGGCAGAATGTGGGGATTTTGTGGCAATTTCTGACCAGCGTCAAAATGAAAATTTTGGCCATAAAAAAGTGTGTCAGTTTCATTACCATTTCTGTTCGGCTGTATTAACAAAATGCCTTACAAGAGGCTTACTTCAGCTGCTCATGCTTTTTTCTCTCTGATGAATCAGGCCACTTCTGCTGAACTACAACTCCCATGAGCCACCAACGGCTTCTCAGTCTTGGGGAGCTGCATGTCTCCAAGGGCCCCAGGCCCTCATCCAGAGGTGCAGCTGATGGGGAAAGCAACCCAGCAGGGTAGGACAAGTGCAAGAAGCACTCTGACTATAATTACTGCCAGCACTGGCCTCTCAAGAGCATCATGATGCTTTTTCTGCAAGAAACAGCTCTAGGGCTGTCAGTAGTCTGTGAACCACCTTGCAGGTTTAAGTAAGTTTGGAAGCTGAAGAGCCTTCATGCAGAAGGACGAAACTGGGGTTGCATCAGACTGGTTCCAGTCTGGGCTAAATATGCCTGGGCCTTCTGTATTGCAGATCAAGAGTTCAAGTATAAAATGACACGATGTTTTAAATGGGTAGTTTCAGTGTAAGCAGCAGCTGTAAGTGCAAAAAGCAATGATATTGCCATCACACCCCTAACAGTCAAAACTGTTTGGAAATCTCATTTGTTTTTCATTAGTTACCGCAACAGTTTGAATAAAATCCTGTTCAATCTCAGCAAAGAGTACTTTGGAAATGTTAGTCTGTTATTCTTTAAACAAAGTTCAACAGCTATTAACAGAGTACTTGTTTATGATCTTCTATAAATATTATGTTTCTGTACTTCTTTGAAAATGTGGACTTTTTAATTTCATTTTTATTTTAGTAAAAACTGTAAAATTATGACTCACCAGCTGCAGAGTGCCAAGACAGGATATTTCCCAATATATGGGGCAAACAACATTTTTATGTATTTTTGTTACCAATCATATAAAACCCAGCTTATTTTTATAAATGGCTCCATAGGCCTGCACCATAAAAGTTACATATAATTTTATCCCAGTTTTCAGGGATTTTGGTGCCCATTACCTCGGAAATGTAAACTCTCATGTTCCTGAGCAAAGTCGACATTTTAGTGACCAGTGAAACCCACTCATTTTCATGCAGAAGTGGCCACCTTTCTTCTATTCAGCCAAGATCTGACAACACAGACAGAAAGTTGAGCAGGACAAACAAAGGAGCACACGCTCATGAGGTTTCAGTACAACAGCTTAAAAGGAAGTTGCAAAATTATCAAGGGGCTAGTGGGGATTTTTTTTTTTCTAATTCCTAGAGTGCATATACTTGTGGAACAGACACACAGATATCACCACTTACCTGTAAATCGTCCAGAAAAAATTAATGTCTTAAATAAATGAAGGGAGTAAGCTTCATTACATTACAATGGCTATAAAGCTTGCTGTAATAATACCTATAGTGGTTTACCTCCGGAGCACTGAATGTGCCTGACCAAAAGGAGTTCTATTGAGCTGTTTGTATAATTAACATGGGGACGTTAGTGGGTAGTTTAATCCCTAGATGTATATTTTATAATAGTTTAGCCTTCTCCCTTATAACTACTGCTATTAAAAGCAGTAGATTTAGATTTAAATCCAAATTGAATGAGTTGTGGCACTGCTTTCACTTGTGGCTAAAACTTTCAGTGGCTTTCCTCAAAACTGAGATAAAATTAGATGTAGCTTTATTGGTTTAGGACGCACTAATCCATTCTAGTTTCACATAACCCATTTGGTTTTATCACTGCTCAAACTATATTATTCTTAACCCAGGGATAAATCCATGCCTCTTAATAGAAAAAATGGACATGCAAGATTTTGCCTCAAAGAATAAGCAATTATTTTAATACTTGAAATGGCACTTTGCTTTTTGTTCCACCTTGTTTCCAAGAGGTGTCAAGGCACAATATGAAAGCCCTAAATCTAACCTGAGTAGAAGGCAAATGAAAACCCTGGGAAGTTTTATCTTAAATGCTAAGAGCCTGAGAAATAAACAGGAACAGCTGTAAGAGTGGTAAAAAAAAACTCAAAAGAAAGCACGTTAAGTAACTAAGAAGCAAAACATAAAGGTGGAATTTATCTTGGGAGAAAGACAGGAGGCTTATTTTAAAGGTTGATTGGCTTTTTATTATCTTCTATAGGGCAATCCTTTGATGGCTCTGAAGAGGAGGCATTTGAAGAAAATGGGACCTTGAATTCAGTAGCATGTGCAACATCACCACTGGTTGTAGAAGAGAAGTGCATCTTTTCAGGCAATTAGCAGGGGCCAATGAGATGCAAAGAGTCATTTGGAAATTTACCTTGGGTATTAGCCAAAGGGAACCTAGCCAGAGGGAGGCAGGATGACTGCAAAAAGCTTAATGTTAGAAAGAGCCAGTATCTGATCAAAGGACACAAGGACTAGGAAAGTCTCAGGAGCTTGGGCAGGTTTAGTAAAACAAAGGAAAGTGGATTACACCTGAAGACTCTGACCTTAAGTCACACAAAATGTATGGAGGGAAAGACTAAATCCACCATTGCTTATGACCTCTGTTCTTCTGTGGTAGTGCACCTCCATAAAGACCCTGATTCCTTCTTCCTGATGCCATCCTCTCAGGTACTGGGTGCTGCTGTTGGGACCTCCTGCCTGAACAAGCCCATCTCCCTGGCCTCTCCTCTCAGGCCAAGTGCTCCAGCCCCCCACCATCATGACTGTCCTCTCCTGAACACATCCTAGGGTTTCAACACCTTTCTTGTATTAGGGAAGCCATAACTGGAAGCAGGCTGACGGAGCAGGGATAATCCCTTCCCTTGATCTACTGGCTGTGCACCTCTTGATACAGCCCTGTATCTTGTTGGCTTTGCTGCTGCTGGTGTGTATCTGCTGCCCACCACATCCCCTACCCTTTTTTTAGCAGAGCTGCTCCCCTGCCATCAGTCCTCAGCCTGTCCTGGTGCAGGGATGCCGGTCCCTCCCAAGTGCAGTTGGTTTTGTCCTGGTTGAATTTCATGAAGCTCTTGTTGGCCTGGCTGGGTCCCTCTGAACAGCAGCAGCACGGCCCTCGAGAGTGTCGCCCGCTTCCCCCTCCAGCTGGGGTGTCCGCAGTCTCCCCCTGTCCATTGACACTGAGATTCAGCAAGGGAAGGGGGACGGCCGAGGTCATTGCACACACAGCAGTTTAGAGACTGGAACCAGGTAATTACTTTTTAAAGAGCTTTTTAGACAAAATATGTTCCTAAAGCAACCTAATGTCCTGAAATTATGTCAGAAGCTTCTAAAAACCCACATTCAGTGGGACTGAGTCAGGTACAGGCAGTGCAGTCTGTGTCCTTTTTGGCCACAAGTATTACAGCAAACGAAGTTAATTTACTTCTCAGATAAAAATAATTTAGTGACATTCTTCTCGCTTTCAGGATACAGCATTCAGCTAAATCTATTGGGTCTGTCATAAACCATCTTTTCAAACAGCAACAAAGTGTTGCTGTATCTGGCAGCTGCTCTCGTGACGCTGGGTTATCATTCTGCAGGCCAGGTATGACAGAGTAACGGGCTTTGTGAAATACACAAGGTATAATTCTCCTTTTTCCTTTTGCACAGATGAGAAAAACAGGATGTGAAAGGAATGAAGTTCAGACACAAAATCAAAACGAAATTAAAAAAACTCTTTGCAGTTCACAAGGTGACCATTCGCAGGCTTGCAATAATTTATGGTTATTCCACAGTACTGTACAAGATTAGTTCAAGTTACATTAGGCTACAGCGCTTGACTCTCACTCTGGATAATCTCTGGACTCCCCAGCTCTGGGACTAATCTTCGTGTGATAACAAATTAAATAAGTTTTTTCTTTCACTCATTTTTTTTCCCTCTTGGATTATATTGCAGTGTTGTCTTTTTAATAATGCTCAAGATTACTTCCTGGGCACATGATGTTCCTGAAGTTTTTGACCGTTTTTTCCCCAGTTGCAAGCTTTTTAATTTGTTTCATTTTATACATTACATACTCCCGTAGTCCTCTCGCTTTTTAAAACTCAATGTCAAAACAAGATTTGAGACTATGAGAGCACATAGAAGTCTGTTAAAAATCATTTACTGAATCAGAAACCAGATTTTTATTTAGATTGTTTGAGCTCATTAGTCAGACTTTGGACAACAGCAGAAGTCATGTTAGGTGAAATTCACTGTGCATTGGGTAGGAGATGCATACCTAAGGAACGCTTAAAATCATACTGAATACAGAATGGGTTTAATTTTAATGACATATTAGTCAGACCAGTTTATAACAGCTATGTTCAATCTGGGAACAGAATTATGCTATGTGATTAAATACATTAGTCAAAAAACATGGAAAATAGATGTCTCATGTGAAACAATCAGCTAAAAGTTACAGTTCATAGCTCAAATCAGATGTGGAAAATACAGCACTTGAACACAGAATTTATAAATTAAGGACTAAAATTACAAGTGAAGTTTGTAGACAACATATATAGGAGACTAATAGTTTCTTTAAATATTAATATCCAACTTTCAGGTACCATCCCCATGAAGAATCCCCCTCCCTCCCCTGCAGCTGTCTTCTTACTTTACAGAACCTGAAATGTCTATTAATAGAGAGCCGTGATTCCTGCATTTCTGAAGCACTTTTGCACAATCACATTGGAGACCCAAGAGCTGCCCAGTGCCCATTTTAAGCATATACTCTGCCAGGATTAATAGTTTTTCTCTCACCTTGCCTGACATTGTTCCCAGTGTAATAGAGCCTGGTGGATGCTCAGACATTTTGTTCTCCACATGGGTTGTATGAGGGAGTCTGAACGTGTCTGTTAGGTGACAGGGTGCGTGAGGCTTTGTTACAAAACTCAGTATCCCTCTGTCTAAATCCTTGCTCTAAACCTCATATTTTACTTTTGCACTTGCTTTTATAAATTACTTTAAAAACCTGATGCAAGTTTCTTTACTAATAAATACCGAATGGTCCACATATGGTAGACTTGCCCTTGTTTTTGTTTTTCTACTTAATATTTACTGAATACTTGAGGTATGTATGGTTTAAGAGATTTTTATTGTATGTGGTTGTTTCCAAGTTGTTAAAGGACGTTCTGTTTGATGGAGAATATTTGTTTGTTCACCAGCTGTGCAGCTTTGGTCATCCAGAAACCCTGATTCAACTCATCATCTTTCTGCTGACAGCAGTTAAAGGCAGAGAATCAGAAAGAGAAAGGAGGAAATACAGTCTGTGTTGGCGGATACTAGGTGTTCTAAAAAGGTTTCCTTTTCTAAGATGAGGAAAATTGTATGATCATTCTAGCAATTGCCCTGCTGCTTCATGACTAGAGGCTAAATCTTGCCATAAATTGAGAAATTTTTTTTTTTTTTTTGTTATGTGCAGTCACACTTACTCTCCTTAACAATATCTTCCAGGTTCAAGGAAGTGACATGTTGGTGGTTCTATCTCAGACTATGGAAACCAAAAAATTTCCAGTGGAAAATGCATCTTCACAAGTGATGTCTGTTTTCCTGCCGGAGGAGCCTCTGCTTCTCACGTGTGTCAGCAAAGCTTTGCCTTCTCAGACCTGTAAGTAGCACCATGAAAGAATGAATGCCTTAGGAACAAGCCTCTATGCACTCCTTTGAAAGGCAACGTTTTAAAAACAGAATTCCTCTCCCAGTCCAGCCTTAACCTGTGAGTTAATGGTTCTTCTGAGGTGATTGTTTCTATCCATCTGTGTGCCATGCATGCTTTACTCATCATTCTACCTATACCTGGGTGGCCTGGAGGAAGCTATTAAAAATGTTATATATGCATTTGGATATTGACGTAGTATTTCATTTTTTAAGTCAAAACTTCAGTTTGAATTCCAAAAGCTGAAATGGCATTTGATGGTCAGTATTTGAAGGTTCTGCTTCTGAAGAGGCAGATTTATGTTTGGAAATTATTTTTGGCTAAGTCCAGGTCTGAGCTGACACCTGATCTGCAAGACAATGAAGTCCTCAGTAGTGGAATCCTCTTCATAGACTCACGCTTCCTCAATTCACCCATTTTATTCTCCTCAGCCTTCATTTCTGTCCTTCTTCAACAGTTTCTTATTCATTCTGGTTTTTTGTATGTGTATATATATATATATCTATATATGTATATTTTTATTTTGTGCTGAACATGAAAAATAATTTGCCATCCCTATGCTTCTCTTGGATGAAAACTCAGATTAGAAAGAATCAACAATGATAAAACAGAGTTATGTCTTTATTCTCTGCAATGAGAAAAACACCAAACTGTAAATCTTCCACCAGGTTTTACCACATGAAGGTTCTGGAAGTCCAGTTTTGTTCTCAGATGATATTCCTCAGCAAACACTTCCCTTGAAATCAGAGGAAAATTAGAATGACATAAATATTCCTGTAATATCAGAAAAGAAACAAACCAACAAACTCTAGAATTTTTGTTTTGCAGTTGCATGACTTTATTTATCCTTTCCATTGTAGCTTTGAATGAGTTTTCAGCAAAGGTGTCTTTTCACTCAAGCTCTTTGCTGTCATCCCGCTTTAGAAGTCCTCACAGGCCCTATTCTGTTTGAACAAATAGTCAGAGGAAACGACCAGTGAAGCGCAATACTCAGACAGTGGTGTGGTATGCTCTTCAGGTCCATGGGACCTAAGAAAACGCATATCTATTAAGAAAAGTGTTATGTGAAGATGCTTATCCATGGTTCCCCGTCAAAACTGATTTAGGTATCAATCAGATTTCTGCACTTGCCTATTCAGGGTCCAGAGTGTTCATCCTTTTGCTTAGTGAATTGGAGAAACAGATAATCATAGGGTTAGAATTAAGAAGCTACTAGGTGCATTTGAGAAATGGTCTGAAAATGTACAATGAAATTCATTAAAGGCAATACAAAATATAAGGAAAAGTAGCTGGAGAAATACAGGATAGGAATGGTCTGGTTTGACAGGAATACTACAAAAAAAGATGATGACTTCAAAGAAACTGAAAATGAGTCTGCTGCATCATCCAGTTGTGGAAAGTCCATGCTGTGACAGATGATAAAAGTGCTGTATACAAAATCTGTGTTGTAAAGTTTGTGCTACTGGAACTGATGTGTCTCCAGCTGGAGTATGGTGGCTTGGCTTTGCCACAACAATTCAAGAAGGATGTGGACCCACCAACAAGCAGAAACTTAGTACTAAGAAAGGTAGAAGGAGTTAGTTTTGCTTGACTGTGGGAAGATAAAGCTGAGGGTAGATTTAACAGGGCTATTTGAATATAAATGACACCTCTAAAGAGGAAGTGATTAAACTGTACTGCATATTTAGTGTGAGTAAGACAAAAAAAAAGGACTTAAATTACAGTACAGGAAGCTTAGGAGATTTATCGGGAAAAACTTTTCAGTAGTAAAGGTATTGAACTACTGAAAAATATTGCCTGAGGAGATGAAACAATATCTATTACTAATAAAAGTTTTTCTGAAAGGGTAGATAAACCTCTGTCAAAAAATTGTCCAGGCTTAGTTGATATTGCCTCCTGGAGCCTCTTCCAAGTCTTTTATATGATTTCAGATTATACAGTTAGTAATGGCTGTATGACCTCTGTTGATATTTTGGCTTTTGTAAGAGCCAGTGCTTGGCTGAGCCGAGAGCTGTGTTCTTTCATCAGGCACGAGGCTAATCTCCTATACCCAGCAGAAAGTACAGAAGTCCACAGTTTTCCTTTTCTGGTTTCAGCTGCTTATCTTAGGTTTTAGAAAATATAATTATGGATGGTGATCATTTGTTTCCTGGAAAGCATAATCCTGCTACTGTATCAAAGCTGACTCAGCAACTCACATCTGGTTTTAATGTACTCATGCAAAACAAAGTGGCCACATAACGATCTATCTTAGAGAATGCAAAGTCATGCAAACTGATTTTCATGCTAAGATCCCTAAGCTTTTGGAGAACATTTACTTTGACTAATTTCCCCAATATTCAGAGGAGAGTGGGATTCAGAAATATATTGATGACATCAAAAGGAAAGAAAAAAGGAAGATAGGCATCTTCCTATTTTCTCAGGAATATTGTTTCTTAGAAAGAGGGAATTTCAATGATGTAAAAATCTGGAATGAAAAATTATTTTAATGGGAAAGCTTCCAAGAACTGTCCCTTAAATAAGAATACATATGACTTCATGCCTATTAGTTCAGAACTCTTCAGATCTTCCAAAGTCCACATTTCAAGAGTGACAGTAGTCTGAGAATTATCTCAGTAAAAAGAGCATTATGTCATTCTATGTTTATTGTATTCTCATGCTTTCTCTATCTAATGTGCTTAGTTTAACTAGGTGCATAACTCTGGAAATTCATCCTCAAAACAACAGCTAAATTGGCAGGTCTGAATCAGACTCACAGAATCAAAGGATTTACCCTCAAGTCCCTCTCAAATATAGGGATACACAGCATCTCTGAGCAACCTGCTCCACTGTTGGTGGCTCTTATGTGGAAATATTTTTTCTTTTTATCAAGCCTGAACCTATCCTATTCCAGCTTATGACCTCTGTTGTTCCCCAGCCGTCCATCTCCACAAAGAGACCAGCTCCATCTCCTTGAAGCCCTGCCTGCAGGCACTGGTAGGGGCTGCTGCTGAGTGCCCCTGAAGCTGACCCTTCTCCAGGCTGAACAAGCCGAGCTCCCCAGCCTCTTCTCCCAGGGCAAGTGCCCACCATCGTGGCTGTATTCTGCTGGATCTTTCTCAGGCTATGAACTTCTGCCTTGTATTGGGAGACCCAAAACTTCATGCAGCATCCAGATACAACCCCATGAGTGAAAAGAGTTGTAGCAGAGTATACCCCGAATTGCTAACAGGTAGACAAAATAGCAAGAATAAAATGTCCTGACACTGACTAGACAGAGTGATGGTTTGTGCTTAAGCAAAATAAGATTTGAGAAGCATCCCACTGCAGGTTTGCTTTGCTATTTGACAGACTAAGTTGGGTCTGAATCTTTTCATTTAACTGGTATATTTTAATGATCTTGCTAATAACTTGTTCTCTGAAGTATTATCACTTGGAGAAGGTTAGAAGGAGTGTTTGAAAACAAAAGTGATGTTACTGTCACGTAACTTTAGCTAGAAGTCCTGTAGCCATTCCTGAGAGCCAGTCGGTTAAAAGGTCTAGTAAATTAATCCCTCAAAAATGAGATAGAAAAAATGCAGCCTACACTTGGACAGCCATTTTTATTTCAGAAGTTGTCAGTCATAGAAAGAGTGAAAAGGCATCCATATAGTCAGGGGAAAAAAACACTAATTTTTTTTTTTTTTTTTTTTTTTAATGGAGCTGTTCTCTGGAACACTGGTTCAGAGAGCAGGTGGAAAGAATGTACATTATATCTATGATCTTTTGAGACAAATTCAGTGCTAACGATTTATTTCTAAAGAAACAAGTTATCACTTTGGGAGGCAACAAATACTTAAGAACACTGAGAGAGAGAGGAGGTAGAAAGAAAAAATTAGTCATGGCTTGTTAACCTGTTTGCTTCAATGTATCTACTGTGATTTAGACATATCTACTGGTTGTTTAGTTTGAGAGACATGCTCTGTTCTTTTGAATTTTACTTGAGAGATTTAGCACTTGCTGAAAGAAGGGTGGAATGAAGTGTCTGCATGAGAGGATAAGATACGATTATGTTAATCTGTCCTGTTTCCATGTGTGTAAGCAAAAGACAACAGGTGCCCAGGCTGTCAGCGTGCGGCTGGGAGGCTGAATCAAAAGCAGGAGCATTTGCAAGGGCAGACTCGTTTTGTCCATGAAGGCTGGGCAGACAGCAAGTTGCTTACCTTGCCATAATAAACTGTGCTCCCATGCTTGTGTTTGGACCAATGGTTATGACCGCCACTCCGTATGTACAAAGTTAGAAGCTGTTTTTTTAAAACTCTGGCCCCAAATTGTTGTTTTAAATGTACCATATAGGTAATGGAAGCCTCACAAATGGTCAGTGATCATCACCAGCTAATCCATCTTGTCTACGTGCCAGCCGACCAGTAAGCAGCACCCAAGACTGAAGCAGTTTTATTCCTTCCTTGCCTGTCAGTAAGGGTTTATGGGAAGGAGAGAAAATAAGTAACAATCTTTACTTTGCATTTCATTTTAACCACAGAATGTTTTCTAGTGCTTTGTTCAATCAGATTTTAAAGTACTTCAGAGACAGGGCTACAAGCAAAAAATCCAAGGTGGCTACTCCACAGCCTATTAGAACTTGATTTTTCTATTTTGTAGATTTTCAAGACTTTCTTTTGGAATTCTCTGCAGACTTCATTAGATCTAGTTGTCCTCTTCTTTCACTTGTCACTGTGGTTGAAGTTCAATTCCTTTGTAACATAAGAGAATCTGAACTGTATCCTTAAAACCTGACATTTAAATCAGAAATTTTTGACTCACACCAAAAGATGTCTCAAAGACTATGAACATGTACATTACTTTGTCTGTAAACTGTCGATATAGGGCTCTCATTTCCCATTCACAGTGTCAGAAGGCCATATCAATCAGTACTTCAAGCCTGTGGACAGTAGACGTTTCTCTGAAGATGGTGTTTTAAGAAATATTAAGTATTAAAAGGTTAAAAACTAAGAAAACAGTAGCAAAAGAGAGAGAAAAACGTTCTCCCATCAGGCCAATTGATTCTAAGGGCAGGGTCACTGAATGTAGCATTATTTCTCCTGGTCATGTTTCTTTCCTACCAGAGCTCCAAAGTAAGCTAACTGTGTAAGCAGGATTGAAATACACAACCCCCTTGTGACTGGAAGCAGTAAAGCATTCTCCACTTGCGGTTTTCTTCAAATGAGCCTGCATGGAATATGTGTTTGAAAACAGTGAAACTCTTTATTAATCAAGTACTTCACTTGCCACGCCAGCATAAAGTTTCATTTATGTCAAAACTCCCTTAAAAATGGTTTGGAGTAGTGTCTTGTACACAGACCTTCAACAGAAGAAATATTTTTGGAATTGTAAATACAATAATCAAGGCAAATATTTGCACCATTTGAGCAGCTGCTGTAAGATCTTCAATCATAAGTTACAATTCCAACATTTTACTTTGGTTTCCTACTGTATGGAAATAAGGAGATCATATAGCTCTGCATCTAAAATACAGTGTCAGACAAGCTATCCTAATTACTAGAGGAGGGCTTTTGCTAACCATATCTTATTTTCCTAAAAAATGTGTCACAATAAATGAAATAAAATTCTAGGTATCCCCAGAAGAAGTGGAACCTAAAAGGAAACTCAGATTCTAGTATCTGCTCCAAGTTAACTCAGGGTTTTGAACTGTTATCTGGTGCGTAAATTCTCTTTGAAACTGTGGGTAACTACATAACTGAAGATAGCTTTAAAAAGGCTTACTTCCTTGAAATAAAGACCCCTAACACTGCTGAGCTGTCAGTCTCCATTCACAGCACCCCACTTTCCAGAACAAAGGCTCCTGCAACACATATGCAGGTGAATAGCATTTTACTGTTTTTTTTTTTTTTTTTTGTGAATCTGTGAGACAAATCCATGGGAGAGGCTGAAGAGGGTATAAGGAGAGTATTGTGTCTGTCCAACACAAGCACACAGAGCAAAGAGAAAAGCCTAGAGAGAAAGGATTTAGCATCTCTGAAAATAACTTTGCATTAAAGAAGTGCCTGACTTCATTACCTCCTGTTTCCACTCCGTACTGGAAACAACCTGAATCACGTTGTACATTTGGCCGAGCACTAGGATTAGAAATGTAATCAGCTCTATTGACAGATAGCCCCAATGGACTCACTAGCCTGAACCTTGCTCTCAGTAGCGTTACCTTCCCAAAGGAGCGTGGAGCTGCCCTGTGAGACATCAGGGACTGAGCTGTAGTTTGGACAGTTGCAATCAGGCTGCTTTTTTATCTAAAAGCAGCAGCGGGGCATGTGTGTGTCAGCTAAGCCATGAAAGGCTGGTGCAAAAGCCATGAGCACTGAGCAGTTGTGAGGATCCCGGTTCCATGGAAGTGGGAATGGTGCAAAAGCCCGTTCAGCTCTCTGCACTCACAATTTCTTGGTGTTCTCAGCATGTTCTCTGTGAATATACCATAGAAGCATCATGGATTATATCTTGTGTAAGATGCTGTTTAGCTGGCATAAGAACAGCGAAGTATAGCCCTGTGTGATACATATTTACTTGCGTGAACTGTTTGCTTTTTTCAGTGGCTTTAAAAAGACCAGCCACTGCTCATTCATTCACAAGAAAAGACCCGCTGATCCTTTGACAGGTACAGCAGAAGTTATTTTTCATCGTGGCATGAATAGTTTGTTTTGTTTTACAAAAAAGCACTTCACACCAAAGCACAGCCAGGAATTATCATTCTTCTTATGCTTGTACAGGTGCACTTTCTGAATTAGGCACACAGACTGAGGCAGGCTCCTAATGGAGTGATGACACTAAATCTGCAACAATAGAAGGGGCCTCCAGGGATGCTGGCTGCGGCGGCGGTGCAGGTAGGAATGTGCTTTTTAAGAGAGCTACAACTTAAAGCATTCTGTGAAGCTGACAACCCTTTATACCACCTCCGTAGACTTCTCACTGCACAAATAAACACGAGTACAGTAAGCCATATCAGACTGGGATTTAAATCACAGCAGCTTGTGTGGGAAGAGCTTGCAAAAAGTCAGTTTTCAACACAGTTCACCTCAAGGTCTGTGCTGAGATATGCAATCCACGATGCAGGTCGTCAGCTTATGTCCTGTATCACCAATTCTTTTGTTGTTTTCAGCTATCCATCTATATAGCTATTTATTTATTGAAAGAGGGATCTGGACTCTACACACAAACTGTGTGTGTGTTTATGCGTGCGTATGTTTGAACAGGGTCAAGTACAGCCATGTGAAAGAAGGAGTCATGGCAAAACTGTTTATTGCGACGTGTGAACGAAAGAGCTGAAGTATAAATAGTTGTGTGAGTGGCAGGGGCAATGAAGCCTGCTTTCCTGTAGAATTAATGCTGAAGGCTGAGATCCCATGCGGATTCACTGGTGTCTAGCAAATGCCGAGGATAACATTGCGTTGTGTGAGTGGGATCAATATGGTCTCTCTCTTCTACTCAGAAGCTTATTTTAACAAAACTTTCAGGAACTGGAAAGCTTGGAGAAGAAAACCCCTCTGATGAATTTGTGTGGCTACTGCATTCAAATGCTGTTAGGAGGAGCCCAGCTCACCACATATGCCTCATTTTTTTAGGAAACTAAAATAATATCATATCTATTTTAATATCACAAAATATTACATTAATAATGACAGTCAAAGTCCCCGTTAGAGTATCTGAAACTTCACTGTTCAATGCTGATCCAGATGTTTGGGGCTCATTTCTTGTTCACTGTTTCTGCTTGTATTCTTGCAGAGCCATGGGCTGTGGCTGGTGCTCAAGCTAACTGTTGCACTGAAATGCCTCTGAAACACTGGTTATTATTCACATCTTCAGCCCACTCAGCAGCCTGATTAACAAGGTACATCTAATTCAGTGTAACTGTGTAGCCCATTGACTTGCACAGAGCCAGCAACGTGCTTGAATTGCAGACTTGTTTCAGCAACTTGCAGAACTGCAGCCTCAACTAGGAAGTGTGTGCTACAAGTACGTGGATCATGTCCATTCAAGCTTCAGAGGTAACGTACAGGAAAGTTTGGAGCTAGTTCAGGTTCTCCAGTGAAAATAAGGATTCATACTTTTAGGATTAATCTTGCCTCTGGTATCTGTTATCTTTGTAGAACACTCTGTATGTTTGAAAGCGTGAGAAAAAGGTCATCTACCACATACTTCTGATTCTAGACACACAGATGGAAGTTGCCATTTATATATGATCATGTTCGGCTACTGTTTCCCAGGCCCTTGCTCTTTGGGGGGACATTTTGCTTAGCATCAGTTACCAGAAAGTTTTAAAATACTGCAGGGCATGCCATCAATTTCCTCTGCAGCTCGTACATTGCATTTCCACTGACAATTGAGGCGAAAGGACAGTAATCATACAGAATGACAGTTTGGTCTCCTGTGGTTTTAATTCCAGTCCCAGCGACCTGTTTAGCAGTAAGCATCATTAGTTGTGCTGCTGTGTGGCTCAGGCCCCTGAAGCATCTTCCTGTAGAGTAGAGCAAGCAAGAGGTAGGTGCATGTGGGACTGCGACGATCCCCAGTGGGACTGCACCCAAAGTAAATGTCTTTGTTTCTTGCTGGAATGCTCTGCAGGTAAGAGCTTTTTGTTACGTATGTATCTGTCAAGTTCTTGTATTTTTCTCTTTTCCTAATCCTTAATATCCTCAGTTATTGCAGAGAAGATCGTTTTATTCATGTGGGTGAATACCATTAGAGTTATGCGTTAAAAGCATGATTTAAGAGGAAGCTGCTCACAGTAGTTTGTGGAAGAACGATTAAAAGAAGATTTGTGGAAGAAAGGTTAAAAAAAAAAAAGATGTACAACTAATCAGGACATCACTGAAGTGCTGCTTTGTTTGTCTGAGCTGATAGTCAGATGTCTGCAGCTAACTTACTCTTTCACAATAGTCAAATGTTATGATTTGGAGCAAACAGCAGATCTTATTGCTGACAGGGTACAGCTGTTTTCAAGAGATAGTGTTAATGCAGTGACACACGAGACTCTGTTTTAGAGCTATCCAGCATTTTGGCCAATAGTGGTACCATTTCCTGGAGCATTCACAAGCTCCTTTCCTGGAATAGTCTGCATTCCTTGAGATCAAATGACAATGTAGGATCTTCAGTCTACCCCTTCCCGGAGACACAGCATGACCCATTCCTCCTTGTGTTGTACAGCCAGCTCAGTGCAAACTGCCACGGGAACACAAAGCAGCACGTGGTCACCAGAATTCAAGTTCCATTCAGCAAGTTGTAAAAATGAGTTTGAGTACTTCTGCTGTGATGGCAAGGGAGTTTAAATGTCATCTCATGAAACCCCAGAGGCTTCTTTATTAGCATCGCGTGTTCCCACGTGTCTGTCCTCAGTAGGGCAGCTCAGCAAATTGCTGGGCCAAATTCAAGTGAGGGGGCTCAGGCAGTCTGAAGGGTGTCAGCAGCTGTGTGCTTCAAGGGCAGTTTTCGTTTTGAGAGTTCATAGTTACAATGGCTCTCCAGAAACATTTTGAGAAGAGCAACTCTTTGCTCCAAAAGCAGTATTTGGCACTCTGCCTCTGTTCTTTTACAGGGACAGATGTACAATGTTAGGGTTATGCTTATATTCCCAATGGCCATAAATCCCTGAGAAGAATATGCTGATACAATGGAAATACTGCAGATTTCATGGAATATGAATATGAACTGTATATAACACACACATATATGTGTGTGTATATATATAAGTATATATGTAGTGCTTATATATATACACTTAAAAAGAGAGATTAATATAGTGTTCATTAATAGTTAACGCTAATATGCAAATAATAGAACACACATAAAGTAGACCTCTGAATTCTCTGAACATTCCTGTGAATATATGTTAATTTTAGGTATGTTTTAGAAGAGTCTATAGGAGCAAAGTTCTTCCAGCACAAATTCAAGTCTATTTTTAGTAGAATAGTTGAAGAATTTCCTGCAGCTGAAAAAGACCTAAGGTTTTTACAACACAAGTTTGAGGTTCTATGTTTGAGTTATTCAAAATTGTCTGGGTGATTTTGGATTATAGATTCCTTGAAAGTCACTGGGATTTTTTTCTCCTAAAATGCTTTTGCACTTTCCATAATTCTGCCATAAATCCCTAACTTTATGTTTAAAATTGAACTGTAATGTATACTTTGCAAAAATGACATTATGATGTCCACATTTGTTTTCTCTTCAATCTACTTAATGCATGTGTTTAAAGATGTCTTTTTTTACTTGCTCATGCAGATGAGCTCATGCAGAAGCTGGAAGCTAATGCAGAAATCTGAAAATCAGCAAGTTTGTTTTGGCTCAGTTGCCACTGAAAAGGTGTATATATCAGAACGTAATGGTTTTGTTGATGTGCACAACAAAGTGTGATAGAATCAACCATCTGGAATGACTTCCATATCTCTGTATAAGATACAGCAATGGAGAGATATGATAGAGGTTAGCAAAATTGTGAGAGAAGAACCATTTATGAAGCCAAAATCTTAAAACAGACAAAAATGTCCTTTTCACACATTAGTATAATTAACCATCAGTCTCAATGCCACATGACACGACAGCAGTCAAAAGCCTAAGAGAGCTCAAAAAGAGATTAGAACCTTAGAGCATATGGAAGATGTGCTTATTTATGACCATCACATGCATTGAACCATCTAGAACTACATGCCCATTAAGATCAAGAGCTGCGGCTTGCTGGAAGCCAGGAAAAGAAATGATGGAGAGGATTGACTTATACAAGTAAGCTCTTAAAGCTTCTCTCTCACAATCTGTACTAATGATCACAATGGAGAGAAGATTAAATGCAGCGTGGTAGTCCTTAAGTGAATATTATTTATTGTTGCATAGATACCATGTGTAACAGAAGTGGAGAAATGCAAACTGTTTCCATACAGTACTGATTCATAAATACTGACAAAAGGTAAAGCCTGTTTAGGAATTTGATATTTTTGATTTCTGCAAGAGTAGAAATGTTGGCATCATGTCTTCTTCAGGACCTCTTTGTCCACGAGAGCATGAAGAAGTATTTTGAAATTTCTATGAAAAGTAGGGTATGCTCCTAAAGGTCACTGTACTATGACTGCCTCATCCCAAGCTCTTTCAGGTTTGTTGGAGTTCTCCAGGTTTGGAGAACTCCTGCAAGAGGACAGAATGACTGAGAGAAAACTTCCTCTTCTGTTTGTCAAGTTGTGTTTTTAAGTTGAATTCTACTTTAGTTGACAGCTCCAGAGCCTTCCATAAAATATATATCTTCACAAAAAGAAAGTGTTTCCTGAAGCTACAGACTTTTTTTTTTAACCTTTTAACCAGCCTTCCCAACAGCTATGTTGCTTGACCAGATGCCATGTTCATGTTTGTGGGAGAGCCATCTTTTTGTTACATGAATGATGTTTCAGTTATCGCTCAGTATTTTGGGTTCCAAGGAAAAGGAAATGTTAGATTTTCAATGCAATGCATAAGCCTTATTTATGTCATTATTTGATAAGATCTTTAGGAGACCTCATTCTGTTTGGATTCCTAAATATCAGTCTGGACAGGTGCACATACACATTTGCTGTGAGTGTGCAGTGAGACCAAAGCCACTGGAAATACTGGACCTACTGTCTACCTACTGAATAGAAGTCAAACCCCGTATAAGATAGGTCAAACATGATCCTGATATGTCACAGGTGCAGAAAGATTTTGCTGCACACCCGCAGGTAAGCTCACCCTACCTGCGATACACTGACCTCACTGCCTCTGCATGCGTGGACTTGACTTGAGCATCTGCAGCTGCCATCTGCCAAGGAATTTGATCTGTCGGATAACTATTGGGCTGACCAGTTAGCCATTTAAAACCAGGACAAGTGCATGAAACTCACATTCACCCTAGGCAGAATAGCAGGAAAACAGAGATCGTGGTTGGCCCCACGTTCTGACATTTCTGAAGCAGTTGTGGCAGACACCTTCTTTGAAATAAATAGCATTTTCAGTTAATATATGGATTGCTAAGGCATAGTGCTTAAATGTTGAAATTAGTACTATGGACTCCTCGATTTTATTTCTCTTTTGGGGAATTACAACTTTGTCCTTCTTCACCTCTCAGGCTTCTAGTGAAGCTTTTTTTGATATTTGTAAAGTGCTGGATATGTAATTGGCAAAACAAAGGTCAAAGTGCTTTATCAACACTGGTCAAAAGGTAGCTTAGAGGGGCACTTTGCAGGTTTCTATTGTGACCTTGAGAAGCACAGGCAGGATCCATACTACTGTGTGTTCTCAGTAGCTGGGACACAACAGACATCTTGACGCCTGAAACAAATTTCCTTAATATTGTGTAGGGACTGAAAACAGTAGGAAAGTCATTCGTTCAGTCCCAGTGAAGCTAATAAAGTTGAAGCTGAAAGTTTTCAAGTGAAGAGCGCTGATGACAATTTCAGCACTTCCTAGGTGAGTTGGAACAGTCTTCTATGCAAGGACCGTGACATTTGCTGACCATGACTCCCCTTTTTCAGAGATTTTGTATTAGCTTCTCCACCCTAGCAGCTTGTACAGGTTGTAGAGGTATGATGATTCCTCTCCTGAAACACTAGGACTATATTATGCCAGCTTTGTGTTCCTTAATGGGCATGCGTTTAACTCATTAAAGGCAGCTACCTGTTCAGTATATTTAACACAAGTCTTCCGTAGACTACTGTACTTTACGCTTGTGTTTGACAAATGCCTATTTTGAATGAAGTCTAACCATCATAGATCATTGCGATGTGTTTTGAATCAGGCATGTCTTTCCCCTCTCTGGAAAATCATGAGTACATGACAGCCATATCCATCTGTCACATGGACTGGCTTAACTTGGATGTGAGCTCTCTAACTTGAAGTGAATTAATACTATTCTGTGCTGTTATGAAGAGGAGGTCACTTTTCGAGGCATTTGTGCAATTGCTGAAGTTGTCAGCTACTCTTATGAAACTATACTATGCCTTAGTACATATGTAATCTACACAACAGTGGTTTTCATTGAGAAGATGGAAATAACATGAGATTTTAGCTTTCCTCCTCAGTTTGCAAACTTTAGGGAGGTTTTTTTTTTTTTTCCACTAGACTCTATAATTGATTTATATATTCCTATTTCTTCATATCCAGACACAGAGCTTATGAATGGATATACAGAAGGTAGGTGTACTCTGCAAGTTTCTCCTTCCAGGCAAAAGATTTCCTTCTGACCTCTCAGTCATACCCAAACAGAGTTTAAATTTTGCCTGTGGAGTACATCTGCATGGAACTTTAGGTGTGTAATCTGCCTGGCATTCGGTCATCTTATGTTTTAAAACACTTGGCTTTTAATATTTTGGCACAGAGGGAGGGATTTTGATCCCTACACATTTTATAACAGACTTCAAATATGGTCTAGGGAAAATGAAAATGTTACCCATATATGGAAGAAAGTTGTCAGTCTCAGAGGATGTTCTAGATGGCTGGTTTGCAAGGTCCAGGGAAAAGAGCCGGGAATAGCTCATTTTAAAGCTCAAGTGAAAAATGTGGGTTTTCTAATATGAACATCCCACTGAAAACATGATGAAATACTCCCTTCATGATATCACATTTTAGTCTATTTCCCATTACCTAATACCAGACGTTTAGATAATGATAGCTGTCTTATAGGAAACTAATTGGATGGATCAAATTTAAATTGAAATTTTTCAATAGGAAATCAGATAGCAGAATTTAATACCGTGCATGGTGCATTTTTGCTATCTTGAATATTCCAAGTTACAAAAAAAAAGAACAAAAATTTTGAATGTTTTTTTGTAAACAGAAGCTGTTTGCAACATATTCAGAGTTGTTTTACTTAGTTTGCGACAGTCATTAAAATATGACCACTTCTGGTAATGCAGATATGGATGTAATGGAGACCTACCCATAGGTGGTTTGATTGACTGCCTGGGACAACTTAACATGAAAAAGTCCTTTTGAATTGGAGCGTTAACACAAAATATTGAAGTGTTAATCTGAATTAGGTGTAGGAGGGAAGAGTCTGGCTGAATGTTTGAACACATTTGAAGACATCAGCTTCTCATAATGCTTGTTGTGTCATGCTACCTGTATGAATTGCAAGATTCACTTCTTTTTTTTCCCCACTATTATTGCTATTTGGTGGTCTATCATAATTTACTCATATACCAAGTAATACTTTGTTGAATTCTTTCTTTCCCAAGAATAAAAAAATGTCTCCTGTAGTTCAGAGTTCCCAGCTGTATAAAGACTATGAGATATCTTTATTTATAGAAATTGTTGAATATTAATTATTACATTTAGATTTCTTGCTACAAAAAATACACCCTCTATAGCTGAGCTTTAGATCAGAAACAGTCTCTACTGAATTTGTACTTAAAATGAAGTTTTCTTCTTAACGTAGATGTTAATATACCAGACTCCTACAAGCAATAAATGACACTGATAAGAAAAGAAGTTTAGTAACAATATGGTTTTATTGTGGAACAAATTGAAGTTGTTATAGCTTTTTAAATAACACACACTAAGAGTACTGCTTTTTAATCTGTTTGTCAATTTTGGTGTTTGTACTGTGCCCATCAGAACGGTGTAAAAAGTGTCTCCAGGGTACATAAGTGCCTAAAAGCATTTAAGATCCAAAACTCAGGAAATGAAAGACCAACCCCCCCCACTGTGATGGAGCCACTTATTTTGGTATGGTTTTCTCCAGAAACTACCTGCAACGGGAATAATAAGCCTATGAAAATCAAGGTATTGACACTTCTCTAATATGCTGCAGAAGAGATTTTTTTTGTCTTTTTAAAAGGACCGGTGTGGTCTGACTATCCCCTGGACCTGGCAGCCTGATGGAGGCAAAGCAGGGGATCACACAGAGTAGGAGAGGAGGCACCATCCAGAAAGCAGTTTTGATCGATGGAGTGAATTCCTGTGATAACTTTTAACTTTTCACTCCATCTCGCCTAAAAGATTGGCTAATCCTGCATAGAGACCAGCAGTAATATTTTCAAGGTGAGAAGTAATGGAAATTTCATGCGGTTGTCATTTTTCATACATATTCAGCCAATAATAAATATGAGCTATTCATCATATAAAACAAATTTAATAAAACTCCTCCACCTTCTTTGATTTCAAGCAATAATTAACAGGTTCCATCATCTCACATTAGTCGTTACTGAGTGATCAACACTTACTACTTTCTGTTATAATGATATTTACTCGGTGTTGGTAAACATTAAATTTCATGAATTTTATTCAGTTGCATCTTGGATGAATCTGGCACAAAATGCTGCAACAACTAAAATCTGGGCTTTCATAAGTTGTGGATGTTGCATCCAAACCTTCTCATTATACCTGGCAGTGACTTGGTGTATCATAACCTAGGAAGGCTTTATTGTAGCATTAGGCAAGCTCAGAAATAGTTTGTGGCAAGATGGTTTAGGACTGTTGTCTGAGTGAGAGCAGAAAATATATGAGGCCCTTACAGGGCTGGACAAAACAGAAAACAATAAACACATGATCTTTCTTTTAAGATCAAGTTAGAAAAATATTACATATAAAATAAGTATTAAAAAACCTCAACAATAAACCTTAAGCCCTTTGAGGTTATCTGCTCCTGTGTTATGTTTACTCATTCTTTATGTCATGATTAAAGCAATTCAATACCGTCTGTGAAAATGTTGTTTTAAGAACACTAGTTTGTTCTTACAAGCTTCTTCTCCTCTTTATGAAAGACCTTGAATAATTTTCAGATAGTAGTTTTTTAAAAAACCCAAAATATCTACTTCTCTGTAGTCTTAGCACTTAACACTTATAAAAAATACAGACATTGCAATACAATCTCCTTATTGTATTTAATGTTTCATGTGAAGGAACTCTTTTGTTAATATCTTCATCTTGGTTCTGGAATGCCTGATATTATTGCTGTTCTCTGGACCGTACTTTTTGTTAGAGTTTAGCCAATCCATCTCACTACTCTGGGCACTCAAACAGGAGGTGCTTGCCGTACACAAGCACCAGGAGAATATAGGCATGTGTTTATTTAAAAATGTAGACACATCATATCAGGAAGTCATGCACTCCAAAGTGCTTAATGACTGTATACACTGGAACATCATGGTATGATTTATTATTGTGGTATGATTCAGTGAGTCACTTAATGACTTAGAGACAGAGGCTGCAGTCCTTAATAAAAACCCCTGTAATTTAATTAATGAAAGTCTTTCTCAGTCTGAGACCATAGCATTTATCCCTGGAAAAAAAGGAAGAAGTATTTCATTGATTTCAACCTTCGTACTCAGAAAAGTGAGTAGTAAATGAACGCATATTCCTTTTGTAAACCTTCAGCAAGAAACCAAATCAGATTGCATTTGTTTAGTTATTACCTGGAGGGAAAAGACAGACACTTTGGAAGGTGAGCTTAATTCTAGTTTTACTTTCATATGCACTGGGTTAAATATATATAACTGTTCTGAGAAAATGAATATTTATTTTTAAGTCTGAACTTTTATCTTGTAAAAAGCACTGAAAAAATGATTGAAAGGTAGAGCATACATTTTATATATTTCCTCTAAAAATGTTTTTTTTAAAAAAATATAAAAATGCAGTAAAATCACTCCAAACCGGTCTGTTAACAGAGCAACATTTCCCTCTAGTGGTCACCCAAAAGTAGTCACCGATTCCTGCCATTTCAACCCAAAACGAAGACTGCAACGTGCAGTGAGCTTTCCAAGGGTACCTGCAGGTAGTCTTGGACGGTTGCTTTTGCAAAACCCCCGGGGGAAAAAAGTCCAGGAGCTGCCCTGAGGTCTCGCATTCGTCCCCTCCTTGCCACCGCTGCCACCAGAGAGCCCGTGGGTGCTGTCTCTTGGGCCACCGCACCCGGGACACCTTCCAGGCGGTTGCAGGAGACGTGATTGGTGGCCAGATGGAGATGTGCTGCATTTGCACAGTAATGAAACTGCCTTCTGCCATAATGTCTGCATGTATCCAGTTTCTGTTTTGAATTCAATATATATTTGTTGTTGTTGATTTTTCAAAAAATAAATTGTGGTTCAAGTTATTGAGGAGAAACTATACTGCTTTGGAACATCTATAGAGAGAAATACCCAGTGTGCACCCAACTGGAAGGGGAAGAGAAAGACATAATCATATTATAAGAAGCACTCAGGAGACAGAGGAAGCTGAAAAACAAGATAGGCACCTTGATGTCACAGGTCATGCAATGAAGCCATCTCAGCCTAACACAACCATGGTGGAAATAGCAGCAAGCTCCAATTGCGATGAGTACATATGGAACATTTTAGAGGTGTTAAGTTCCTAATTAGAGATATTCAGGCTTCAGCATGCTGTGGTGCACAGATGTATGGCTGCTCAGAGCAAAATTGAAGGTAGGTAATGTGGGCAGTCATGATAAAAAGTAGAGTTGATTGAAAACATTTACAAATACCAGACAGCCAGGTCAAGGAGGGGCTGTGCCAAAGTAGGAAGGTTTCTTCTGCACTTATAACTTACTTCCCTCCACTCCTCCATTTCGTTTAGACAACTGTTGCAGTCCTGAGCCTCAGGTCCTGTGTAGCATTCAGAATGCTGAGTTTTAGTAATTTTTTTTTCCCAGTAAGTTCAGCTCTGAATTTTATGCTGAGAAGATTTTGAGTGGAAATGACCTGTGCTGGTTTCTCAGATTTTTTGTTCCTGGAGCGGTAGGGAATGGTTGGAGAGAGAGTGGAAGAATGTTCGTGTTAGCAAAGACACAGATAAATGTTCACGCATTCCTGTTCTGATGGGGAGAGGAAGAGCAGGAAAGAGATTAAAGGAGTAGAGGAGCACAGAGGAGGAGGAGGAGGAAGGAGATGAAAGGAGCCTGTAGAAGGTGGTGGAAAAAGGAGCGAAACATCTCAAGCTTCGATATCTTCAGTTTTTGTAATGAATCTACAATATTTGGCAAATGTGCTATGCCAAGGTTTTAGTAAAGAATTTAAGAGCTTTTCAGTTCCTCCAAAACTGATATGCAGACACACCTCCAGCTAATGAGATACATTCAGCAGGAGTGAGCGAAGGCTGAGCATATATAACATGACATGATGAAAGGAGAAATGGCAAATATATTTTATCAGGCACAGTTTTACAAATATTTTTTCAGGCTTTTGTCTATTTATGAATTAAGAGTTAGACAAGAATTAACACGTTAGACTTCACTCCATCTCCTTGTTGTAGAACTTGGCACTGGAAATAATATGTCTGGTCATGAGGCTGGAGAAGTTAGGCAATATCTCATTAAAATGAGTCCTCCTTGGGAAGAAACATAAGTTACATTGCATGAAAAACTGAAAACTAAACATGCTGGATTAGTTCTAAAATATCTGCAGTTCTCAGAAAGACAGGTCCAAGCTTCAAAAGCTGGTTCCAGATCCTGTAGGGGAGCTGGTTCAGCCAATTCCAGAGCTAAGCCAGGTGGGGCCTCTGTGAAGTTCACCAGTGGATCCACACTTTACTGGATTTTGGGCGGATTTTGTCAGGACATAAAGATATAATATATATAAAATCTGTCATAGGAGAGAGCAGATAACCATATGATTTTGTGACTCAGTGATGCATGATGACATTTTTATATACTTTCTCTTAGCCACTGAAATTAAAAGCTACTTTCTGTTAAATGCTGCTATACACTTGTTTCATAGACCATTGGCTAGTCTCAGGCTCCTAAACTGTTATTTCTCCGTCTATTCCTCTTACTCAAATATAAGACCCCATAAATCTGTCATCTTTAATGCAGTCAGAACTTGTCGCACTTAGAGTTGCATACATTTTTCCATATTTCTGAACAGCACTACGATGAAGCTGAAGTTATGAGATTAACTGCTCATCATCTTGACACGCACTGATGCACGCCTGGCCCACTCGCCCCCTATTGTGATTTTGAGGGGTTAATCATGGTAGCTTGCAGCCAGCAAAGCAAGGATTAGGCTTGCAGAGAGTGTCTGTGGTCTGAATTTGTTAGTTCTCAGATTTATGCCTTAGTCTTTGCTAGAAGTGCTGGTAATCCTAGAGTGGTGGGGTGTTTTTCCCCTTCTTTTTGCTTTTTCCTTTCGGCATTTGAATCTTTTCATGATCCTCGAGTCCTTAAACGGAATTCACAATTTGTCCTCAGTATTCAAGCCTGTTCAACTGAAAATCTCAAGAATATATCACTGATTTTAAAAATTATTTGAATTATAATAATAATTCACGCGTTTCAAGATGATTATTATGAATGCCTATCCCATAAATGTGAATGTTTCTATTCCTGTGAAGGCAATGTCTTTAAACTTCTTATCTTATCTGCTAATCATTTACTACAGTTAAAAAAACAGAAAAAAAAAGACTGGATTTTTCTTCCCCTTGAAAACTGATGTACTTTTTTACAGATTCGCCACGTTGATTCCTGACACGTCGAGTGAGTTCTCTTGTAAGTTGTTCTTCAGGGGCTGTGTTCCCTTTAGATCTGCAAGACAAAAGACGATACCGTGTATATCCAATGCTGGAAAAACAAAGTGAAAGAATGCAGAAATGTGTGACCATCTGGCTGCTTGTCCACTTGAGCACAGGCTATAGGGGTCACTGAGACCCCTCAGAGTGCTATTGATACCGGACCCTGACAGGAAGCACTTCAGCTGGTCCCCGCAGGACAGAGCCCAGTGCACTCAGAGGTGCGCTACATCTTCAAATTCTGGAGCTGGTGACAAACCAAAGGAAACTTCTAGCCGTTTCCAAATGCCCTTCTCCTTCGCAATATGCTAAATGGTTCCTATCCCCTCCTGATAATCTGTGGCTTGGGAAATAGGTATCTCTCAGAGGCTTTCTTGCCACACTAACATCCCTGTTAGTGTAAAAGGCAAGTTAAAGTACCACTTGGGGGAATAACTTGTTAAAAATGCTGAAGTCATGATGAAGCAAGGAGTGTGAAAAATATGAGGAGCACAGGGATAGCCTGACTGCAGGGGAGGGAGGAAGAAAAGGGACAGTGCAGTGATGCAGGTACAAACCTCACACTTGATGTGAACCATGAGCGCTTTCGCTTGTACTTATTAGAGCTGCAGGGGTAGTTTAAAGATCCTTACCATCCTACTAGAAAACAAATTCCTAAAGGCTGTATGTCCAAATGAAGGACAAAACAATAATCTGGAGGGCAGAGAAAAAGCATTTGCGAATAGACAACACTTTGAACTCGGTTCCTGGGCCTCAGTCAAGTGCCAGGCAAGTGATTATAGAATTGCTTAAAAACGATTATTATGAAAATAAGAGAATGGGAGATGCTGCCTGTAGGAATGTAGAAGTTTCCTAAAGGTTTTCCCAGTTTCATACTGTCTTAACTGTGAACTCACATAGACCTCATATAGAAGGTCAATAAGCTTTCAGCAGTATTACACATATTCTGCCAGTAAATGCCCTGAGATACGGGTATCCAGACTGCCACTTACAGTCTATAAGTAATGCACATGTTCATAAAACCACAAAGGAAATACTGTACATACGTAATAGTTTCAAGAGACAAAGATGCCAAGGCAAATGATTTTTCTTTGTTGCTGAGTAGGTTTTTGGTTTTGCTTTTAATGCTAGTCCTTCTAAAAGGCAAAGTCTTTATGAACCTCGTCATTCTCTTCTCTCCCTGCCTGTGCCTTAAAATCCCTTGTCCTTCTTTTCTCCTCTTTTCTGATTCTATTCTACTTTAATATATTCTTCTTATATATACTTACTGTCTGTATAGGCATATAACAAATGTATATATATATATATGCAGTTGTAGGATTATTGTGAAAAATTTGAAAAAATATTGTGTGGTGTTCTTTTTGATTACTTCATGATATGGCATTTAACTATAAGTTCTTAAAGCAAAGATATTTTATAAGTATAACTCTTATAATTTTAAGCATGACTTCATTAAAGAAGGGACAATGGTAGGTCAAATATTCTCAGACATGACAGGAGTTTGAACTTGCTTCTTATCTCCTTAGCTGAGCCCCAAAACTTCTGCAATGTTAGGCAGAAGAGAAAACCCATCGCAATATTTCATCTTCTGATGATTCTTGTGAGAACGGTTTGACATTGTACACATGGGTTGAAGGTTTCATGTAGATTCATTGGAAGAACATGTGACTGATAGGTGAGGCTGTGCTACTTGGTGGGTAATGGGACAGTGCTGCCACAAATAAGGGCCTGGGTAAGCTGAGTCCTGGAGGAAATGGAGCTGTAATTGCTGCTGAGTTGGTGCAGTGGGCTAAGATGACCTGGACTTCCCACCGAGATTGGTGGTGCTCCACAGAAGACTGGAGGGACTGGAGGAACCCAGTCGCCTCCTGCCTGTGAAATTGTCCAGGAGGCCCTTTACCCCTCAGCTGTGCAGGGTGTGATTTGTGTCTTATGGCACTCAGCTGCATCGTGACTTTAGTCTATGACAGATAAGATCAGGCAGCTTGAACAACCTCAATCTAGAATAGAAAGAAAAGCAAGGCAGCAAAGACTACTAATTTAAGATGAACCAACTAATGCAGGTAAACTTGATATCCTTATTTTTCACAATATAATAATCAGCCAGCAGATAAAGTGGCTGCAGCAGAAAGACTCTGGATAGATGAAAATGTCTGACACCAAAGTATGCTACGATGGAAAGTAGTTTGGAGTAACAGTAAAAAAATAGAAAAGAAAAAATATAGGCTGCATAGTGGAAGAAGAACACTTGCTTCTAGGTGTACTGAACTACGGAAGTTGTATAAGTGAAATAGAACATAACATTGCAAATTCTGCAGGTGTTTTAAAAATGTTGATGGAGAAAAGGTACATGGGCAAGGAGTTAAAGTAAATTTGTTTGAAGATTTTTTTCCCTATTATTAATATGATAAGAGGTATTTCCTCTTTAAAGTTACTTTTAATATGAAAGGTGATGTCTACCAGGTACATTAAGGTCTTTGTACAATTCTTGTTTTTCAATCATTGAGCCTTAGGTTAGTGACAAAAGAAAAAGTTTTTTTTCTTCTGGCCTGAGTGTTAATGCCATTTAACAAAGGTACTGCATTTTCAATAGCATTATATCCTAAGTTCATCTGAATGCTCTAAAATGTCATTTTTCTGGCATAAATTTATGTATGGGCTTAGATTTAAAATATAATTCTAATACTCTAATTGCAGGAAGCAACATTTCACCTATAAATAAACATATTGCAACTTTTCAGGTATTTTATCTTGAACTATATCTCTAATGCCTAAGCAAACAAGACAGTAATTCTGCATACAAAATATATAGGTGCAGTTATGGTTGCACTTTTTAAAATTTATTGTCCATGTAATTGCACAGTTATTACAGTAAATCACACAAATGTTCAGTGTTACAGAGTGGCTTGAGCCTCTCTCCCTGGCCCCTCAGCATCAAAATAGATATCTGAAGTTAATACGCATAATAACATAGAAGAAAAATTGAACACATGTACCAGAGTTCTCTTACTTGATTAAAAAGTGGATAATGGAAGGAAAAGAAGCAGCACATAAGAACAATGTTGTTTCTGTGATAAGGTACATTCTGCTCAGGTAGCGACACTGAGAGTATCCCCTCCAGCCTAGTGATTTGTTGAGACAAAATTCTCTGGCAAAGGTGATCCTAGATCCCAATCATGCCTTGTTAAAAAGGCATAAAAAGAAGATTAGCATAGAGCCAGCAGGGCTCGTGCGGTGGATTCTCTTGGCTCATCTTGAAGTGCTCCAGTGAGGTCTGGCTTGTTTTGCACTGTTCAGGATCATTTCTTTTGCCACTCATGGAAGTCTCAATGATTTAAAAATAATAATAGCACAAATAGAACACATGACCTCTAACCCATTCCTCTTTGATTAAGTCTCATTTTATAACAAAACTATGACTAATGTCTCTTCCTTTGCCTTCAATAAACTATCATATAATCTGTCTATTATTCTTAATATCCTCTTGCCCCAATAAGACATTTGTGTTTTGTTTGGATTCCCCTGAATGGGGTGAATATTATATCTATAACCTACTGGAAAGCATTTCTTCTTAGACATATTGGCAGGGCTAATTTTGTTTTTACAGGTGTTTGTACTTGGAAAGGGGTTAGCCACAGTCTTGAAGGCTCTACCGCACTGGTACATCACAGGAGCACAGTGTGCTGTGGGTCCTTGAGCTGTTAACGGGAGGCAGGGAGGGGAGGTTAAATTAATCATTTATGCTTTATTTATACATTCTCTAGCTTGTAGAGTTGGACAAGCGGATGCCAGTTTTCCTCAGCTAAGGGCTGTCTGCGTGACATGATTTTTGATATCTGGCAAACCGTAATTTATGCAATTTATATTATATTATAAATCAAAAAGAAGGAAATACATAGGAATTGCTGCAGTGCTGTACTTTTGTTTGTCAGCTGGAGAAGCTAACTAAATCCCCAAAACTTCTCTTGAGAAATTTTGCTTAGAATCAAACAGAAGTACCAGCTGAATACTGTTTTCTTCTTACCTTTGCTGAGATTTCATTATGCTATGAAAACTCAGTCATGACTCAGTTTAGTAGATTTCTTGTGTAATGATGTGAGGGAGATCTTTCGGGAATGGATGACGCTTAACTACTTGAGCCAAGCTAGCAAGCAAGAGCAGACAAAGTTTGCTTGCTTTTTTTTGGTCTTTTATTTTGGGATTCCAAATATACGATTCCAAAATTCAAATTATCTTAATTTAAAAAAATTGTACTTATTCAGCAAATTAAAAAAATAATAATCCCACTGACTCAAAAAAAATGCTTACATTGTATCAAAGGAAATAGGCTCAATATTTTGCTGAATGGGAAGGGATTTAAATACATGCTTAAGTATTTGCCTGAATGATATCGTCTCCTGAAAACTCTGTACTTGAGTTAACTGAGCTCACCAAACAAACTGATCTTGTCGAAGAGATTCATGAAACACTGCTGGATGAAAAAAGTACCAGTCAAACTTACTGCAACTGCACAAGAAATGCTTTTTTGGAGGAAAAGGAGAGCAGAGACAAGCTGAGGCAGTAATAGTCTCAGCCACAATATTAAGTCCAAAAGGGAATTATTTGCATATCTCCTATTAATTAAGATTTTTCTTGCTCTTCAACAGGAAATTTATAATGTCTTGTTTTGTCTTTTACTGACCAGAGTACAATCAGCCATGTGCATGTACCAGGCAGGGTGAGTCCGGTCACTGAAGGTGACAATCCTTTCTGAGAGGTCCTCTTTCTGATCTCAGATAAGGTCAGTGCACAGCAAGAATGACTGCCCTGCAGTGTAATAGCACTGCAGAGCTACTGATATCAAAGCCAGCAGCACTAAGCACAACTCCCAAAACAGCTCGACATGTGGAGTTACTGTAGGTCCTGGTTTTGCCTGACAGTGCTTTGAATAAGGTAGAAAGTACATGTGTTTATTAGTAAAATCATTGCTGTAGCAGAAGTATAGTTCATTACCATAGCTTCTTTCTTTTTTTTGGGGGGGGGAATTTGTGCTTTCCTTTGAAACATCTAATACCTATTTCAGGCATAAAATCTGACAAGACATTAGGTTTGTATATCAATTCCCTCATTCCTTGGCAACATACAACAGTAGAAAATCTTCATTTCTGTCTAGTGAGTGCATATTGGAGCACAAAACCACTGTATTTGCATTTATAATAACTATACTTTTAAGCTAAAACTCGTTTGTTGCAGGTACTCAGAAGCCAATAAATGCTGAAGTAGCTATGTATGTACTAGCGTGATGTACCTGCACAAATGTTATCATCAGATGCACCTAACAGGTGCAAGCAAACAGTTAGCTGAGTTTCAAGGAATCTCATGCTGAAGACCTCTGGAATCCTCTATTCTGTCATGGAAATGAATGGTCTTTGGGGCCCAGGTGGGAGAAACATATGGGCTTTATCATATGGGTGTACAGGCTAAATTTAATATTTACAAAACAATTTAACAAAGGGAGTGAGCTGCAATTCATAGGAATATACACCTGGGGCACAGATTATGTGGTGAATATATTTGCAATAGGTGACCATGTGAATAGTGTGCACCACTTTCAGAGACAGCTTTTCTGGGCTTCCTAATTTCATCTGTTCCATTAGTCTCAGAAACTATCAATGATGGATGCTTCTGAGAGATTGGATTGAGTAAGAATATTGTTGCCTACGTGGAGAACAATGGGAAATATATAAATAATTCTGAGAAATAATTTCTCACAAACTCATTGCTTAGCTATTCTGAATCAGCTCAAGTTTATGGAAACTCTAAGAGGAGATACTGTTCCACCGCACACCACCAAATATGTGTGTTCTATGTGACATTACTAAGAAAAATAAATGAATGATGTTAACAGATTTAAGGTTGCCATCAAGGACAACTTCTTACAGATGCTGATATAAAATCATGGAATAACATTTCAAGGTAAATAACATAATCTACGGGGATTTCAGACTTTAAAATTAGTGTAAATAAAAGGAATGGAGAAAGTCTTCCAAAGGTATCTTTTCACTTTGGCTGGATCTGCAATGTTTTACTTTAGGCTATTAAACACAGCGATCTGGTACATATTACCCACCAATATGCTGACTTTGAAGGACACAGATGGGAAACAGTACTTTATGTGCCTTACACTCTTTCCTTATTTTTGTGTTGCTAGCCATGGTTAAAAGTAGCATACTGCAAAGTGGGTTTTGAAATGGCTGCATTCATTTTTTCTATATGAGAAACCCAATTTGTAATGTTCTCTTTTAATTTCCTTTCAACACATGTAAGTTAAACCTCTCTCAAAATGTCCACATTTACAGCAACTACAGTTAAAATATTTCTACATAACTGCCTGCCTGCAGATTTCTACTGCTGATATTCAGCTGCTAAGGGATAAGGCTGACCAATGTTTTCTTAAAGAAGTTATGCAGGGAACAAGAAATTTCTGTCCCTCTTAAAGCTGTTTCATCCTCATGCTTGGTGGGTTTTCTTTGTTAATCCAAAATGTAATCTCAGGATTTCGCTGGTTTTGGTGAAACTGATGCAATCATTATGCCTATCTCCACCACCTTGCTCATGCCCTTGCACATCCTGCAGAGTCACGGATAACGAGATCTGAAAAATCACGGGCTACAGAAGTGATAGATATTTTAAAAGCAAACAAACAAGGGGATCAGGAACCCAATACTCCAGTAACATCTGCAACACACATGCAGCCTTATTTTTATTCATCTCTTTTGACCCTACTTCCTGGATGCTCATCTGCAACACCATTCCCATTCCTCAGTTGTCACGGGGTGGTGAGACACAGATCCTCAGTGAGATAATACCTTGTCATCTAACCTGCACTTCTAAAACATTCATCTCAGATTTTTTCCTGTGGCACAAGTCACCAGCCATATAGAACATGTTTTGTTTTTGGTTTTTACCTTGCATATCCTCACCACAAAACAAAGCAGCATCCGGGTATGGATGATATTTTGTTTGTAAAATCAAGCCCTTTAATATAATTATGCAAGAAGTTTTGCCTCTGCTCTGCTGCATGTCAGTCCCTTCTAGTGAATGTGGAGGAATCCCATGGAGAAGCAGTCTGTGATCATGTATTGATATACCATAGGGCAACTGTGAGCTGCCATTTCCTGACTTGCACATACTTGGTTTTTCCAGCTAAAAACCCCTGTGTTTAACATAGATTTCTGCTTGGCGGGTATTTTTTGAGATTTTTTTTTCTTTAATTTCCTAGGTTTGTGGTGGTTGAGACATTTTATTTTTTCAAAGAAGAAAACATGGAGCTGCAACTATAACATGACCTTGAGCTACAACACAGCTCTACCATTTACACTACAAAGCATATTCCTGCATCAGCTGGCAACAGATGGTCGCTATCCTTAGAGTGTAAATGATCTGTTGGGGCAATATACAGTTTGTGAGTGACTTAAAATGGGGTAGTTATGCTTTTTTTCCTGAAGATTCCAAATAAAAGCAGGAAAGTGGTAATCTTTTTTAGAAACAATCTTTCACTGCAGTCAACTCTAGGCTGAATTTTGTCTCGTGAAGAGAAGACATCTTTAATCTAAGTTTAATCTCTGACAAATATCAAGAAGGAAAGGTGATGAGACCTCTTGAAAAGCACCGGTAAGTACCTGACAATGGTAAATATCAGGCAAGCTAAAAGGTGAGGTCATCATCAGGTCTTGTATTATAATCACTGACTTGAATTATTCTCTTGAAATATACTTGAAGAATGCAGAAGATTGAAATGATGGATGCACAGTGAAAATCCTGCATTCGGACAATGAGAAATGAGAGGGGACGGTGGAAAAGAGGTAAGTGAAATACCCAAGTAAAAAGCTTAAAAAAATAGTAATGTTTTCCTGTAAACTTCTCTTGGGAGCTCTGTGCAAATCACAAAGGAGCAAAGAGGACTGTAATCTAGAAATATGAAGCAGCTTTCTTAGACTTACAGCCTTCCTTTTGTGCCATGAGTTACAGAATAGCAATAGACCATCCCCTGCATAACAAGAGATTAAAGTATGTCTGTTTATTCCACTGAAGTTAGTATTTTCCCCATTGTCTGATTATAATTATGAATGTTCATTGTAGTGCCAGTGATTTATTTGACCCCGCATTAGACACAAGAATAAAAGGCAAAACCTGTGTAACTTTTGTTTTAAAAATATACTTTTAGGTCTGTGGGAACCAGAGATGGGGAGACATTATAGAGTATGGAATTATCTGAAGTAGCAACTAAACCTCTGTGGCTCTTCATAGAAGAAAATATGTTGTTCAGACAGGTCTGAACATGAGATAAATCTGTTATAAACTCGTATCACGTTGTTACATGATGTAGTTCACTTCTTGCTATTTCCAGTAGTCTCACATGAAATGCGAAATATAGTAGCTATATAGTATAGTTGCTCTGCAGTATAGCACACTGTTCATAATAATGTCCCAGAGTACTTCTTTTAAAAACAACATTCAGCTTAGGGGGGTCTACCAAATCAGAAATTAATTTAGTGTCCTCTCAAAATTTAAATAATATCCATGGCCCTTGAGTCTGATTACTCTGCTGGGTATGGTAGAATAACGCCAGATCTGCACTCTCAGGAGTGAGACCTCTATTGTCACAGTGAAAGTTATATGCACAGTGTGATTCTGAAGTACTTATAAAGGCCTATAAACTGGCCAAAATAAACACACTAAATGAGAATGAGAATCAGCTTTTCAATGTGTAAGAATTATAATCCATGATACTTAAAGCCAAGATGCAAAAAAAGATGCTTGGCCAGAAACTGTGTACTTAAGAATCTGTCAGCATGTCCATTAGGAAGTCCTACTATCAATCCTTACTAGTAAATTAATGTTGAAGACTTCAGCACAAGAGTAGTGGGTGCATGTGGACAATAGCAAGTTTTACAGTTCTAGCATACATTACCAACCCATTTTCTATTCAAACAAGTAGAACATGCTGTAGTCTTGTCCTTTATTAAAAAAATGCATGTACTAACTGAAGGAGCAGAAAAAAACCACCATGAAAATGATCAACTGTTTTTTTTTCCACCTGCAATGAAACTGTTCCCAATTATGCTGTTACATCAATTAAAAATAAATTGCTTTTTTTTGAGTCCCTGAATGTCAAGTCTCACATTGAAAAGTTTTTTATATTTATTCTTTTTTCCAAATGAATGATTTAAAATCTCTGAAACAGAAACTCAGGCTGATCCTTATCACCACTAGCAATGCTGGCTGAATTTCTATAAAGTGTGCTATTGCAAGTTTCTGTGCTCCAGGAAAAAAATACGCGTGGGAAGGAATGAGGCCCTGTTGCTGGTGAGACAGAGAACGTCTGTGGGACAAGGATGGAAGGCTGCTGGCACAATGACCCTGTGCTGTGCGGTGGAGTCCAGCTCCAGCCACAGGCAGGGAGCCACCAGGTCGTAAACAGGCAAGTGAGTGAGACACTGAGACACAAGGAGGCTGAAAGCTGCCAAATGGTCTTTGGGTCTTATCCTCGAAGAGTGCTGCATACATGCCTGGGAAAGCCAACCATGCCTCAGTCCTGTGGCCACACAAGTCCTTAGGTTGTGGAAGTGGTGGGATTTCATTGCTCACATGGAGGAGGTGTGAGTCTTGCTGCAGAAGTCCCCAGAAAGGGCAACGATGCCCATGGAGCAGCTCCCAGCTGGCAGACCTCCTTGCTCAGCCCCAACTCACCCAAGACCAAGGGCTTGAGCTATTTCTTGGAAAAAGAGTAGATGTCTGCCATTTCAGACTGGTGCCTTACGGCAGCATTTGAAAGCAAAGGCGAATTACTTATGAGACATTATATTGCCTTGGGTAGGATCAGTCCCTTCATTTGCAGCCAGGTTCAAAAATCTTTCAGCTAAAGACCGATTCTCATTGGCATCAGAGGAGTTGAAAATTAATTATATCCACAGTGAGAAACTGTAGAACTAGTTGGGAAGAAAACCAGTAAAGTTGTTTTCCGAGTGGCCTTGGGGAAAACAGTGGGAAGTTGCTGGTGAGTAGAGCTTTTCAAGAATCAAAAGGACACTCAAAATCCCTAATTAACTTTAAAGCGAATAGCCCTGCCAGTGCCACAGTTTCCTTCTAAAAAAGTGAATGATCCAAACACTTTGTCAGGTACTTTGCCATTGATTTTTTTAGGACAGAGAAAATTTAAAGCACGGAGAGATGTACTTCAGGGAGTTTTTACATCAGGCACACCTTTAATTAGTTGATGGGAAATATTATTTACTTCCTGGGAATAAGAAGTGTAATAAAGTCTGATTTCTGCCTATAATGGGTATAGTGGCCTTTTACAGCCTGGCCCAGGCTCAGCTTTTTGATGATCTTGGGCTGAGCCTAAGTCTGAGCCTTGCTCTTGGGCCTTGTAGGCAGTGGAGCAAGAAACTCTGGGAAATACTTGTTCTTCTCTGCTTACTCGCAGTTAGGGAAGTGAGGATGGATGCAGTAAAATATATCTAAAGGACACCATATGTAAAAATTTAAAAGGCGTATGAAAACTGCAGCTATCTGCCTCCTCCTTAGCTTTGGTAAACAGTAATTTCCCCTGCTATCTTCCCTTTTGGATTAGATATTTTCATTCTAAACGAATCCCATATAATACTGCCGGTCATTTCTGTACCAGCAGTAGCAGAGGAAGATGTTAATCTGCCTCTAATTTGTCTTTCTGAGGGCTGTTCAAGTGTATGCTCAACTATGAAATCAAAGTTTCCCACACCACGGGGCTTAAATGGGAAGAGGGCAGAGTGCATGCCTTTTGAAATTAAGAAGCCCTTGTAGTGCTGCTAATCAGTTTTCAGACTATTTTTGCTGCATGCAGGCATTATATTTAGCCATTCAGCTTTGAGTGTGAGGGATGAATAAATCTATGAAAGCTTAAAATACTATAGCTGCGCAGCTATTTCATGGTTTTTCATAGCACTTCTGCCAATGTTGGGTGTTGCAGAGGCTACATCTTTGATCACCTGTGCAACAGGAAGAAGCTGAGCTTTTGGAAAATGTTGCCTTGCTTGTCTGTGAAAAGCTTAGGTTTCTAGTACTGTTTTGAAATATATTAGTATCACAGCTACACCATTTTTCAATACATCTGCCATTTTGGAAATCTCACAAAATTCTCCAAAATATTCAAGTGGGAATTAAAATTTCAGCCAAATTTAGAGGTAATCCTCAAAATATACCTGAGTTCAGACATAGTAAAAACCTGCACCTGGTATGAGAGTAAATCCTCAAACTAGGCTATAGCTCAGTGGGCCTGTATGTCTGCACCTGGAGTCTATATGAATGTGTTTGCTCTTAAGCATCTCTTGCCAATTACAAAAGCCCTGGATTGAAAGTACTAGGCTCTAGGGGTATCAAATGCCTGTGATACATTATCAAATTAATGACATGCAATTAGTGATGATGGGAGAAAGCTGCTTCAAGTATCCCTGCTGGGAATTCTTATAGACTGCCAGGATCTGACAGATATAAATTGACTTTAATAAAAGTCACAACAGGAGAGCTGAGACCTTAATTACCAACATGTCAATACTCTGTGAGTTTGAAAGATTTTGATCTGAATACAATTATCAGCTTTCCTATTTTTAAAAATTAAAACAAGAAAGATAGAAATAGAGATTGTGGGAAAAGGAATAGAGATGGAAATTAATTCTAATAAACATGTTTGTGCTTTTATGTATTTTTTTTTAATAAACGCCTGAAGAAGAACATGACCTCTTGTGATCATGTTCCAAAGACTTTATAAGTCTCTCTCTTCTAGTTTAGTTTCCCTCACGCAACTTGGTATCCTGTCATGAACCATCAATTCTATCAGATATGCCAAACAAACAGCATCTTGCACATCAACACTTTATTCCAACCTTGCTGAGCTTGGCTTTGAATATGTCCAGTTAACTTGAATTAAAATCACCTATGATTTTCATATTTTCATTTAGTTTTCTCCTATTGTCTGGCTGTCTGCTGTCAGGTTGTGCTCCCTGCATAGAAAAGGCAGCCTTCCTGAGGTGTTTGAGAAGTACCTGTCACAAATCCAGTCCTAAAAATATGTTTTTCATGACTAGTGAGGTCAGGCATCTGTTACACAAAACACCGCTAGCAAGGGTTAAAACAGTTGTTCAGTATTGCATCTGCATGTATGCTAAATGTATCACATAAAACCCAGGAAGACTTTTGACCTAAGTTTTAAAGAGTCGTGTGGTTTTTTTTTCTTTGTGGCAGTTATTTTTAAAACTTCTAAATTCGAGAACCAGGATTTCTGCGTTACTCTAACTTTGGTTTTATAACATGGCATATTGCTAGGAAATCTGTCTCTCTGGCTGGTAGCACCCTTTCACAAATCCTCAGCCCTATGAGGAGAAGAAATCTTACCTTCATGCAGATGTCTAGTATGGTGGGATCCTGATTCTTCAAGAGATTTCCTCCAGCTAATACAACCACATAGAAACCACACTGAGGTCTAAGTTTTTAAATAAACTAATTCCTTTTGGAATTAATTGGTTTCAAAAGGGCGTACAGACCTGTAACGTATGTCTAGTGGGACTTGGGACAACATTTAAGGAGACATAAGAGGTGGTGGTGACAGTCACTCAGCGCTCTGAACAGCTTCCACATCAACAGTCCCAAGAAAAGACGTAAGAGAGAACCAGGAACCATGATTTAACAGCAGACTTCAGACACCTTTTTTTCCATTTTGTCATTTACAGTCTACACATGCAATTATACAACTATACCATAATCTGTCAAAAGGCTTATGTACATAATTCGCATCAGGCATTCATCGTAGGCATATGGACATGTTTGAAAGGACAGAAACATACTGCTGTAGGAATCTGGAGAAGTGAAATTGTATGGACAAGCACTAAAATTAGTATTTTTTAAAAAGGATGCTTGTTCTCTAGCAATTAACAACGTGAACACCTTTGGCATTCACTTTCCTTTTTCTATCAGAATTTTATATTACTGCGTCTATGCTGACTTTTCATAGTAATTTTTCCCTGTTAATTTAAGGGCTCAAACACATGTAGGAGACATTGTATTAAAGATATATATATCTTTTTCTAGACAGCTACAGGATTTTCTTGATGAACAGAAAATTAAATCTGTATGCCATCAACCCAGAATAGCAATTTAATGAATGGCTTTCCCCAGAGGAAAGGTGCCCACGCTGAAAAATATACTAAGTACCAACAAACCTCATTCAGGCTCCTTTGGGACTTCTCAAAGTGTAAAGTGTAAAAGCAAAACAAGGACCATGCTTTTATCAAAAATTTTCTTGAAATAAATACCAGTTTTTTAAAAAAGGCTCACAAAAGATAAATTAATCTTCTCCTTTGTTTACACCTTTCTCTACCCCTGACCCCCAGCACTTTTATTCTGAGAGCAGGTTATACTTGTTATTGACAATGAGGTAGATACTTTTAGGCTTTTCTTCAGAGGAGCACTGAAAATCAGCCACTGATAGGTTTATTTGACAGCTGAGGCTGGGGCAGAGAAAATAAACACTGTCAATATGTTTGGTGTTAAGGTGAATGGCATCAGGTCCTCCCAGTTTTACTTGTAAAGTCTCAGAAACTACGTTGCTGTGCGCTGGTGTTTTAGCAGGCTGTAGACTGGCCTCTAAAAGGAAGGGAAAAGTACATGATGTTTGTACAGCTGAAAACAAGATGAAAAACCACAGGCCCCCTCTCACACTCCATTAGACCCTAAAGTCCATGGAGTACTGCACTCAACACATAAACACTCAGTTTGTGGAAAACTTTCTCAATGTGTGAAAGAAAGGAACAAAGCCTTGAGTCAGAACAATGAACATCTATGTATGAAGTGAGCAGCCAGTGCAAAACGCAATGGCAATGCTCAGTTAAACAAACAGCTGATACAGGAACACATTAATCACATTAATAACTCCCCATAAGAACCCTCGGGAATGCGTCTTGATATTCCGAGCCGACTACAATGTGCGCAGTCTATAGATGATGCAGTTATTCTTTTCTTCTCCCTTTTTGTGAATGGAAGTAAGATATAATGCCTCTGGCGCATGCTGGCAGAGACCTTGGCATGGGCAACAGGGGGGCCTGATTGTACATATACTTTACTGGCAACTCTTCTGCTACAGTATTTTGTAAGAATAGAGTTAAAGAATATCAATAAATAAACAGGCAGACTTGATACATGGATATGTATATTGAAGCTCTGCTATAAATTGTCTTCCTTCTACTATCTTGTGGAATAACAAGATAGTACTGGCCTGTGTCATTACTTTGCAATAGAAAACATAGGATATAGCAAAAATGGCAAAGAAGAGCATTACATTCTGCTGTAAAAAAATCCTCCTGTTTTTTAGAGAGCAGTAAGAACTTTTTCTACCTTTCTCTTTGAATTCTCTGGGCATATCTAGCTACAAATTTACAGAGCCTCTACAGGTTGTGAGTCAGACGTGAAATCAACATCATGATATTAAAAATTACACCGTACAATGCCTTGACCTTGACTAGCAGGAAGGTGAGAGATGCAGTGTTTACAGCATTTGCAGCTGGATGAAGCAGTCTGAGCAAAATAGCTTTGCTTCTCCAGATTTAGGAAAAGATTAAAAACCTTATTTCTATTCAGGCATCAGGATTGTTTCAACACTGTGCTTGCCAGTATTCCAGAGCACTGCATGTCTGCAGACAAATAAGATCTTATTCTCCCAGCAAGCAAATTTATTTAGATAAGGAAGATCAGCTGTTTAACTTGTGTGGTTAGGCTGTGTCACTGGAGAGCTTCATAATGTACAGCCTCTTGTTCAATTACAGCACTTCGCCACTACTCCCTCGCCCTTTAATCTGGGTGCAAGAGTTAGAGCTACAGCAAAGTCAGGGTGAAAGGGGCCTGACAAAAGGGAGAAAAAATGCCTAAACCTTCCCAGCTGCTGTGAAGAAAGAGGGACTAGAGGTTAACAGGAGTAGACAGAGCAGGAAGCAGCAACAGTTGGGAGGAATCTGAGAAAGAGGTCTGAGGAAGAGATCTCTTTGGGTTTCAAAACGCCTCTCTATTACCCCTCGCGCCTCCAATAATAACAGTATAGCTTCTGCTTAGTTTGTGACCAATTATAACCTATACAGAGAGAGAATGGGACTTTTAAACCTGCCTGTTTGAGGTCAGTTGGGAGGAAATTGGGTTGTAGGTGGTGAGCTGAACTTCGGTGGAGATTTTTCGAAGATCGATGATCACTTTGCTGACATCTTGAATCAGTTTTTCAAAGCTGTACGGTACCCTCTTTCAACAGGATAATTTCATGAATGGTTTAAGGTTTGGTCTTGAAGAATACAATGTGACCCAGTCTTCATTGATTACTGAAGTAAGTACTGAAACACACCTCTTCCACTGATTTTAGTAAGTTTTGAAGGGTGCTACCATGAACTCTGAAAATAAAGCTGATTTTCACTGATGTGTGTGTCAGGAGGAGGATTTAAAGACCCTGACTGTAGAAAATCAGGTGTGCCTCTGTGAATCCTGGACATGATCTTCATGCAGCTCTTCTAAATTCCGTGAAGAAAGGCTGAATTAATTTTAATTTAGACTGGATTCTGGACGTGAGCTTGTCTACACCCCTTTCTTCAGTTTCGTACATCATGGAAGCCAACATGCAAAAATACACATTTTTAAAATGTTACACTTTTCCCTGGCTGGAAGCTTAGTTCAGTCTTTCATTAATACCAAACAGAAAAATACGAAATTATTATTGTTGTGTCCTAATGCATTACTTTATGATTGATGTTATTGTAGCCTGGTTAGAATTATCTTTTTATAGGCACTCCTTTCTTGGTGTGCTCCAAGGAACTGTCCCCTAGGAAAATCCTCAGCATGATTCAAGGAATAGTTCACTTAAAAATCCACCCCAGTATGCAGCAGTATGGACAAGACTGCATCAGCATTAGTTTCCTCTATACCATACATTTTTTGACGCTATGCCAGCAGGCTATGTACACTAAAGATCCTCGCACTTCAGGGCACATGGCACATACCTTCAGTTTTAGGTCATACAAGCACCAACACTGGTGGGCTGCAGCCCCACTCATGTTATTTCAGATTCACTGAAATGGGACTTCCTCCCCCATCCTGCCAAAAAAAATCAAGTATGTGTAGGGCCATATGAACCCAGAGGAACCCAAGGGCCAAGTGAGCACCAGAGGGATCCTGCACTAAGCAATATGAGCATGGGCCACTTGTGCCCCCTGTCACACTGGCTAATGATTGCTCCCTGGGTACCCTGAGTGTTACTTTATGGGCCAGTGACCACTGCAAGTGACCCTGGGACCAGGAGTGGCCCTTAACAGCAGACAAGGTCCAGCATCCTCCCCTCCCACTCCGAGTCTGCTCTACAATGGGCCTCTGCTTCACTATTTACAGAGCTGCTAATTTTTGTGACGTTCTGCAAGTCTTATGATATAGTTTTGTTAATATTGCAGCAATTGTAATTATTACAGGGTTTCTAGCTGCCAGATTTTCAGAGAATTTCTGAAGCATGAGCATTTAATGCCTAAAGATGAAAAAAAAAGTGAAATGTATTTATTTTGACACTTAAATCTCATGACTTAAAAAACAGTATCCCTATTTGGAGATGACTCCAGAAACAAAGATTATAAATGTAATAATAAGAAGAATATTACAAAGGGTTTAAATAACATTTTGTTTTCCCTCTTGCTTTTAGTATTTCCCATTCATTATGTAAAAGACAAATTACCAGCAGACCTCTGAAGTTTTACCTTAATTTCCTAAGGTACTAAAAGTCTTGAAATAGAAAGAAATGTAAAGCAAACATTGTCTGAGATAATATACATGAATTCACATCTCAACCTATATTTTTACATTTTGCAATTTAAGATATATATTTTTGTTTAAGTTCTGTTTAGAAAAAACATAAAGAAATGAGTGGCATTTGCTGAATAATGTTTAAACATTTTGGTAACGTACCTCCATTGCTGCCCCCTCTCTTTTTTTCCCTGACAGTATGAAATCCGTAACACAGAAATCCTCACATTCTCCAGATGGTAGCATAAATTTTCAGGTCAAGTGATATTAAAAATAGATAATAGCCCAGACCTCATGAGTCTCTACAGAAAGACTAAACAGTCACAATAGGGAATATCATTGTTTTGGTTTTCTTTATGAGGTTTTATGTACTCAGCTGTTTCTTCGCCGTGCTCTCAGTGCAGAGAGGCCCTGATTATTCTGAATTCCAGTTCCACCTCACTTCCTACCCTTTATACTTTCTAAGCCCCATGCCACACAAGTCAAGGGAAATATATCCACACAGCTGCACCATCAGCTCCTAATGTGCTCTCCACCGCCGATACTCCCGCTCCGCACTTCAGAGTATTTATAACTGGCAAATGAGTTCTTGAATAACCTGCTCTTACAGCTCCTTTGGAGGAACACAGTCCACCCCCGGGGCATTTCGCCTTTCTGATTAATGGATGGGACCTCTCTAAAAATCCGCTGATAATAAACTGTTTTAAGCACAGGAAGTTTTGAAAGTGCGTCATAATAAAATATTTTTTGAGTAGTCATATTTCGTAGGCAGACAGTAGCTGCCAGCTAAGGGGCTGAGCTTGTCTCAGATGGCTCCCCACCAAGTCTACAAGGGACTATTAAAAAACAAGAGAGCTTCAAGGGTGACACAGAGCCTCACCAGCTATTTTGTCTTTTATGTCTGGTTCTACTTGGGCTAGATCATAAATAGATGTCTCTCACATGGCCATGGCCATTTGCGGTTCAGAAAAATAGCTTTTCAACCATGAAGGCTGCTTTTCACACCCAAGTGGATCTGGCAAATAGCCAAACCATGTGCATGGTTCATATTTACACAGTAATAACATTTTGGGAGAGAAAGAAGCTCTGTGGCTTATCAGTTTCCTTTGACCTGTATGCCTGCTACTAAAACAGATTTTTTTTTGTTAGTCCACGTTTGGTGCTTTTTATTTTTTCGTCAAGATAGAAGATAATGAAGATAATGATCATTCTTCCTTAATGTCCTCTTCCAGAGGGATGGATACGTCACTCATAACTCGACCTTGATATCTACTTTGTAGTTACAGCCACTCCAGCAGATAAATATTGCTGGGCAAAACACCAAAGTGTGCTCAGGAACTGCAGCGATCAGCTATTTTTAAGAAATAGAGATAGGCTATATCTACATTAGCAACTACTGCAGCCCAGCAGGAGAAAATCTGATGGGCAGAACGGTGGGTGCTTAGGACCTGACATCCATACTGTTTTCATTTCAGGCGGTTTACTTTAGCTTCAGAAAAGGCTCTAACCCCTGTAATAAAAGACTGTGAGCAGTTTGATATTGGTCTCAAGGTTTAATTTCATCTGAGAGGAATTCAGTTTGTCTTGCTCCACAACGTGACCCACGTGTCATAAGTGGGGCCATTAGATGACTCTCTTCAAAAAAATTTTCCTGATCTAAACCACGACTTTAATATAGGCATGGCCAGCACGTAACAGAATGGAAGCAGAGCTCCCTCCTGAAATATTGGTTTTCCAGTTTCAATATTACAAGCATAAATTTTGAAATCTCCAATCTGCAGCTACCAGGGAGTGGGTGAGGGAGAGCACATGAAGCGCAGGTGCAGGCTTCAAACAGCAGAAAGTTGTCCGCAGTGGCTGCAAACTGGCTCAGCAAAGGCAGATCTGCTCCGACACAGCACAGGATGACACCTCTGAGCAATGGCACATGCTGTGGCCCTGTAGGCATGGTGCAAGAGTTCATATTTGTATTCTATCATTCTATATCCACGAGTCACATAGTAAAGCCAAAATGCCCTCAGTAGATTATGCTGTGCTCCCAACCACCGTGATAGCCGCAGCTCTGTAGAAATGCAGTTGCAGGATTTGTCAGTGCACATTCTATAATCTTACTACAGTATAGCACTTTATCACCTCTGCTGATTGCCTTGTGCTCCCTTAAATTTCCCTCCATTTAAAGCTATTTGAGTTGGTATTTGCCCTTAAATGCTTTTTGCCAGGCAGCTTTTCTTTGCCATTTGTTTTCCTGTATCAGAGTGATGTTCCCAGTTGTAAGGGCCTGCTCCCAAGCTCGTGGTCTTTTTTTGCACCTTTGTACCTACGCTCCAGTTCCAGTTAGGCGATGCCCAAAGCAGCATGCAGTGCTCCAGGTGTGGTCACAGCAGCCCTTTGTACCAGGACGCAGTTATCTGGTGAGATCTGTGCTCTGCTCCTCTATTTACACTTCCCCATGTTTTGTTTGCTCTCCTAACTGCTACCAGACATCAGGTTGCTGGTTTTAAGTGTCTGTCAACAGTCGTCACCAAATCCTTTCCCTGATCAGTGTTTTGCAGTCTGTGACTGGAGAACATACTTTCTACTGTTTTTGTCAACACTCCTCTTGTTATTTTCTGTTTATTTAATAGCCTGGTTAATCTTCTTTATCCATGCCTGTCTTTTATTCCAGACTTGATCCATCTCCTTCCCAAGGGTAGAAGCAGCCCTTCCTGTGTGATAGCTTTCTTATATGCCCACTAGTTCATCTGTTTATCCTTTTAGGACATGTGGAGTAGACTTAACATTGAAATTCAGTGTCAGTAAGTATTATACAAATAACTCCTATCTTATCAATATTATTTTGACCTTATTTTGAGTTTTCATAGACCTTCCAGAGTTGAATATTTCTACGCCTGCTGGTACTATTTTTGCTATCCAATCAAATGTATGCAATCACTTTTGGCATATTTAGTGCTTTAAGTTATCTCTTGTTCTGAAGTAATGGGATTAGCAAAGGAAAATAGCTCCAGGTGAGATCTATATAGGGGTAGAGAAAAGGCATCTGAAAAAGGATTTAATTTGTGTGGTGCAGGGGAAACACAAGGCTTCTCATCACAGCTGCTTCAAGTTCTTTAGTAATTAAATTTTGCATAGATTAACAGCTCAGGATCAATTTGAATCAGTCTCAGTAAATAGCAGAGCTGTTTGCAAGTAGACATTGATATTTTCCCTATAAGAGAAGATTGTACATGGGAAACAGCTGGAAATTTGTAACAGAGGTTTATCATTAGCATAGTATGTGTATCATGTGATAGTTATACTTCTTGTTACATGGAAATGAATAAATGAGAACTGATTGCATGGTGAGTTACCTTAAAAATTCTCTGTTGGACTTTTCCCTTAGTGACATCAGAAGTTTAGTGCATGTCTGAGAAACTGCTGGAGGAGCAATTTGAGTAAAGAAGGAAGAAAAATGCAGATATTCAGTTTAGGATGGGCTTTTAAATATGGGCAGTGCTCAGTTTTGAAAACAAACTCCTTTATCACTATTAAACTCAGCATTTAGAGCAATGTGGTTGCTCTACTAGCCAGGCCTCGTGTTTTTGTAATCTCCAGTTACTTGATTTTGTTGCAAAGAAACAGAATTTTGTTTTGTAAAGGGGTTTGACATTTAGCTGTGTATTAAACTGGCACAAAACCTGGAACACTTAACATTTTCCAGAAACCAGGCTTTCTAAATGTCTTCTTGTTTTGGATTGATGGTTCTTCATTTAAAAAAATGGAAACATTTAATTTTCTTCTGGTTTGTGTGGGCTGGATTTTGATCATATGTTACATGAGTATGAGGTAAACTAAGAAAAAAGTAGATGAAAAGTTATTTTAGAATAAAATTTGAGATATTAAATTGTGAATATAGCCTCAAGGCATGTTTTGAAATTGTTAGAAGTGCAGTTTTCTTCAGGATGAAATTCCAGTAAAATAAACTGTTTCTGTCAAAATTGCATAGTCTTACAAACAGGATTTGCATTAGAGATTTTACTAATAAGCTCTGCAAGTTTTTAATAATTTTCTTTCATCCTGAACCTTAGGCAAAGAAGGGTGGTCTGGCTTTTGAGACCGCCCTGTAACACAACACCCCCCATTGCATCCCTTGCATAAGTATTTCTTTTGATTGAGTTACTATCCAAATAAAAAAAATGACCAAGTTGCTTTTCCACATGCTTGACAATTTGGTAAAACAGAGTAAGATAATGAGAAAGACACGCTAACCAGAAATAACCTGGTAAAGAAGGCAAGAGAAACATTCTTATGCAAATGTTTGTTTGCTTTTTTTTCCTGTCTGAGCCTTTCCCTTTTTGTTTATGTGTATCTCATCTCTCATAATTGATGTCACCTGTCACTTTCATACCCTCTCCAAGCTTAATTTGCAGTCCTCTAAACATGGCCAGATTTTACTTCTGACTCCACTAAGGTCTACAAGGCTATAATATGCAGACTGCTTAACTGGAAATCTAAATACAGATTTGAGGGATTGTCTTTAAGTTGAAAATGCAGACAGCAGTGAAAGGAAACACAGAAGTCATATAGAGTTTAGGAAATACCTGCTGACCCTGACAGGTACAGCCCCACAGAGAATGTTTTATGGCATGTTCACAGAAAAGTCAGATGAACCTCAAGAATGTTTTGAAAAAATAGCAAAGGTGAAAATAGTTGTGTAAAGACATAATTTATTTCAGAAATGGATTTAGTTGTTTAGTAAATAACAATTCATGCAAGAATTCGCAGCCAGCTAAGAAAATGCCAACAGTCCTAAAAGTCTTCAAAATAAAATCTCCAAATCCTGGGGCCAAGGGATGGCAGCAAAAAGACAGAAGAAAAACAACAACAAAACCACGATGAAAAGCAGAAGCTCAGAAAGAGTCTGTGCCTTGAGCAAAGCACAGCCTGACAGTGAGAGCACTTGGCACAGGGTGCTCCTGCACAGCTCCTTCAGAGCACGCTCAGTATGTCGAAGTGATTTGAAAATACGCATCAGAGGACTGAGCTTCTTAGGGAGACTGTGGTTTAACTTGGAACCATTTCCACTCAGAGTTTCATTTAGTCTAGTCCGCCCCGGGTCCTCAACGACTTTTGAGGATGGAGGGTAAAAGAGAAAGATTTAAGAGACTCCAGAGTGCAAACATCAGTTTGCGGAATAGGACAGGACAAGATTTAGTACACTCACAACACCTGAAATATAACCATGCACTCGGGGGTGACCAATCATTTAAACAGTTACTCCATATTAAATACATGTGCACGTTTCTCAGCTCAGCTTAACGTTTTAAAAAGCCTTGGCTGCCATACCACGGCAGCTATGAAGCATGTACACCTCCCTTTAAAGACAGTGAACCATAGGCCGTGTATTATTCCATATGCACATCTAAATGCTTACATCTAGTTTAAAAAAAAAAGGAAAAAAAAAGAAAAAAAGCCTGTGGTACAAGCAAATACCACCTATAATATATACACGGAAAAAGTTTTCATCTGCTTTATGTTTTGATACGATAGTCTATATTTTGACTCCAGAGTGTGATGACTGTATAACTTTTCACATGAATTTCATTTTTCCTGTCAAGGTACATTATTTTAAGGGTGACAATAACTTGGCTTCAAATGAGGTGAAACCATCACAGTGATAAATGACTTTTTTGAGGAGGGAGCTTTTGCCCTGGGAATACACTTTGAAAGACCACACACCTCTGCTTAACCAAGCTTGTTAGCTTTACAACACATTAAAAATACTCCTTCTAATGCACATGGCAGTGAAGAGACCTGAGCACTTGACTTTTGAAAATACAGTGTATGTTGCATGGGGAGATTAGTCTTGCTTTTCACACTGGCCTTTTGTGTGAGTCTGCTGTTTAACAGCTGAACGCTGCCTTTGGTGCCTTCCTTGTTCCGTGGATTATTTTTTTTTTAGTTTTTTTTTGAAGTCGGATTCAGAAAAGACAGGTCAGGCTTTAACATGCAACTTTTAGCTGCAGCCATGAGGGAAAGCTTTACTGAATTGCTGTAATATTCGAATTGCAATACAGGGGGGAAAATATCCCATGACAAATAGTATCGAATCTTTAGAAGCATTTCCGGCATCACTTTAATAGTTAATGAAACAAGCTGCTGAACTTCACTAGGCATGTGATTATCTTGCTAAGTCACTTTTGTATTGCTACCCTGAAATTGTATGTAACAGAACTGAAACATGGAGGAAAAAAGCCTGGGCATAACTCCTTGGACGTTCAAGAACACAACTCCTATCCACCATGGAAAATAAGCATTATGTTGCAAATTTTACTTCTGCTTTTTTCTCTTGTCATGGTAATGGCTCAATTAATCTCTAAAAGTTGCATCAAAGAATACCTATGTAATGCTTTACTTCATTGCATCTTTCACCCAATGACTTTAAATAAGTTGATGGCACAGCCAAAAGATAGATTTTTTTTTTTAACCTTTCTTCAAGGAATTGCCCGAGGGACAAACAGGCTTGTTTTTTCCAGTGATTTGATGCTGAAAGGGTGGCGGAGCTGCTGTGTTTGGTAATGTACTTTCTCTAGTGTCCTTCTGGACAGAAATAGCAAGTTAAGCGACAGATTTGACTGAGATACTCCAATGTCTATTCCCACAGTGCAACCTCTGATAAATAGCATTCACCTTTTCTTGTTCACTTAGTCTCTCTCTATTTTCATGTCTTGGGAGGGTGCTTTCAGAATTAAGCAGGCCTAAATATAATGCAAATGGAACTCAACTGTCAGGTGCGGTTTTTCAGTGAAACTCAGTCTCCTGACCTGCTCAAAAACTTTTTCAAATATTAACTACACTGGAGTATGAGAACCACACAGGTACTCACTTCTCCATGTTAAATGAATCCTTTAACCTGGTGTTAAGGCGGTGGAGCTGCGTCTGTGCTTGACCGTGTGAGCTTACGTGGTGTTGTGACCCCGAACACGCTGCCAGCATGTGATGGGAGATGCAGTGGCATGTTGGGTCTGTCAGGAGCACATGGAGTCAGCTGGGATCTGGAGATAGTAGCATCATCCGAGGTTTGTCTCTGTGTTATCCTGGATGGTAGCAAACTGGGAACCAGGGGTCCCACTGCCAGGAAAGCTTTGAGGATGAAAAGGGGAGATCTTATTGCTCTCTACAATTACCTGAAAGGTAAGTAGGGGTCGGTCTCTTTTCCCAAGCAACAGGTTGATAGGACAAGGGGACAGAGCCTCAAGTTGCACCAGAGGAGGCTTAGATTGGGTATTTTGAAAAAATTCTTTACTGAAAGAGCTGTCAAGCATTGGAAGAGGTTTCCCAGGGAAGNTGGCCCTACCCGTGGTGGGAACAGCCCAGCTGTGTGTCTTCCCTTGGAGGACTGGATTCTGTGGCTGTAAGCACAGGCCTCTGCTCCAGCTTGGGCTAAGCAGCAGAGCCCAATGGGCTCACAGGAGTTTGGAGACGCTTTCGGACACGCAGAAGTGGGAAATCAGGATTAGCCCAAACACTCGCTTCTCCTTTCACACTAGCTATATATATAT
>VXBO01001858.1:34130-73020 GCA_013400135.1 Rhinoptilus africanus | reverse complement strand
TCCCTGGAGGGATTTAAAAGATGTGTAGATGTAGTAGCTGAGGGACATGGTTTAGTGGTAACTTGGCAGTGCTAGATCAACAGTTAGACTCGATGATTTTAAAGGTCTCTTCCAACCTAAACAATTCTATGAGGAGGAGCAGTTTTCTCAGTGGGACCTCTCCCTTCCAAACTGGAGGATGTCAACACTTGCAGGAGTGAATGCAAACCTTCTCTGCCGTTCAGGTCACTGCAAGCCCTTTCCATATGTTTTGACAGATATTTAGGAAACTGATGGCATTGAGAGAAGGCGAGGGAAAAGAAACAGATCCCACACAAAGTCTTGGAGTGAAAGAGACCATCTTCCCATGTGTGTCTCCCTTCCATTCTCGGCCCTCTCTGGCACCCCTGAGGTCAGGTTTGGGGAGGCCAGTGCCACTGGAGGGGGCTTGGTGGTCCTGTTGCAGTGTCTTTTTTTTTTTTCCCGGGAGAGGTGGGGCCTACTCGGGGCGGTGCCTGCCAGGTGTAACACAGGCAGGTGCTGTGCGAACTTCCCACCGCGGCTCCGTCAGTGCCCCTCAGTCCAGGCCGGTGGCCATCTCGGGGCTCTCGTGATGGACGGAGTGGTGTTTTTATGAAGTGCATAAACGCCGGCCGCCGCTCGCCTCCCCCTTGCCGTACGCCAGGAGGTGGGAGAGCAGAACACTGAGCCATTCTGCCCCTGAAGCCTGCATTAACAGGGATCAATTAGCACCCGCTCCCGGGACCCCTCCTCTCCTGCCCAGACTCGGCGAGGCAGGCACTTCTGGGCCACTCACACCTGCTAGCGCTAGCCCTGTGTGCCACACACAGCCGGGGGGTGAAGCTGGGTCAAAAGCTAATTGTGAATCAGGCCCTTATTTTGCTTAGTTTCATCCCGCTCTGGCTGAATAACGGTTTTGGCATTGGCACGAAAGCTGGGCTGAGGGCTGCCAATACGCGGAGTAAACGTGGCATTCATGAGGGCTGAGCTGCTGGCCAGGAAAGGCTGGGAGGGAAATGCTGCCTCCTCTGCCAGGATGCACCGGGCTCAAAACGAAACCTGAAGTCTAGGGCTGCTCCACGACTATTAGCCTTTTTTCTTTTTTTTTTTTAAAAGATGTGACAGGTGTCTTGTTTTAGAGAGCTGCCACCAGTACTGACTGGAAAACATCCAGATGTTTTCAGGGTGAGGATTTTGCCAGGAGTTAGCTCTCATCTTTTTCATGACAGCAAGTCCCCAGGTGCAGCTGTGCCTGGAGCACTGATTCCTGATGACAGCAGTGAGAAAGACTGTGTCTGCAGGGCTTTCTCAGCCTGTGGTAGTCTGCTGAAAAGCCTGGCTTTCCTGGCATCCCTTTGCTGAGGTGGAGTCCAAGCTGGTTTAGCTCTTGCAGGATCAGATCCAGAGGCTTCTATGGCATTAACTTCAAAGTACTGCAGCATATGTTCAGTTAGTTTATCCAAAAGAAACGCAGTTTGTGTGCTCTGAGACTATTCCATAATATGAAGCAAAGTGCAGTTAAGTGGGCACCACCGAAAAGATTTGCTTTAGAAACGTGCATTCCTGACCTGAACTAAACCACCCTTCAGAATATCTCTAAGGCTATTAGGAAGATTAACTTTCTATATTTAGGCCATGATGAGTACCCCATCTGTGCCTCAGTTTGGCCTACTTGTGCTTTGAACATCTTGAGCTTTCCATTATGGCCTAAAAAGTCTTAAATGTGTCTGACGTGCCCTTTATCCAACCTTTGGTGGCAGGGCCAGCACCCCGTCCTCCTTTGGTGGGATGACTTTACTGCTCTATCCGTCTTTCTTTTTTAACTCTGATCTGTGTCTTTTCCTCCCCCTCCGTATTTTCCTTATTTCTCTCTTTCCATTCCCTTGATCGCTTTTTTCCTTGTCCTTCCTGATCTTCAATCTAATTTTTTCTTCAGGACTGAGTTTTCCAGTTACATAAAGGATTTATACATGCACTATTAGCCTTGCCTTAATATTAACTTTGCACTATTCATCATAGCTGCTTTTTGGAGGTGTTCTTAATTTTTTTAACCTATGCTTAAATAATTTGATTTTTGGACAGACCTGTCATGTTATTTTACTTCTCTTTTTTTTTTTTTTAATGTGCTTGAACTGATAATAAATGCAAAATACTATACTGGCAGTAATATACCTGAAACTGTGAGTTTGTATTTGCAAGTTCAAGAGAACATTTGAAAATATTGAATGAAGACGCTTAGTTACGTCTGGTCAGGAAATATTTTTTTTTTTCCTCTTTCAGGAGAGAGCTAAAAACAATAAGGCTTTTTAATCATCTAAGTACTTCTTTGTTTATGTTGGAAAAAATAATCAAGACCTCTTCAAAACAAAATGTTAGCGTTTATAGGTGTTGTTTTCGCAGAGAACTTCCTCAATAATTTCGTCAAAATGGATACTATTCATGGAGTTTTCCATTTCAGTAAAAAGCTCCTTTCCATTAAAACCTGTGATGGAAATTTCTGAGCAGCTTGAGTCAAAAATTTCAGCCTTTTTTAGCACAGCTGCCAATGTGCTTCTTGGTCACTGTGATTTTACAATTTGGTCATTAGATGGTGCTCAAGAGATTAAATTCTCTCTTTAGATTGTATTCCCAGGTTTTATTTTAAGAAGCTGTAGACTAGGTACAGTTTCTGTTTCTGTCTTCACAAAATGTGTGTAATGTGTAGCTCTGTACTAAGAAGTGAGAGATTTGCTATTCTTTTTAATGGGTGCAAGGTCTTTACCATCTAACTTGTATGATGGAGAACAGATATTGAGAGTTACTATATTGTTAGACCCAAACTGAAAATGTCACTGTTCTGATAATATTAATTCATCTGTAAACTTTCACTGCTAACATTAGTGGGCTTTTGAAAAAGATTTAGCAAGTACTTTTGGAATCATGTAAGTGAAGTTGTGAGATACATCTGAGGTTTGCTTCTATTGGTTGAAAGTGTGAAAGAATTTAATGCTAAGAGTTTTCACTGTGAATCAATTCCTCCCATGATGATTTTTATTGGAAGTAAGAGCAGAAAAGGGGGTTATTTTTGAAAAGTTATCATATTTGTAATTAACACACAAAAGTGAATAAACCATGAGGTGAGTCCCTTTGCCTAACATGACTAAGTACTGACGCATGCGGTTCTTTGCTATAAATATGTGAATGAATGGTTGTTTTTGCAGCGTTTATTCCCAGTGCATCTCACAGCCATGTTATAGCATGTTGCATGCAGACTTTTTATCTTGATATAGCTCTGCCTTGAGCTGGAGATTCCCAAGTGCACGATCTGTCACACAGACTCTGAAGGACAAGTTAACATAGATGGAGAGTGTTAGAGTGAAAGCACAAGGAATTATGTGACCTCAGAATGTGTTGAGCTGGAGATGCCGAGCAGGGAAATGTATCCTGTGTATTTTGTCTTGACATCTTAATTAAGCCATTCTTGCAGAAAAGGGCATTTTTTCCTCCAGTATATTGTGTCACTGTTGCTGTTCTGAACTGTGTCCATGAGAAGGAAAATCAAATTAACTGTTTATTTATTTCCCTTTATCTGTACCTGCGAAGCCCAAGCTCTAGGCTTTGCATTTGAGAAGTGCAATGGTGGAAGACAGCCCTATATGCATTTGTTTGCCACGCAGTTTGGTTGGTTTTGCTGAACACGTCAGTGCTTTCACTGCTGAATCAGGAGAGATTTGGCAGATAGTCTTTCGCTAGGAATCTAGGACAGCAAATATTTTAGCAGTTGCCCATTACTGCTAATTTGCCAGGATTTTTTTTATTATTAATATTTTTTATTTTCACCTGTTTCATGTTATAAACCTAAAATAATGTTGGTATCAAAGTATCAATGAGATAGTTGTCTTTGCAGTTGTCATGAAGAGGTGTTGAGGAGATATCACCCATAGTCTTTTGTTAACATCAAAATTCATGAAAGAACATATAGCGATCTGGTAACGACCTTTCATGGCACTAAACAAAGACTAGAAGGTAATTAGCAGCTGGTATGAGGAAGTTTTTCTCCGTTGACCACCTTAATTTTCTGTCAGAAAAGATTAACAAGTCTTGAATTTGTTTTTATGCTGAAGTGTTGGACACAAAGCTATCCAGATAAAACCTCAAAAATACTGTTAAGATTGAGTAGTAGGAATGTGTTACTGATTCTGTGGAGGATATATCAAACATCTCAGTGAGCAAATATTCCATACTGAAGCTCATCATGAAACCATGTCTGAAGCTTCCCAGTTAGTGCCATCAATAAGTTGGCTGTTCCCTGTACTGTTACCTGCAAATTTAATGTTGGATAGATCAAAAACTATGTAGCTTGCATTTTTATTAGGCCGCTTATAACCACTCTATCCAACGAACTTCTAGGTAAAATTCAATGAGAGAAAGATGTGGCATGTTTCTTTAACTGGTAGCTAGAACTGAGTTCATGGTTGAGGGTGGGGAACAGAAGTCTGACAGACATTTGTCAATGTTCTTGTCATGTCTATTCACATTGTATACATTGGTTATGATGAAAAGGTTTTCCAAAAGAAGGCAGCTTTGAAACACTTCCTAAAGATGTTTAGATTCTCAATTAACCTTATTTCCTTCAGGAGACTGATTATGAACATGAATTTCATTATCTGCAATACTCTAGAGGAACCTAATTGGCTTGGTTCATAACTTGGTGTTCAGCTTCTAGTGTCACTGGGTCTTAGTCCATTAATGGCCTTGAAACTTAGGACAAAAGCCTAAAGAAAATGTGTTCATGGTTCCTGTCTGTGATTGTTTAAGCCATGGCAAAGGCAGGCAGATGTAATGCATATTAGCTAGAACCTGCAGCTCCTTTTCATGTTCAACATCAACTAGTGTGAATAACCATAATACAGACTGTCAGTGGTAAATGTAAGAGTTGGACTGACTTGTCCTCACTTGGAAATGAAGATGAGCATTTCCCAGCAGTCTAAAGGTGAAGTACTTTTTCATCCACATCAGCACTGATTTCCAGCTGCTAGTGGCTTGTCATCTAGAAGTGTATGTAGATGTTTTGACATTTGAAGAGTAACAGCTGCATAATCTGAGCATAAAATACATAACTGAGTGCAGAAGACATATGTTTGGCAACTAAGTCCACATCTCTCATTCCCTTTCCAATTAGTACCATTGGGTATTAAAGACCAAAAGGTGCAATGAGGATCTCTATGGGAACTCTACAGATGAAGATACTTGTAGGGCAGGATGTGTAACTCTACTCTCAGCTCTGGTGGGGGAAGGAAGGAAAACACTGTTCACTACGGGCCCTGTCCTGGTCCATCAGTCTCTCCCACTGCATCACACCAGCATATTAGCAAAACCTTATGGCTCACTATCAAACGACATAGACAGGACAGGATTTCTGGACCCATGTTCTTCGTGTTCAACCACAACTTGTATTCATCCTTTCCAAGTTTAGCCCTGTATCTGAAGTGTCTGCTTCCCCAAGGCTGCCTGTGTAATTCAAAGCAACAGTTACTTCCAGGTGGCAGTTTGAAGGGCAGATATGTCTTCAGGCAAATTAATAAAAAAAAAATCAGTGGCTGTTTCTGTACATGATGCAAGATGGTTGCTGTTGAATATCATTACTTGATGCCAAACCCTTTTATGTATACAGCGCATTATATGAAGAAGTTATTAAACAAAAAGAAAGGACTGTGTTTGTATAGATCAGAGTGAAAGACCACAGTTCCAATATGTACAAGAATAAGAAATTGCTCAAAAGTATTAAAGAGAAAGTGGCTGTGTTTTGTTTGCAGCCTTCACAAGGAAATTAAATCAAAAAGATGAGGATAATGGAGAATTCAATGAGAGTTTTACGATAGTTGTTATTGTTGAGAGGCTGAGATATATTTGTGTTGCCAGGTATGGATTTACCAGAAGGTGTTAGGAAACATTAAAGCTGTTGCCTTTTTCTTTTCTTTTTCCTCCTCTCCTGCACTTCCATCATTAAATTGGCACTGTCTGTCAGGGGGGATAGTGCCCAGGACCCTGTCACTGTTGCCGCTGTGCTGTGCAATAGCACAGCTGCGTGTGACCCTATGTTCCAAAGCCATTTACACAAGTAATTGACATCATTTTTTTTTCTTCTTTTTTTTTGGAGGGTGAGGAAGGAACAGAACAACTGGAGAAAGTCAAATTACATAGATCACTAGGAACCAACAAATCTCATTGGAGGAAATGCAATGCCAAGGAAAAGAAATAGTGGTGAGAACTTGCAGTAAATCATTAAAGTAGAAAGTTTTTCTGTAGTCTAGAAAGATAACAAGTTGAGCAAATATAAAAGAATGCTAAGGGGAATTTTGGAAGCTACAGGCTGAATGCCTTACTGCTGTATATGCAGTATATAGATGTTACTGTAAATAAGGTCAAGGTAATGCCAAGACAAATCCTGCCCTGAAAGCTTTTACATTTTTCACGTCATAAGAGAACAATATTAGGTTCTATTTCCAAAAAATATTCCCATTCTCATTTGCTGACAGACACTGCATAAACTCTCTTGTGGTTCATATTCCCCCATTCCTGTGGAAGTACTCACAGGCAGGAATGACCTTTCCTAATGGAAATGTTACTGACATGGATAGCTAGCACACAACAGCAAAGAACCCCACAGCCAACCATCATTTTGAAAGAGAGTACTGTTAATTCCACATCTATCTACAGTGTCTTCATGTTAAAACGCTCCCAGACTTGGATTGTCTTTATTAAATGATAATTCAGAAGGAGTAAATGACTTACATTATTTTGCAAAAGGCTATAACTAATTGTGTGTTCAGTGTAACCCAACCCAAGTGAACTACTTTTAAAAATGCAAGCCAAGTTGATCTAAATGCAGGGTTTTGGAACAGATGAAAGGAGGACAAGAAAATAAGATCCATTCAAAGGAAACAAGACAATCAAAATGTATCCTGCCAATTAAAACACTCTGTCCCGATCCAAAACAAATTAAAGAAAATAAAAGACAGCACCTAAATCAGCATTGCATGTTAAAGCTTGTTTAGATCGTAATAAAGATGCATGGATTCTTAACTCCTGGTCTACATCCAGTCAGAATAAGCGTGGCAGTGCAGATTTCTGGATTAATTCTGAAAGAATGAAAAAACCTTAATTTGAACTGGCGCTAAAGATTGGCATAGAAAAATGCTTTTTTGTGGCATGTTGGAAAGGAGAGCAAGAAAACAATAGTTGAAAGAAAGTGTGGGAAAAGAGCAAAAGTATCACTTTCAGCTTTACTGTTTAATGTCAGTTGGCAGTAAAGTCAGCGTGGATGATATAACACCAAGTTGGGTTTTTCAGACGTGGAAGTTGGAGGCTGTTCTGTCCCCATTCAGGCGCCTTTTGGGTTCTTGCTTCTTAGGTGGTTCCAGTTGTACTTTATTGTCCCTTATAAGCTTACTGTTACCCATTTCAGTTTACTGCTGCAGAGGCCTCTTTTTTTTTTTTTTATAGTCTGCCATTTATGATAATGAAATATTTCACTTTCCTTCCTTGAATTTTATAAATTCAGTTTTGCCTGCAAAATGTGTAGCTCCTTTTAAAATATAAAATACCACAGATACTTTTGCTCCTGCTTTGATACTTCTCACTCGCCATTTTTATAAATGCTTCCAAAAAAAGACTATTGATCCAATGTAGGTCTTAATTTTTTTTTTTTTTCACAGGAGCAAAACAAAAGTCCTACTGTTTGTGTGTGAAACATTTCTACATTCCATGCAAGGTGCCCCAGATCGTATTTTTGAATTCTTTCATTTATGAAAGAGTAACATTTTTTTCCCCTTCAGACTAAAGTCTAACCTTGCTTTTCAACCAATAAAGTACGTATAGTTGACTTTGCTTCTGTTGACTCTCCATTTCACACACTGTGCTGTATTGATTTTTTTCGAATGACAGTGGAATGTGTATATTGATCTGGTATATGTGACAAGATGTAAATGGTGTGCTAGGAAGTAGATCTGCTAAAATTTTCAGGATTTCTCAGAGTTAGTGGCTGCAGAGGAGTCTAGAGATCTGTAATGAAATTTTGCTTGGGTAGAAATAGGTGGAACAACTGAATTTAATCTTGACATTACTGGTTTCTTTTCAGAATTAGAAAGCAGCTCTTTTACAGGGACAACTTCAGATCTGCCTCATTTTCTGATCTCCCTCAATAACTGCCCTTGAGATGTGGAAATGCATGTTTTTCCTACCTTGTTTGTTTAAAGAAAGGAACAATGTTAGTGTTACTCATGTTGGGGGTGGGCTTGCTTTTTTTCATCTAGCCAGCAGGATCCTGCACCTCAGCTTGCTTCTCCCAGGCAACTGGTGGCTCCTGGGGGCATCCCCCTTTTTTTCTGTCTTGCTCCAGTTGTTTGCTTCTGCTGAAAATTTTTACTGTTCTCGTAATTGGAAGAGAGCTTTTAGGTTGCCTGGAGATGTTGGCATGATTTTTAAAACTGATAGTTCAGAGTTTTAACAAGAGAACACCAGAAGAGTATTTTGAGAAGGAGCAATTAACAATTTCTTTTCTTTCCTGTCTGTTTTTCCATACAGACTCCTGCCAAGCTGGCCCCATAGCAACTTCATCATCATAGTGGTTCATAAATTATCGTATTGTCATTCCAAATCCATCAGAGCAGGATACCTTAGAATTATTAGCTTTGACATTATAGATTTTTGTAGCAGTAAAAGCTTGTTAACACTCAGAGTGATTATGCATGTCAAACAGGCTATCTACAGATGAAGAAGGACTACTATAATAAAAATGAATGAAAAATTGTATGTGTCAAAACAGGTAAGGATAATATCAGATGATCATTCTACTCGCTAAAAAGGCATTAGATGCAAATATTTAGAAAACATTCCTGTTTCCTCTTGGATTAAGATTACCATATGAAATCATGTAGGCATTGCCTGCTGAGGTGTTTTTTTTTTCTTCTTGTGGCATTTTGAACTTTAGATTATCATAAGCTAATGAAAGCAAAGAATATTAGAGCTATATATTATAAACTTATAAACTCCATTTTACAAATAGATAGGAACTTTAATGACCCAAACTTCTTTTAAGTACGTGACAAAAAATTAATACATTATATTAGATAAGTGTCTATTACTCACTTGGTTAATACTGTCAGGGATGAATTAAAAGAACTTCCATTGGCTTTTTAGGGAAATAACATCCTTGGAATATTTTCTATATATATAAGAAATAAAGTTAGTTTTGTAACTAACGATCTTTTCAAAGACAAACTATGCACATTCCAGACAGAAAAGTCCAGTAAATATTTCTGAGAATAATGAGATTTAGTTTAAAACCAAAAAATTGTAAAATGGCAAACCACCTTGAAAATTATTAATATCCTTAAAGTGATAATTTCTTTTTGGCTTACAAAGCCTTTTTTTTTTTTAATTTTATTTTGAAGACTTATTATGGGGAAAGCTGGCAAATGGATCCTTTTTGTCCTTTGACTATATGGTGGGTTGCAAGACTACAGTATGTGGAGAACATTGCCACTGAAAAATGTATAGAAAGCAATCTCTGCCTGCACCTAAAAGAAAGGGAAATAAAGAATAATGGGGAGTTAGGGATTATGGTGTGGCTTTGGCCTTATTATTTTACAGGGTGATGTACAGAACAAAAAAATTCTGTAGAGTTGTGTGTCTGTGTGGTCCAGTTCCTGGCTGTGGTCTGCATCAACTGGTTTCATGCTAGAATGAGCTGCCTGTCTTATGCTCGTGGAAGAGGAAAAAAGCCCAACCCAGGAATATGGCACAACACTGTGTTGTGACATCTCTCAGGTCACACCAGCTGTGTTTTAAGGCAAGTGAAGTAGCATAAATTTCTTACAATGAAGGAATATTTTGACTTGTGGAAGGGAAAAAAAAGTTGTAATTGAAATAAGCTGGAAAGGCCTGTTTAAGTGAACGTTTCACAGTATCTGTTTTCTTCCTGAAACTATTGACATTGTAGAAATTTCCACAGACTCTACCCACTAGGTTCTGACATACTGTACTCCACATTCAGCATTTTTTGCAGGAATTGCTTCAAATCCATACAATGTGTTTAGGTCAAAGTTACCAGGACAAAACTTTGCCATCATTAACAGCAGTGCAACTTCCACTGAAGCCACTGTGGCGTAGAAACATTTATTTTGCACAGATGAAATATCACTTGCCAATTTCTGAGGTTCTACCCTTCTTCCTGATTGCTCCCCAGCCAAGGCTTACATGCTTGATTTGACATGCGAGAGACACCTAGCAGCATGGGTTCTTCTCTCCAAGAATCCAAGTGCACACGCTATTTGCTGTCTGGAATAGCTCGTCACCTCTTGGAAAGAGGTGTGAACCACTTTGATCCTCTCTGAAAAAATTGAAATAATAGAGCTTGAGGGAAACTGTGCTTGCTTCCCATAGATTTTTCTATATTTCTGTTCCTTTAAAACAATTCCTGTAAAATAATCCAGGAATGTAGTAATGCTCCATATGACTTGCAGTGACGGTCACGAAGGCTTGATTCAAGAAGCTGCCTGTGAGTCCATTAATTTTTACCTGCCATTTATATGGATGAAAGATGAATTAATCACTGACCATTAACAGGCCTTATTGCTCTGATTTAACTGGTTGAATTTCAGAATATGCCTAGTTTACCAGCAATAAGAAACTGTGAAGTTACCAGTCAGTCTGTCTTTTCCCTCTATCTTTCTCTCTAGAGTTTTCTTCCATATTAAAAAAAAAAAAAATCGTACTAAAAACCTAGCAGTGCATATAGCTTCTGTAATAACTCTAGGGAATGCTGGGTACCAAGGACTGCCATTTCTGTAGCTTGTCTCCAATATTCTGTTTCATATCTGTTTTACAGCCACAGAGATGGAAATCCAGAGGCTGTGGCTGAAAAAAGGTGATGAAAGCTTGGGCTTAAGACAAAAGCCAAAAATTAAACGAAAGGAATGGCTCCTTACCACAAGTAGCTTTTCAGCTTAGAAATGAGGAGGTGCTGACCAGGGATACTGCTAATCCAGCTCCTCATGTTGCTCAGGCATTAGGTGGTTTGTACTGTGTGAGCCATCTATGTCTGGTCTCCCTAGGATTTCTTATGGTACTCGCTGCAGTAATATTTGGGAACTATCAGAGGTTGGTGGTTAATTTCTGTGGCTAGATAAAAGCTGGATCAAGCCTTTTCTGTTCTGTAAGCAAACATGAATTTGGTTATGGCCAAGATGAGGAAAAAGTCCCATGAAAGGAAAACTCAGTGTTGCAGCAGAGTGGGATCTCAGTAGAAGATGTAGGGAGGCTGGGACGAATTGATAGGGACATGGCCTGGGAAGAATTAGCAGAGGTGGAGTTGGAGGATAGCCCTGGGCTCTTGGAGGTGGGGAGTTGTGACTTTTGTTGGAATAATTTCCTTTTTTTCCTTCCTTCTTGCCCACTGGTGAGTCCAACCATCCCCTCTTCACCTTGTGATGGTAGGACAAGATGGCACTGATGTACAACTACAACCCACCAAGCTGCCACTTTGTGTCTCCAGCTTATGGGTCCTGTGTCACTGCTTTCCTCACCATTCTCTTGAAGCAGGTGTGGCCTTTTTCGAGTCAATGGCTGTGGATGAGAGCTGCACTTTTTCTTCCTCTGTCTTCCCCTGTCCCCTCCCCACCTGGCTTTTATTCTCAGCGGTGGCAGAGGCAGACAGAGCAGGTCTGGCCCAGAAGCAAACTGCAGGATTTAAACTCCTCTGCCTCTGCCCAGAAGCGGTCTTACAGAAACGGTACAAACATGGCTGCACTAAAATGCAATTCAGACTTAATTTGATATTTGACCAGTTCTAGTTGCTATTGGCTAAAATGCTACAGTAATGCAATACAGTAAATTATACATATACATATGTTGATTCAGTACCTTGCTTTAAAATATTGCTTTGGTTTGGTTTTTTAAGTAATGAAATTTACATTGCTGATAAATGGTTTCCTTTTTGTTTTTCCCTTTTGAGGAGCAAATCAGATGCATCCACTAATTCCCCCACCACTTTCCCAAGAACCCAACCTTTCTCTTTCTTCATAGTTGCTCATTAGTGCCTTGTTTCCGTATGTGCCCAGTACTTTAAAAAACAGCTTCTATCAACAAGCTCCATGGCCTGAGCAGTCCATGGCCTAATTCCTCGCATTTTGGGGTGGATTATCCAGGCTGTGGATCACCGTTCCTGAGGTTCCCTGCAGCAACACAGTGCCCTGAGGAACGTGACAGGGTACGTGTCACATGCCAGACTCCCGTTGCTCTTTAAAGGAGCAGTCTGCAATTGTCTGTTTACTACATTTTTGAAGCTAAAGGCACACTGCCAGATTTGTATGTAGCTTTTATTATCAAAGGATATATTTTTTAAGTTTTTAAGTTCTCTCTCATAACCTGCTAATATCCAGTTTAGAGCTGACTGAATTTAAAAAAAAATATAAATAATTGCCCATTAAATATGATAAAGGAGGAAAGCAGTTGATTAGTAAGAAAATCAACTTTGGGAGGGTTTGCAAAAGCAAAAAAGTCAGGACTGTAAATCAGAAGTGCTGCTCAACCCACACTAAATCCCAAAGGGTCTGAAAGGAAGGAGGAGGTTAAAATGGGTACCCTAAAAAAGGAGAGACAAAGGGTGCACAGAAAATAAGAAGAACATAGTAATTAAGAATAGAAAGAGCACCCATATAGGCACCCTGAAGCCAAAAATAAAAAGCTTGAATTTTCTGGGGAATGGAAAGTGGTGGAGAAATCTGAGATCAGTGAAATAACCTCAATGTGAAATCTTGCCAGTCTGACAACGCTGTCATTCCTTGCCTGTCGTGAGAAGCAGTCTGGTAATCTAAGGAAGAATACGTGCAAGGAAACCGTGCATCTGGTGTGTAAAAAACTGCTTTTCTCAAGAAGCTTCTTTCCAGCATTTGTTAAATAATGTATAGCTGTGAGCAGCAGGAGGAGCTGTGGAATTCCACTGAGTGCAGCTGGGAAGATTTTTATGGTTCTAAAATCCCAAACCTTCTGAGCCTTGTAAACCCTTTAAAAGGTTTAAATTTTTTTTTTTTTCCCCAAAACCATCCACAGCAAGCTATTTATCCATCACTGTCTCATGCTCTAGTTACAACTAACATATAGCAACTGCTCTGGGAACTGCCAGATAAAGCTGGATTTACTAGCTTTGTTTTTAAATTCGGAGATGACTGAACTCAAGGAAAATCCTTTTTGTTTACCATGATGCAATTCTTTCATAAGCTAATCATAGTACCGGGACATACTTTCATGATGTAGTGACTTTTACCTATTTGTTACTGCTGAGCTGTACCTCAAACAGAAAGAAAACATTTCACAGTGTGAAAATGTGATTTTATGGTTTATATATATAGGGATGACTTGTAAGCGTCACTACAGATAGCAGGACACTAGTTTTCAAAGTCAGTGGTGTTTACACACTATTTCAAATAGGCTCAGAGTTAAGTCAATGCTACATTTGAACCTTTTGAAAATCCTGCTCTGTGTTTTCCTACGGGTGAAACAGATAGTAAATGCACAGCTATTGAGATGTCTGTGGCAGGTTTTGTTTTTATTTTTTCTAGTGATTTTTTTCATCCTGTGTTGCTTTGTGTAGAAGGATGAGAGTGCAGGAAGATTAGACAGTGCATGATCATGTTATTGTCTGAAACAATCAGTATATCTGTTTTCTGTAGTCATTGCTTCTTTTGAGCTTGTCAGTGCTTATTATGCCTCAGGAAGCAGCATCTCGCTAAAGAGTATACCCTTGTGTCAGTGAATATAAAGCAGCAGAAAATATTTGAGAGAATATGCCCTTCAAGACCGGTATATTTTAGAATTAGTGGGACAGGTTAGATTTGGATCTTTATCCATACCATACTTCCTGTTAACAGTCTTTTATCTTTTTTTTTTTAATTTACTTTAAAAATATGTCTGAGAATGCAGATTTATTTAATTTAATTGGAGAGATGAGAAAACTAATTTTACTCTGAGGTAATATATTAGATAAAAGTTATGAACATTTGAAATGAGAAGGTTATGTTTGTAGCTTCTTTATACTAAATTAAATTAGCATACAGTATCCTTGACAGTACAATTACAGTAAGGTTTAATCCAGGCATAGCTGAGTCTAAAATTTATGAGGGAAAAACTATTTTCTTGCAGTAATTCATATATTCAGTCAAATATCATTAAGAGTAATGACTATCAGACTAACACAGGTTTTATCCCCTGATACTCGGTAGTTTCCTGTAGCAGAAATTCCCAGTTTGTGTGTGAAGTTCTGTATGTGTACAAAGGTAGCAATTGCAGGGATGGAGGCTTGTCTGGAGGATGAGAAAGGCACTTAGGTTGATAGGCATACAAATGTATTCCCGCTTCACAAATGCTTTAGAGTAAGACTCCAAAGAGCTTATCCATTTGTCCATTACCCTGAAAGATGCTAACTGAGATTTTCACCTGAGTAAAAATAAAATCTGTCCTCAAAGAACTGTGTTGATATGGGAAAAGCAGCTATGCAGAAAGATGATACTCTGGAGATTATGACCCGGGAGAGATTGTTATGTCTTGATTTGTTTAAAAATGTTTTTAAAGAAAATAAAGTCCTACAGAATACTGTAAAAAAATAAATGCCCTTACAGTTAATTACTTTGCTGGCTATTCCATAGTTTTACACTAAGATGAAACAGCAACATAAAAATATTTTAGTGCATTTAATTTATCATTGAAATATGACTACAGTTTTGTTTTTTTGGGTTTTTTTTTTTTTTTAGAAAACAACAACAAAAGTACAAAGCTATATTTAAAACAGGCTTTGCTTGTCACCCGGAAATTTTCCCTGTTTCTCATAATTTTACTTGAAGAACTCTTAAATAATGAACTGTTTCTAGCAATTAATGATTCCCTCAGGTAAGTGAAAACGTAAATCATAGCTTGCTCAGACTTCTGTGTTCTATAATTTGTCTCAGAGCTAAAGAATATTTCTTCTCAGTAAATATTTCAAAAGATTTAATGTTACAATAAAATCTACACTGCAGTGTTATTGGCCTTAGAGATCTCATTTTAATCCTCTTGGTATTCCTTGCATTTACTTATATTACTGTTTTACAGCTTCATTCTTATACCTGATGAATTCCAAGAGATCTGTTGCTAATCCATTTGGAAAATGTAAATCCACAGAGTATTCTCTTTAATCATGCTAAATTACTTGTACATGAAAGGAGTTAATGGTAATTTAATTTAAATTTAAAAAAAAAAGAGAATATTTTTAATCTTTGTATTCATTTTCTGTACATGAAGAATGAGATATTATAAGATCAGATGCAAATGGATGTTTTTACCTTAACTAAAATATTGAATTTTCTTTATCTGCATTTGTGATTGAAAAACTAAATTTGTTTTCCAGTGAATGAGTTGATGGCTTGGGATGTTGTCAAACATATATTAGAAGCGGGAATATATACAGAAAATATAATTGATGTATAAGAGAAATGATTTGCATAAAAGACCCGATGCAACAAATTACATTAATCTAGTCAGACAGCACAGACTGAATACACCAAAAATAACCAATTCATTTAATTTCAGGTAATAAATATTCTGAATAAACTTTTCATGAACAGCCTGTAAACCAATAAATATTTATGGGAATTACTTAACCAGTGGAGAATAACAAGTAACTCAGAAAAAAAAAAATATATGTTGTGGGTGAGTAACATTCAAAGAGAAAGGAGTTCGTGTCACTGCATAAATTATTCATTGTGAATTACTCTCTTGACTGTAAAGGCTAAGAAAAAAAAAATAGACTTATTTTGCATACTTTGTTCACTACTTTTCCAAGTGCTTTACAGTCATTAAGATAGTGTTATAACCATTTCATAGGTGGATAAAGCTGAAGTGATAAGAATTTGTGATTTAACTAAAGCCATAGATTAAGTCAAATGTCAGGATTAGGAACAGAAACATGATTCCTGATTTAAATTTTTAATCTCTGCTCAGTAAATGATTCTTCCAGATTGATCATCCACAGAAGGAAACAAGAAGACAGGGAGGCAAACTTTTGGCTCAAGCACCAGGAATAAGAATGGGGTCAGTTTATACCTTGTTCCTGGCCTTGACACCTATTTATAAGAAATTGTTTCAGAGTGATAAAGCCTATCTTCAGGTTGTCTTTCTCCTTATGAATGACATTCACCACCCATGTTGGTGGGTTTAGGATGCTGAGAATATCCTAAACCCCTGGATGATGGGATATGGTAGAGAACATCACAGTCTTTCTGTTTAGGTTCTTCTCCTTCTTCCACCCCCCAGCTTTCTCCTGAGGAAGTGCTGCTGATGGTGGCATCCCCCTGCCTGCAGCAGGTGTGAGGGGCAGCCTCACAGTAAGCGGGGAATTGCAGGTGTCAGTGGCCAGTGGGGTTACCTCCTATTCTGTAGATGCACCTGCTGGTGAAGCCAGTAGAATCACTGCAGGAGGAAGGGAAGAGCTTTGTATACAACATCCATACAGCATCCATTATCTCTATCCTCTAGCACCCAATTAAAAGGATTTCTTTTGAGCCTGAAGGCTGAGTTGTACCAGACAGGCTGTTCTAAATACTTCAAGAGAACAACCATTACTTTCCCTAAGGCACTGAGGCTGTAAATATCCTAGAAGTCAGCTCCTACAGAGTGTGCATTATGGCTTGCTATAGAAACACACTTCATTTCTGCTCCATCATTTTCATTCGTGTGCTGCCTGCTCATCCATTCCCAATGCAAGCCTTGCTGGTCTGAATTCGCATGCCTAGTCCCCACCTTTCTGCAAGACTTCTTTAGCTGACACACTTTTCCAATCCATCTCTGGTGCCTCCTGGAGCCTAATCTGAATGGTCTCAGGCAGACAAAGAAATCTCACTTGCCTCTTTGCTTAGACACTTCACCAACCTCCAGGCCAGGATAGGTGTGTAACCTCTTGGTGCTTCCCTACTTGTGAAACACCCTTGATGCTTGTATGAGAACTTTTTAGTTTAGACCCACATGTCTATGCAAGACTTGGTCTTAGGCATGACCACAGTGAATCTTCTTTGCCTGTTCATGATTCCTGCAGCTAACAAGGAATGGGTGAAACTTGATAGGTCTTAAGCAAAGGTTTAGACAACTGTGTTGGTAACGGGGTGAATTTTGAGCAGAATATGGTCACATTTATACATGTAGATATGGATCGGTGTGTTTAGGTATGTGGTTAGTAGGTAGGCAGCAGCTCAGAGCAATACTTCACTCCATAATACTCCCCTCATAGACTTTTCCTTCTGTGTTTGTATGGGTAATTTGGAGCTTGTAGAGCACTCTGTCTTACAACTGATGGGTTTAAAGCCCATGTGTGGTGCACTGATTAGAGCTGGTTGTCTGCAGACCAGGTGAGTGCTTTAAACTGCAAGGCTGTTTGTTAAAGGGGGAGCAGCTCACCCCTGCTTACCTGTGCTTTCTTTGAAGCTGAGTGTAATCAATCACATTAAGATACTCAGGATATGCCTGCCAGTGCATTAAAAGCAGAGCTTTCTCAGTTGCCAAGACCTGAGCAGTCCTACATGGAAGCAGGAGCAGCTATAAAATCCTCCTATTCACTACAAAGTTGGCATTTAGGGGACACAAAATGAGGTAAGAGATTAAGAATCAAAAAGTTACTATTGTTATTTTTCTTAAAAGTTTTATCTCAAATTGTATGTAATCTGCTTATTTTCTGGACTATTTTTTTTCTAATTGCTAAGAGTGAATGTGTGGGCTTTATTTCTCTGTGGTTGTATTCAGTTTCACTTTCCAATTTGGATAAAAAACTCTAGTTTTCTAAGAATGTCTTCTTAGAATGTGTAAGAATTTCAGGGGAAGTTGTGCCTTTTTGCCTCATAGACAGGCATTATCCAGCTTAAATCTTGCAGATTTTAAAATTAATCACTTAAAAAGAAGTATAGTATGGCATTCCTACCTTTTGCTAAGCTTGTGGGATCGCATAAAATGTGTTTTCTCTCCTGTTTTGCTCTTGAAAGATCCCCACGGACATCAGGAAAAAATAGCCAGCTTGGAGATGCTCCGGGTGAAAGTTTAAAGGAGTATACATAAAGAACTGTCAAACCCCAAAAAGTAAACAGAGAAAGCAGTTTGCTGTCCTTCTGCCTCTGTTTCAGAAATAATTTTCTTCCAAGTAGCTGATTCTGTTTGATCGCATACATTCCACTCTGGATAAAATGGAGATAAGAGAATGATCCATAGCTAATTAATTAAATCTGATCTGAAACTGTTCTGTTTTCTCCAGTGTACATTCTGCTTTGCTTCCTATATCTTGCCTATTGCTGTGGCATCTGAGTACATTTGTTAAGCCATTTAAATAAAAAAATAACAAAAAACCCACAAAGCCCTGAGGAATCATGGAGGAATTGCTTTTCATGGCGCACTTGTTTATACAATGATGTGGAGTTTTGCTGCATAGTTGTGGGTGGTTTGGATACTAGTTATAGTGAGTTGCCTAGAAAAATCTGTGTATGAGTAAATCTTGTAGGCTTCTGTTGTGGTAAGTATTTAGATACTTAAATACCTCTAAGTAATATATGAAGCTTATATATTCCTCAAGGGCCCCAGGTGAGCATTATTCAGAAGGGTACTTTGCTTTTAACTCTTCATTTTCCATGTTTTACTGTGAACAGCGATACAGATTCTCTTGTACACAAGAACTACAGAGAAAGAACAGATGGTTGGAGAAAAAAAGAACTGGGAATTGACGAATGCAAAAGAAAATGTGGAAAATGGAAAAGCAGGGCATCTGAAGATGAATGCGAAAAGGGTGTAATAATACAAGGTATTGCAGCCTTGTTCCTTAGACTGCTGTAGCTTTGATGAGCTTATTTGCCTTTGCAGAGAGGTCATTGCACCACTCATCCTTTATGGGATCTTTCATTTGATTTTGAAACTTAGAAGCAGCCTAGGGTGGTTGAGAAAAGAAGTGGTAGAGATAAAAATGGATTGAACTATATTCTTCCCCTCAAGTTTAAATAAAGACAGGATTGTAACTACAAGCTTTAAAGACTATAGGAATATACAACACAGTAGTACCTATGTTTTTTCTGTGTTCAGAGCTCTGCCGTGGCCCCCAGGCTCCATATCTTACTCCTGAGAGTGCGCAGAAGGGTCTATTGCCAAAGACTTGGGTCTTGGTTATTAACTGCAAGTCTTTAGCGCTTCACAGCACTGAATCTCTTGGGGTTAATTTCCATCTCCCTCTAGCTTCTTCACTTAAGTTTAAAAAGAAAAAAAAGGTATAAATTTTGATAACTTTTTTTTTTTTTCTCCTGCAGTCAGACACGATAAAATGTTCCTAATGACACATTAAAAGGCAATTTTTAAGTGGAGTCATGGGTGGCAGTCCCCGCTGGGTGGCAGCGCTCGCCGCTCTGCCCGGCAGGACAGCATCTCCCTGCGCTGGACCCGGCGGGGACGGCTTTGAACAACGGTCTTTCTTAGCGCATCTTGGTAGATTTTTAAGGGTAGGAAGGATTTTGGTGACCTTTTCCATAGCACCATCTCTATAATTTACCAGGTCTCTCCCTCCTCAGGCTGTAACTGGAGCCATAATACAACATATCCTCTAGGAAGACATCAAGTTTCATGTCAAGATTCCTCGTGACGGAGAATCAGTAGGATCCCTATGTAAGTGGTGCCTGTGTTTAACTACCATTTTTCTCACAAAAAAAAAAAAAAAAAAAAAAAAAAATTGCTCATCTCCTTGGGAGACAGGATATTTATTAATGTATGCATTCGCCCTTCAAGGACAGTGTAGAGTATTTGGGAATTAGAAGAAATCCAGCTACCCTAAAGCACCTAGCTGTATTAACAGCACTTTTCTCACTCAGACAGTTTTCATTTAAGAGACCTCAGAATATCTCAATGGTGAGTTTCCCAACAGAGGATGCTGTCAGCCCATAATTTTTACTTTATGGACCCATTAACAAAACCTGACAGCTAAATTATAGGTTCTACCTCTGGTCACCCCAATAGTATTTGTGAGTGGCCGTGAATGACTGCAGACATTTCATTTGTGGATCCAGATGATCTCTTTGGCTTCAAATACACATTGAAATGAATATGCACAGCAAACAGAAATGTCTGCTTTTTAAACAGACATCCAGAAAATGCAGGGTCTGTGCAGCCACAATAGAATTTCAAAGCACAGTGTCCCAGCACAAAAAATTTTGTGAATCAGTACAGTTTGGTTTTAATTCACTTGAATCCACAGAGCTATCCGGTTTACAGTGACTGGTGGTCTGGCCTCTTTTGCTATCTGTCCTTCATCAAGATTTTTAGGAGCATTGAAAGCACATATAAACCAGACAAGGCACTTACTACTGTAAAGCAAGACAGCTAGAGACTGCTGCAGCCATACACAAAATAGCTGAATGCCTGGAGCAGAACAGGGAGGGACAAAAGGGCTAAGAGGATGCTGGGAAGAGAGGAGGGGGAAATCGCATTGGTCCTGCTGCATCAAGTATTCACCCGGTATCTGAGATGCCAAAGGAAGGGTCCCTGCCTTCCTTCCCTCAGTTAGATATCTCAGTTAGGCTCATTGGAAAACATGGTGAATTCTCCTTTATGTGAGAATGATGCACTCAACAGTTGATACAGCCTAAGTGTCTGTAGATGAGCATCAAAGCAGCTCCCCATATGATTACATAGGTGCCCTAAATAAAACTTTCTTTCAGAAACAGAGAGCAACTCTGCCTTCTGTTGTTTTTCCAGATGAGCCACAGAGGTCAGTATTTTTAATAATCCACCCTGCTAGCACATGAATAAAAAAAATACGGTTTCGGTTATCAGTGCTTAGAGAGCTAAGTTTTAACATGTTTATTTTTTTTCTCAGGGTAGAATCAAAATTATTCAGAGTACAGTTTTGTTACTCCTGTAAAGTGCTAGACAGAAAGTTGCAATCTTTATGTATAGTGAGATTTGTCTTTAGTTAACTGACATTCATCAAATTGACTCCATCTCTCCTCTAATGTTGCAGTACAGTGTTTGTGTATAAGGCTAAGGGTTTTTGTTTTGGTCTGTCTTCAATGCACTAGAAATTTGGTAAATCATTAGGTACAGATACCACGTCATCTAAACTAGGTATAATTAATCATTTAAAGAACATTCCTCTTTCTCTGTTTAATTCACAATCTTGAATTTAATGATAACTTCAAAACAGTAATTACGTGAGTTGCAAAGAGTTTATTCATCTTTTCACTTAGCCCTAAATTGTTTATCATGTTCTGTTTTCCTAAGTAGATTTCTCTGTCATGGGAAAAAATTACTGTCTTGTGATAACAAAAACCATTGCAGCTAATTGAGTCCCCCTCATCTTTTTTCCTCATGAGATGGCTTCTCCAAAGTAATTATGAATCTGCTTTGGTTTGATAGCATTGCATTACAAAAGATTATCTTTGGTAGGATTACTCTCAATTTCCAGCAGCAGAACCGAGTTCAGCAGCCAAACCCGGTGGAGTATTTACCACTAGTAAACTTGGACGAGGACCTTCCATCAGTTCTGGGTTTGGCCCTGCCAGTGCTGCAGACAGTGCCCTTCTGAAGGATAATGGTATTCACTGTCCAGAACATGCCTGATCTTTAAAATGTAAACCACTTTGTGGCATATTATGAAGAAGCACCAAGCCAGTCAGACTTCAAGGAGCTTCTGAATGACGCTCTTAGTCCTAAGGTTTGGTTTCAGGTAGTCCTGAGAGGAGAAAGGGGTTGAATTCAATGATATTTATGAGTCGCTTCCAACTTGAGATATTCTGTGATTCTAAGAGCAGTTGTGAGGCAAACTTTGGGACGCTCGATGCTAAAGACAGCACATCAAAACAATTATGTTATAAAAAATGCAATATGCTTATATAATAAAAGTAGAAAACTAGTTAGTTTGACTCACTTCAGTAAGGCCCTGAGTGTAAAATTTTGTCTGATAAGTATTGATGGTTTATCTTCTGTCTTGATATAAGGAGGAAAAACGTCCTCTCCTGCTATTAGTCATCACATGGACTATTTTCTTCATGTTTAAACTGAGAAATGAATTACTACTCTAGCTGTACTTTTACAAGCAGCATCAATAATTATTAGTGTTCCTGTAGGGGGTTTCCTTCTCACAGAATTCTACACCACTGAACAGTATTTTAATTATTTGCATTGGAAATTGGTTAGCTATTCCATTGTTTTCCTTTTCAAATAGGCTGATCAGGAAATTTCTTTGTAGGGTCTCATTTCTCATGCCCCACAGGTAAGCTGCTGCTCTCTGGTGTGGGTGAAAGAATCAGTCACTTTGAGTTGCTGCTGTGCTGACACACTGTCCTGAATTCTCCTGCAGCAGAATTACAGCTGTGTGGAGTTCGACTCAGTTAACATCCAATTTACCTCTAGATAATATAATACCTACAGACAGATTTGCTTTCCTTCCTGCAACTCCAGCAAAGCCCTTTCACAGAAGGGACACAGAATAATCCTTAATCTCTCTCCATCACTTTGCCTTTTCAAATTCTTTCAAACTTCCCTTTACATGAATTTAAAGAGGCTGAAAGTGGGATAGTTTCATATTGAGTAAAGCCTACAGCATTTGTAGACTGGCTGTATCCATTTCCATGGGAAAGGATGTTTCCAGTAGTAAATTACTTCACATTATACTGTTCTCTTGATCAATCCCTTTACTTTTTGGTGAGAAGGAACCAAAAATTTTAGTAGATTGACAGTAAAAATAACTAGTCTGTGTTTTTGAAGTTGGATAAAACTGTGGTTGATGACTTTTTCTTTTTTTTTTTTTTTTAAATAGCTTCTCAATATTCTGCAAACATCTATCTCCAAGTGGAAGCAGAGTACATAAAGAAAAAAGTTCTTTCTAGGCCTCAGGGCAAACCCAAAGCATTCAGGTTGGATTTGGCTTCATATTCATCCTCTAAAGCTTGGTGCATACTAAAATCTCCCAAAGACACCAAGGGTTTTTGTTTTTTTGCTTCTCTATTTTCCTTGGCAACTAAAACACATTTTACATAACCACATTATGTGCTTCACTGTAATATATGAGATTTCATAAATGATATAAATGGCCTCATACAAATTCAAAACAGCACAAGAGTCAATAAACTTATACTGCAAGAACTCCAGACCGCAGCAGGGAAATATCTGAGCCTTTCAAAATTGGTTCATTTTTTCCTTAAAAAAAAAAAAAAAAAAAAGCCTTTTCCTCAAACTCCCCTAAAACATAGAAATTTGGGTATATTCAATTTCTTCACTGAATGAGTTTCCTAGCGTGGTGGGTTTTTTTTTTATCTCCGTCAAATTATTTTTTCCCTTCATTTAACATTATTACTTATACACATACATATCCAAATAGATCTGAAATTGGTTTTATAAGGCAGCAGATATGCTATAAAACATATTACTTAGGAGGGTACAGGCTTTGGCTCTACTGGTCTGCAAATAATTTATGGGGAAATATTTAAACCAAATTAATTTAATTCAAGTGATGCTGAAAGAAAATCTTTGTTCATGATCATATTTATTATAGGTATATATTACTGAATTATTACTGAATTATCTTCATGTTTATCTTTCATGGCCCAGTTGCCAATAAGGTTGGTCTGGGTGGTCTGTTTCTTACAACTTCTCTTTAAAAATATAAAACTATAAATTCAATTGTAATTGAAAAATTTTTACTGCTTTGTTTTTCTGAATGTTTTTTCAAAGCTCTCATCCAGAAGCTGTTGCATTTGAGATTTGTCCTCTTTTGTGTTTGTCTTGGCTCTCCTGCTATTCACTGTGTTACAAATGACTGTGTTCTTCGAAAAGGCTTCCTAAATATGAGAAAAGTAGATTTTTATCTTACTGACTTGCTTTAGAACTGTACCTAAGAAAAACATGATACTTTGTGGCCTGATCCCATGCCCAAAATGGTAATGAAAAGATTCTCATTAGCCTCAAGAAACGTTGGATTGTGGTCTTCAGTTCCTTGTTTTTAGACTTCATAAAGCAGCCTGAAGTCAAGCTGTAATTTTACTTAATTGAGCCATTTAAAAACTGATAAGACCCACATTCTTCTTTTTCTTCCAGATACCATGTGCATGTAATTTCATAATTTGTTTCTTTCTAAATAAATACTTAGGAGTAATAATATTTTTTTTTGCAACAAAATCATACTGAGAAGCTATCTATTTATAATAAAACATTTGAAAAGAAATTAAAGTAAACATTGGTGAGCAGTATTCTCACTGGGAATCAATGCTGTATATGAAAAAGAAAGGAGTGACAGTTACATATGTCAGTTCCCCATTTTCAGATCTGATGAAAATGTGAATTTTTTATTTTTTTGACAAATACTCTATATCTGTGAATCTCCCTGGGTTGAAAAAAAGGACAGGCAAATGAAATGTACGGAACCAGTTGTCTAAACCATGCAGGTAGTATTTAGTTTATCTTTTTATTTGTTATTCTGAGGCAGAAGGGTTGTAAAAGCCCCAGGATTTATGTTATTTTTTCTAAACTTTCTTTAAACAACTGTTGAGATAGGGTTAAACCAGCCATTTCTTTGTCTGGAGGCAACAAGAGTATCAAGTGCTCTCCATTGTTTTAATTTGCTCACCAGGCTGCCCCAAATTCCACCTAGGCCTTTTCATTTCAAGTGCACTGTCTTCTTTAGGATGCATTTATTTACTGTAACAGATGGAAAATATAGGTTGCTCATGATTTTACCAAAAGGAATGTGCAGATGCAGGTGAACATTGTAAAGACTTGGGACAAAATATGAAATAAAATCAACAGATTCTCAAGAAATTCTGTTCCTTTTTGGCACCACATTTAGCTTCGCCTGCAGTTGCTTCCTTATTCATCCTTCTTTGCTAATCTCCTCCTTGCTGAGCTTTGTCACAGTATACGTATGGCTCTGCAGCACTTGCCTTTGCTAACATCCAAGGAAACAGTATGACATTTTCTTTGACTTGCATAAGATGAAGAAAATTCAAAGCCTTGTACTTTTATAGAAAATTCTGCCTGTTGGTTACGTTAGTAAAGAATGAAATTTGTCTAGTATATGGAAGAAGAGAGAGAGACAATATATACGTTTGACATTCAAACAAATTCAAGCAACCTAATTTGTTTTAGAAACCTTTTACCACAAGTTAAGATTGTGCTGAACTGGACAGAAAGAAAACTCTTTGTGAAATTATTTTGCCTCTACTGAGGAATTTCAATGTATGCTGTAATGCTTCATATTTTATTAGCATACTCATTTTTTGTTATAGCAGCAAAAATACAGACTTTTCAAAGCAATTTTATTCTCAACATTTTATATATATATGTATGAATGTGTATATTCATGCAGTATTGAAATGCTGCTAAAAGACCAGCTATGGAATTGACTGCCCTAATATACAGGCATGCCCTTTGAAAGTTCCAGAGTAAATTCAGCAGTACCATACAACTTTGGCATAGTAATGTCAATTATATGATAACTTACATCAAAAAGTAAGTCTATTTTATATTACTTAAGTGGTAAAATCAAATACCTTAAAAACATGTCGTTTTCTGACTGAATCTGCTAGTCTTTCAACTCTAAACAGGTCATTTAGATATTTCATGTGCTTTATAAAGTTAAGGAGCTTGGAGCTATTGCTTTCCAAACACCACAGAGCATTTTGCTTGCTGGATTCCTGCTTACCCCGCTGCTGCTCTGCTCATCTCTGACACAAGCATAGAATCCTCTACCAGTTGTTTGCAGCCCCAAGCTCCTCTTCGCTCTCAGGATAAACCCAGAGATTTAATGACAGGAAGTTGTCCAAAAAAGCTTGGAGGAGCTGGTGCTTTGACAGCAATGACAATATTGATCCTTTAGGGTCAATAACAGCCATAGATTTTCCTCCGTATAACTTCGACAAATTGTATCCCAGTTTTATTTCTGGCACTATGGCATTGTTTTTCATTTGAAACCTAATTTTAACTAAAAAGCCAAAAGGGTGCTTCTTGGAAAGCTGGATTGGACTTTTAAACCTTTTTTTACTAACATGAAGACTAAGAGAAAATAGACTTATGCATGTGTTTAGACCACCTAAAATACAGATTAAGGTATTTAATGAGGTTTACAAAGTACCACTGTGCTGGTAATATTCTCAGTCTCATCAGGTATATATGTGGATTTTTCGTTATTAGCTTATATTTTAATTTATTTTTTTCCTATTTTTACATTAAATACATATGATTTTTAAGTCTCATGGTAAATCATAGAATCATAGGGTTGGAAGGGACCTCANTGCACCCTCTGCAGCAGTTCCCTGTCCTTCTTGGGCAGGAGAGCCCAGATCAGGCCAGAAGCTTTGCAATAACAGTAAACAAGATGCATACAGCAGAAAATTTTATAATCTAAGAGCACGTTCCTGCAAGACAAAGCATGTGAATAACTTCTGAAGTTAATTGGCTTACTCACATAATTAAAGTGACTTAGGTGCTTAGGCTTTGCTAGATTAGATTTGCCAGTGACAATAACCATTATAATAACTATTGAGGACAGCTCAGTTGAGAGGTGACACAATAAAAAGTGAAATGACTCAGTAATGGAATTTATTGTGCAGTGTGTTAAATCAATGACCACTGCTGGGTTACTTTAAACAAGAGTGCACCAAAGTGAGTTCACATGAATGCTGAAAGGAATATTAAACTGTTCTCTTACAGGTTAAAGTCTTCATTTGTGTTAAATTGTTTCCAGGTTTCCTAGAAAAACTGGGAAAAAATGAGCAGATCTGAGGCATTTTTCTATTCATTTTTTTTTTATTGTAGAATGACCTTTGCTTTGTTTGACGTGATTGGTTTGGTGAGTGTATATTATTTTTCCTATTATTTTTCAGTATTAAGTTCTGTCTATAGATGGCACTAACTTCTTGCTGTTTCAGAGAATCCAAGAAAGAGCTTGACATGCCCCAAACATTTCTTTGCAGTTTATATCCCATAATCCAGCACTGAGAGCATAAAATAATGGGTGTGTAATTTGCTTTAAAACCATGAAAAAGGGCATGTTTCTTTTTATTTTTTTAAAGATTATAATGACTATCAATGGAAAAGAGGATCAGAATGTCAGCCATAGATTTGTAAAAAATATTTTCAATGTCTTTTATATATTTAAAGACAACCTTTTGAAAAAAAGTGAAATCCAGTTTGAAAAATGAAATCAGAATGCTTTAAAACACAATCTTGTGCTGGCAGTGTGTATGTAATAATTTCAACATAGAAAATGTTGCTCTAAATATTTCCTTTAAAAAATTTAGATTACATCACCATACATATCTTATGTATCTATATCTGCATTCATTAGATGAAAATAGCAGTATGGTCTCTGTATTGAACACTCTGGAAAATTGTATTTAGATGCTTACTTTAATACAGTTCAACTTAACTTAGTATGTTTGTGTATATAAGACTAAGCATATATCTAAGCATTAAGATACGGACTTTATAAATTGTGTGTGATAAATAAGAAATATCAGGCATTTTAAATACTTTTCACAGAAGCACTATTACACTGCAATTCACGTCACTAGCACACTGATTTCTGATATTAATCCCAATTTAAATTCAGCCTGTTTAGGTGAATCAGAGCAGAATGAGGCACAAAGTTCTCAAGTTATCGTCTTTTTATTGCAAACACAATTATTGATTCAGAATCTGTCTTATCTTGGACATTATTAATAATGAACAAGAATGCTATTTATTGACATTTGATAAAATCTTTCCATATAGTTCATTTTATGTAATCTGAAAAGATCACAGAGTGGTCAATAACATTCAGTGTGAGCTGTCCATGTCAGGATGTAAGTAAAAAAAAAAAAAAGTAATTTCCTCTATGCCTCTAGAATTATTCTAGCACTGAGGTTTTTTTACAAAATATACTGTTTAATTCAATATTCTTCTATCACTTTTCATGTGATGTAGCTAAACCAATCCTCCCTGAACCCTTGTAAAATATAGAAAACTTGTCACAGTGAAAAAGACCTCACTACTCACACATTACTAACCTCTCATGGTTCTGAATTGCAGTAAACAGCTGTGCTTCAGAATATAAGACCCATGCTTCTTCAATATAGACTATAGGGTATTTCTGACAAAGCAAAACTATGAAGGACTAACACAGAAAAACATATATTGAAAGTATTCATCTGTGTGCTGATGTAGATGTAGATATATATTCCAATACATATCACGAATACAAAGAAAGCATGCTATACGTATTTTTTTCATAATTTAACCAAAATATCTGCTTATGCAGCCTGTTCATCCTTATTAGGAATACAGCCTCCAAAACACCCCAAGTGCAGACCACACTAAAATTTCAAATCCAGATTTAAACATAAAATTTGGAGATCATGCCCATCTCTTCTGCCTTTAGCTATGATTTAAGGAAACACAATTTCCATTGAAACCCTATAGCTTCTTTCCTAACCACGTACGGTTTTTAGAGCTCTTTCAATACATTATTACATTAGTTAACATTTCACTTTCCAGTCAGAAAATTCAACAATGCCATTTGTTTTAATATTCCATTAGGAAGAACTAAGAAAAATGAATAGTTGCTAAGTATTAAAATAATTCAAATGATAGTGAGCCAGAGAACAAAGGGGAATAGAGCTGATTAGCAAAGAAAGCCTTTGGGATCAGGAAGTACTGGTCTACCTTGAGAACTGCTAAAAGCAAACAAATAAAAGCTTATTTAGACTTTTCCAGGAAATGGACATGAGCATCAAGAGATCACTTATCCACTGAGGTAAAAAGAGAACAAGAAAAGAAGTGTGACAACTCAGCAATGAAGATGGAATAAAGATTGAAAAGAACCTAATGCTGTCTCCAGGAGTGGACAAATTCTTTGTCTAAAATTAAAGATGATGATAGAAACGATGCGAAGGTGGAATGGCTGGTGAAATAAAATGGAAATAAAAACTTTGAGGAGGAACTAAGGTGCAAAGCTGAAGGCACTTAAACAAGGAAATGGTGAGCAGATACCTCCATCCTACAAGACCAAAAGATTTAGCACATGAAACCATGAGTCAGACTGCAAGGTTTTTAAGTAACTCTAGGCATTTATTTAAATTTGTACCATATGACCGAAGTGTAACAAATAGAACATTTGTGTTAAAAGCAAGATAAGGAAGCCAACAAGGCACCACACGCCCATTAGTCTAAACTCAGTAAACAGAGGCTACAGTTTAAATTAAAGAATCTTTAAGGATATAGATATAAATGAAAAAATTGAGATAAAATGCATTATAGATTTACCAGGTTAAGCTGATGAGTATCCTTGGTAAAAATGGTTTTCTGCCGTACAGAAATGCTGATCTGAACATAAGCCTGAACTCCATACAGTAAGAAGAAATAAATTATTAGGGACAGCGTGGAGATACAGATTATCTGACGAACAAGAAGGACAATGAATTGTGACACTGAGGAAATATTAGGCTTATGTTGTTCCTTGAAGTTCATTTTTGGTGCTGATCTTATGCAATATTTTCAAAAATGGAATTGGCACAAGAAGTAAGTTTAATTAAACTTGATTTTCAGGACAGTTAAACTTGTTGATGTTCAGGACTCATTTAAATTACAAACAGGACTGGAATATTGATAATCATAAAAACTGGAGAGATGAAGACCAGCACTGTGAGACAAGGTATTTGGAGAGCAGTTTGTGATACAAACTGAGGGCTCCTGAATTATATAAGACAGAGAAGAAGAACCTTGCTGTATTACTTGTTAAATGGATGAAGGTAATTTTTTAACGTCCTTTGGAGGCATAAAGTGATTCGATGCTACAAAATATCATGTAAAGTATGTCTAGCATTCAGTGCATGGGGTCCTGGAGAGGATATCTATAGTACTGGATACTCTTCTTTTCATACTGAGATATATGCACTAAACTGGAACAAATGCTGGGAGGGACCACTAGAAAACTCTGAGAAATGGAGTAACCATCATTAGTTACTAGCTAATTATTTTCTAACTACATTAGTTAACTATCTAATTTAATTTCCTTAGCATAGGATACCAGAAATTATAAAGTTGTTCTTGATAGCATGTTTAGGAGAAAATACATAAGGAGAAGTGATTTTTAAAAAGAGGACATATTAGCACAGAATTTAATTTGCCATCATGTGATTATTGTGGAAATTATAAGAAGGTTTCTAATCATCATTGCAGAGAAATTATGGAACTCCTTTTTTCATAGACACTGTGGACAAAAATCCTAGATCACTTTAGGATGGACCTTTTAAGGTTTATAACAGGTTATATTACAAGCAATTAACCAAGGTGGACTGAATTTGTTGACCCAGGAAGCCACTTCTCTATGCACCGATACTCTGAGTAATCTATATGTGCTGCTTTTCTTCCAGGTCCACCAAATTTAGTCATATGTATGCATGGGAATAGCTCCTTTCTGTTCAGCAGAGCACCGGAGATTTTTATCTCTTCATGCATGACTAAGTCTAATTCATTTCAAATGCTTTTCAACACCACTTATATCTAGGTTTCAATGCCAGCTCCTCCTGTGCCTGTATGTGTGCACACTAAATGTACACAAACCTCATTCCTACAAATTCTGAAAAAAAATTATGGATGGTGCTGCTAAAATAAACTACCAACTTGCAAAAACAATTATGATATTCTTCAAAGGTTGTGATATTAGACATGTTTTGTCAAAAAAAAGATTAAACTATTTTCAAAACAATGAGAAAAAGCATTGAGTGTGTGCTGTATCACAAAAATAGTTACTGAAAGTGTAAAGTAAATATGCAAAACTTTTGTGGTGCTGTAACCACAATTTAGTTGATCTTGATGAATTTTTATTTTCAATAAATAGGAACATAGAGTTTGAAGCCACATCCTTTTGTGTTTCTTTGTGTGTAATTAGGTAGTTCTCTTTTTTCAGAAGAAAATATTAATTTGAAATAACGCCCATGAAAGACACAATGCTGCTAATGTGTGCTCAGAACCTGAGGCATGTATTGATAAAATGGAAATGCTCCAGGGGAAATTTATTTCACTTGCAATTCATTTGGTTCCTGCCATAATTGGACAAAGGATTTGAGTAGCTGCCAGAGAAAATGAGAAGTTGAGCACTCAATCACCACCCCTGCAATTCCAAAATTTTAATTGCGTTGTTCACTGTGAGAGTTTAGGGGGAAAAGTTCTGAAGATGGAACATGTCATGAGTATTGTATTGCTGACAGAGTCTTTTTTCTTATTCCAGACGTCTCAATCACTGCCAAACAGCGCAGCCCAGCTCGGAGGAGCCCTGCTCTGTTATGGACAGCTTCTGCATCAGTCACTGGGGAAATGCAGGCAAATTATGCAGATGAAGAACGCGATCATGTGGATCTTCAGGGAAAAAGTAGAACAATAACATTCCTCAGTTATGATTGAGTATTTAAATGAAGCTGAACCTTTCATGTGCACAAATTGCAATAGCGATGTCCTACTGTCTCATTTGTAAGTACTTGATTGAGACGTTGGGAGACAGATTGACAGGGCAGCTAGTTAATTTTGTAGACATCCACTGTCATGAACAAAATTTGTGCCTAACCCTGCAGGTGCCCAAAACTTCCTTAGCATCAGCTTTCTTATGGGAAAGCTGTTGGTGCATTGTTACGGCCACCAAAGTCTTCGCAGCATTGAGATACTTGGCAGGTGACTAATGTCTAAGCCCTGCCAAGGTTCACAAAATATTCACCTGTTTTACCTGGAAGTCCCGAGCCAACAGATGTGCTTGGGCACGAAATAATTGACAGTGGATTGGCCTAGAACAAGAAAATGAAAATGCACGTTGAGTGTATTGCTTTCACTTCGGGATAATCATGTGTACGTGTGAGAGTTGGCTTCCCACCTCTATGCCAATTAATGTTTTAATCACTAAATCAGTGTTTTGCAAACTAATGGGGAATACCTGGAGGGTAGAGGAAGGGAGGGGAAAGGCACAAATGAGGAAAATATGTTATTTCCATTTGTGATAGTGAAGGAGGGCTAGGTAGAAAGTGTAGGGTTCACCTGTGAGAGGTCAGCAGTTTAAAAGAGGAAGGTGCTCTGCAGAAGTCATCACTGCATGTCTGCCTGTCTGGTGAGACCTTAGCCTGGTGAAGCAGAATACCTCTGAAAAGCCTGGGTGAGAAATTCACCATGCCAGGATGCTGCTTGGCTCAGTTAGCAGCATTCTGCTCCCACACTCCTGGTGAGTAATCCCACGGCTGAACTATTGACTGTCAGCTCCTCTTGTGTTTGAAACAACTTGACGGGTTCCCGGCATTTGAAAGAGTGAGCTTAGTGTTACGAATCTCTAAGAACATTAGGATACTAACAAGAAATGCGGCATAAATTACCCTCTCCTTCGGAGATATCTACCACACTGACAATCTAAATCCTTGTTCAAGGAATTTTTGAGCCCTCAGCTGTTTAGCACTTAGCTGTCCTCATGCTGAAGTGGTTAGTTTGAACAGTCTGCATTTCACAATGTAGAAGATAGTCTAAAATTTAGGTCTCTGAAATCCCTGAGATTCTCCTATGAATTTATTCTTTTGTGATATTTTAGGAATGGCACTTAGCACACAGACAATGTTAGCAGGTGCAAATTTAACTACCACAGAGTACATTTTTTTAAGCCAAATGAATGTTCTTCAGCCAAAATTGGAGAAGTTCCACAGAAAACTGAGATGAAATTCGGTAAGTTGCAGCATGACAGACACAGAAATATCCTAGAATTTTGCTAGCACAACAGACGTGTTAAACATTCTACAGTCTAGACTGTGTTTGAAATAACTTAGCAAAGAGCCATTCCCATTAGTGCTATGCAAAAAACCCCACATTTAAGTTCAAAGGTGATTAATACTTGTGATAATCATTACATCAAACATATATTCAGAGGCACTTGCATCAGCTATCAGTATGCAGTGCTGAAATGGCAAGGTAGAAAACTACATTAATTTCTGGATTCATTAAAAATAAGCAGTGGAATTGAGCACGCTGTCTTACAAGGGAAGTTATTAACAAGAATGTGTATTTTTCAAATAAACAATTCTTACGTCCAAATTTACCATTATAGTTATATTAAATCTTTATTACCCTTGTTGCTTTCCCATTATTGTCTTAAAACACTGATTTTCAAATAAATACAATGACAGACCTGCTTGAGAACGTTCCTTAAGTTTATAAAAGAAGGAACATGGAAAAAAAAATCTATTTAAAGTGAATAGAAAAGCAATAAACTGGTCTGTGAAGTAGCAGCTTCTAAATTTCTCATGAAATGCTTCGTCTGTTTTTCTGATAGCTCAGATTTGAAGGCATTTGGCAATAGACTCAACAGCTTAGAGCTATGTTCTAATCTGGACACAATATGTAGCTTTTATTTCCATTTTTCCCCCTGAAAGATGATGTACAGTTGGTATGAAATCTCACAGGGAATTCATTTGTGTAAAGTGCTTATTCTGAAGTAGTTGTGCAAAGTCCTTACTCTCTGGCCAGTCTTTGTTCAGCTTCTCCTATTTTTAAGTGGGAAATCTTGGAATTAAGACTTTAGCTGAAATATCTGGGTGTCAGTCATGCTTCTTACTTTTAGTTGTCACTTGGCTAAGACATTATGAGTGTCTATGACAGGTGATAAGGAGGTGGTGCCTGAGGCAAACTGGTAGAGCACAGTGATTTACTCTTTTTAATTGCTGGCATAGAACCATTTTTAGCTGTTGCACGTGTTATAAATAGAAGGCCATGTATTATTCTGCATGCTTCATACGTGTCATTTGGTGAATGTGGGACTCAATAAAACCTGGTTAGCTGAAGGATGTATCATTTATCTCAGGGCAATAAATGAATGATGGGGACTCATTTGAGCCTGCTGAACTGTCATTCTGCCATGTTTACCTGCTCCTTTTGTAGGTGAGAGAGGAAACAGTATGAACTATCACGTGGACGGCTGTTTTCTTTCACTGCAGCTTTGTTGTGTGCAGCAAAAGTAACTGCTTCCCATTTGAGTACTGATAAGTAACAAAGAGCAAAGTTTTGATGTGATTAAAGTTTAAAAGGACTCCAACAAATTATTTCCTTGTTAGTCTGCTTTAATCTATATTACAATTTTTTGTAATTGGCTTGCTTCTTATGGTCATTGCCATACTTTGAAATACTATGCAAAGTATATTCATCCTTGTATTCAACAAAAATGAATATAATTTTAAAATATACTTCATATTTACAATGTATGGCCTGTCTATTGTTCCTCAGAAAGGTGGAAAAGCTTTATTTTTTCTGCGTATCTTTTGTATATAGAGGAGGGAGTAACACAAACAGCATATAAAACATACAGCTTATGAAACTTGCTAAAATGATCAATGTTTTTTATCCCAAAGGACTGTGTTTTTTCCCGTTCTCTTGGGTGAACATTGCAAAAGTAATTTTGTCAGCATGAAATCTTATCTGTCATAAAGTCACTTATTCTGTTAGTCACTGTTTTGTTTAAGAAAAGTGACTGTGGCCTGCATTACAAGTGTTTTCCTTAAAGCTCATTTAAAACAGATTTTTGTACTGGGGATGGCTGATGCATGGTTATTCTAGTTTTAGAGGTCTGCTCTTACTTTTTACACTGTGCGTTGTTACGGAGCTCTAGTGAGTACAGAAAAGGTAAGCCATACAGTAGAAATTACCAAGACCTCAGTGAGCTCAAACATCTCTTTTTTCGTAATTATTTGTTCTAGCAGTCTTTGCTGTGGGGGGCAATTGCATAAATAACCTATAGAATTAACCATTCACCTGGATGTTCAGCCTAATGTCTGGGTCTCAGCAATTTGCTTTCCCAATGTAGTTCTATCAAGATAGTGAAAGAGTTAAATACATGAAAATAAAGGGAGGGAGGGGAACAACTATTGCTGTAACACTGAAAGTCTGGAAAAAATGGGAGAGAATGAAGAAGTAAGGCTTCTTCTAGGTGCTTCTGATTGCATATTTGTTTGAGATTGCCTCCTCCTACCCGCCTTTTGTGATGGTTGTTCCTTCACCTGACCTGATTCACTGAAAGTGTCCGGTTGCGTGTGGGCTGTTGCCTCTGCATGGTGCGAGGGTAGAGAATTAAAAAAGACCTGTAACTGCTGAGTCAACTAATGGAGAGCTAAAAGTAATATTGGGACAGAAAGAATGCCTAATACCTTGCAGTCTTTGCCCAGGGAAATTCAGTGATGCTGGAAGCTGTGCCCTCCGGGGAGAATGGCTCCACTGGGCAGGTAAGGCTTTTTGGCTCCCCAAATCTATTCCCAAGCCTTGCTTATAGAACCACTGATAGACAAAGGAATTATTCCAGCCGTAACATGGATGTAGGCATTGGTACCAAGTTGCTCTTTGTCTGGCCAGTGGGTTCTTGGCATTTTGTCTCATGACAGAACAATTGAAGTTATTGTAGGTTTGCTGTACATCCTGAGAAATAAGTTGTGGCTATTAACCAGTAAGAATATCTTACTGTTTTAGTGCTCTACAGAAAAGATCCCTGACTGTTCTGAAAGTAACAGAAGATCTTTGTTGTGAAATCACAAGAAACCTCTTTCTGGCACCCAAGAATCTTGCACTGCAACTGCTTTATATGCCAATTATATCTCCCATGTGAGCATATTATAAATCATCTGTGTTTTATTAGAAAAGCACAACCAAGCTCTGACAAAGGGTACTCTCAGTAGGTTCTGTTGTTTGTTCCAGTCTTAAAAGAGGAATGTTGAAATCTGTTGTGTGAGCAGGAATTCCTGGCAAAACAAACCCTGGGGAATGCTGGAGACATAACTGTTTCTCTCGGCTAATAAACACTGCAGGCTCTTATTAAACTAGTCCAGGCAGCACCAGGGCAACTGCCCCAAACTTTGCACTAATTGCCAAAAAAGCAAGATTAGATGCACTTCATGCAGAAGGGGTAGTACAGCACTTTCTCTTCAAGGTGCATATACTTGTAGGGAGGTGGGCTGTGCCCAGTAGTAATGGGAGCCAGGAGAGAGGCTGCTCTTGGATTCACTGGTTTTGGAGTGATTGCCCTATCCCCCCAACAGTTCTTTACTGTAGTGAAAATATTGGACTCCCACAACACTGTCATTACTTTGGAAAAATTCTGTAAAGTAACACCTAATCCCAAACTGTTTGGAAGTTAAGTGTCTCATGGAAATAGGTACTTAGCACCTAGGGAGTGCAGAAGGTTGGTCTTTGCCCTGAGTTATGCTGGACTAATTTATATTGGTGTTCCTGAGGTCAGTGTTTGTATCTTTTTTTTTTTTTTAATAACCTTTTTTTCCCCTCTTATTAACCTGAACAGTTGGTTCAGAAACTAGGTCTATTAAAATTACTGGCAGATGCACACAGCTGTTAAAGGGACTGAAGTCAATAGAAGAGGTAGAGGCAACCTACTCAATGTCACTGTAGACTTTAATCACAGTTTAGATCTAGGGTGATTCTGTTGAATCTAGGCAGATTACACAGTATCCTGAACTCAGTAGCAGAGCTGTGAATTTATGAAGCAGATGTCAAGAGAGAAGCCTGTATCGTGGGATTTGAGAGAGGCTTGGGTTTTAAAAGAACCAAAGATGCTGAGGTTAGAAAGTGGGATTTTTTTTTCTTTTTTTTTTAGGTTAGACTGTACAGTTAATTCCAATGGACTTTTTCATAGCAAGAATGACTTTTGAGGGGCAGATACTGCATAAATCCCAGCACACTCTCCAAAAAAATCACTTGTGAGAAATAGGAGTCCTTGTCTTTCAGTGAGGGATGTGACTTTCTGGCTTCAATGGATTTAGTAACTAAGATGAAAGCGCATAACACAAGAAAAGCAAGGGGCTTTTGGTTTATTGCAATGTACAGTAGGTGCAGTCAATTCTTGTTGAGTACAGAGCTAACCTTTGCAAGGCCGTCTTATTGGATTGCTATAATGACTTTTTTTTTTTTAATTGGAATTGTCCAGAAAACAGTTATCCTTTCAACAAAAAAAAAGCAAGGATTTTAAAAACTTGTTTTCATTTTAAGTAAAAATTATGTTAAAAACATTTGGGGAAAACTTTTTTTAGAAAACTCAGAAGGCACTTCCTAGTTTAAAGCATAAGATGCTGAAGTGGGAAACTTGACCTCAAAGTCTTTTTCTGAACCAAACAAAACAGGGCTTTGGGATAGTTTTCTACCTCCTCCATGTGATGTAAAAATTTGGCAACAGACTTCCTGATTTTTGATCAGAAACTTCTTTCTGGATTTGATCGATATCACTTTTGCTACTGTTTTCTTGTACTTGATATATTTTGACCAAGAGAAAAAGGTTTATTTTAATAAATGACATTTTTCAATGGAAAATTATTTTCAAAATATGTTGAGAAATGTCTTTACCCTAGTTAACAAGCTATAATCAACAAATGCGAGTATCTAGCAGTTGAAGGCAAATTTTTAGGTTAAAAAATAGTGATTTTTTTTTTGTTTATTGCCAGGAGTTCTCTGCATAAATTCTATGTGAGTAGAAAGTCATAAATGCAACTACTTCAACATGTGAAAGTTAGAAATCTAAAATTGCCTTGGGAAAGCGGTGGAGAAGTATTTGGAAAAAAAAATAAAGAAAACAAACACTTACTTTTGCTTCTGAAAGTATGAATAAACCCCTTTTAGATCTGCTGGACTAAATCACTGCCCATGGCCTTATGCTCCATAGAGAAGAGTTTACATCAGAACCCCAAGAAATATTGAGATGTCAAATTCCATTTTTCCAGAGGAAAAGGATGTTTTTGTGGAGTGTTTAAATTTTCACAGCCTGTCACTCAAATGATGCTATTGGCAAGCTTGGCCTGCTTTTCCAGTACTAACGGAAGAGTGCCAGGTGGCAGCTAAGGATGGGAAAGAGTAAGAAGAAACTTAAAAACACCATTAGAGAAGGTAATTAGAGAAGCCTGTGGCTGAAATTCTTCCATTGTGCACATTATTTTCCATAACACTTAAACTCTGATAGTTCTTAGTGGATGGAAGAAAAGATCTTCCTAAAAAATTTAACTTAATGGAGGAAAACATACATGCAACACGTCCTCCAATTTGCACTTAGTTTGCAGCTTGGCATGGAATTTCTGCAGAAGTGTGTACTTTACTGTCACATGTTTAAATTTTGTTTCTAAAAATGTTTTTATACATGATTTAAGCTCTCTCTCAAACTGGGAATCGTGCTATTTTGAAATTATGAGATACAATGTGGTTTTGGTATGGTAACTCTAGTAACATGTCCTGTACAAGAATAAAAAGAAGGTATTGAGATACTGCTACAAAGGGGAAAGAATTAACAAAACCAGTAGTGACGTGCCCCCTGAGTAAGCAGGCATGGGGAATACCCTCTTGCCTCTGCTTGACAGGATAACATTTTGCTGATTAAGTGAGGGTTGCTCCTGGTAGCAAGTGACAGGACTGTCAGAGAATACCTCATTTCAGAGCATGGTAGTAGTAGTAGTATCTCCAGTCCAAGTCAGCCCTTTGGACAGTGTGTCTACACACTTTCTCATGGTCATGGCAAACCTATAGTTGTGCCAATGCCAGGAAAAATAAAGCAAATAGTAGACTGTTTAAACAGTCTATGAAATGTATGCACACAAACACCACGTATTACTTTGAGTGNCCCCTTTTAGATCTGCTGGACTAAATCACTGCCCATGGCCTTATGCTCCATAGAGAAGAGTTTACATCAGAACCCCAAGAAATATTGAGATGTCAAATTCCAGTTTTCCAGAGGAAAAGGATGTTTTTGTGGAGTGTTTAAATTTTCACAGCTTGTCACTCAAATGATGCTATTGGCAAGCTTGGCCTGCTTTTCCAGTACTAACGGAAGAGT
>VXBO01001858.1:0-33962 GCA_013400135.1 Rhinoptilus africanus | reverse complement strand
CTTTTTTTTTTTTTTTTGCTCAGCTAAGAACATTTTATTGGCAAGAATGTTCGTAGAGATAAGGTGTTTTGACTACATCTGTGAATAGCCACTTGCTAAGAGTCATTCCAGAAATGTTTGCACAGGCATCTTCAGTGCCTCTTGCATGTTCAGAAGTTGCTTATTCAGAGAGGATATGCAGGTTGGTGGAAAATATATAAACAAGAAGTACTGTTTTTTCTGAATACATTGTGAAGAACCTGTAGGTTGAAATCACCTTGCAAGAATCTTTTTTTTTTTTAAATATATCAACACTTTCATTCCAGAAATGACCTGATGATAGTTAATTTAAAAATAGGTAGCACATAATATCTCCAAGATAGAGCTCAGGGCCCAAAACTTGTTCATTATAATTACAGAAAAAGGCCTAAAAAGAGCTGAAGATTGAATGTTGGTGCTGCATAAATTCAGTTGAGAAATAAAGGACAAAATTTAGCCACGGGAATGAGTAATACATGGAATACATATCAAGTGAAGTTGTAGTTTTTCTGTCTGTGGATTTCTCCAGCTCTAGAAAGATTTTTTTTTTTCGTCCCAAAGATATTTATTCACAAAACACAAACTATTGAGCTTACTAGAGGAGATACTAGATGAAGTTTTATAGCTGGTATAATGCAAGTGGATAGACTAGATGATCTAAAGGCCCATAGTCTTAAAATATATTAATGCAGAGGTCTGAACTTACTGAATACGTTTATTAAATAGTTTTCAAAGAAACCTATGGGAATTAGACACTTAAATCCCCATAAAATTAAATCTCATTCACTGTGTTTTCCAGTCACTTCTGTCCATCTCTGTCTCTTGCTATAAATGCTGTACAAAAGTCTCCTGAGAAAAACCAGAATAACATTCTAAGTATTTTACACTTCCTGAAAGTCAGTGAATTTCTTTATAGACTCAAAACTAAATGCTTGTTAATAGAGGATTAGCAAAGTGGAATCTGGTCATGTTTCCTAACATACAATGAAAACATATTTGGCTTATAAATATTGGTATATCTTTTCTTCAGCTTTCAAGCTAATCAAATCCTGACACTATTTACAGAAAAATGGATTACCGATTCCCTTGGTTCTTTTACTTTTTTTTGAGACTTGACAATTTGGTGGCAATGTTGTAAAATCAAAACCTGCGAGTAGTATACTTTATAATTTCTCTGCAGCTAGATAATATTTCTACATTGATGTATGTGAAGTGAGGGAGGGATTTTATCATCTCATCTCACCTGACATGACTATTGTCACCTGGGTGTCACCCTTTGTCCATTCCTGCCAAAGCTGGGTATCATTTCATGGAAGCAAGTGTGAGGTTAGAGCAACCAGAGAGTCTTTAGTAAATGGTTTAAATGCTCTGATTGAAAAAGAGGCTTATATGCTGAGACTTTGACCAAAAGTTTCAGTTCTGAAATTCTCTCCTACTCTAATACCTACTCTTGAAAGATTTTGGCCCTCAACTCCTCAGCTCCTTAAAGTTTTACTTTGTCCCATGCCTAGGAACATCTTTGTCAGAGTATTTAGCTCTCATAAAACCACTGTCACAATCCATAGGCTAAGGTCCATCCTTGTCTGTCCTGCTTACAGACCTTGACTCTGCAGATGTTCTCAGTCCACATTAACTAGACTCAACTCTCGCAAACCTGGAGGGGGAAAAAAAAAAAAAAAAGAAAAAAGAAAGAAAGATTTGCTACCTTTTAAAAGGACATCAGGTAGAAGTGCTTTGCTGTGAAATATGGTCCATAGAGTCTATGCAGGACACTGTCTACTGCTGAACCTAAATTGACAAAATGGACATCATCTGCTACAAGCAACATGGGCATAGACACAAGCCACAACGTCTTAATCCCTTATCACTGCAAATTTTGAAAAATAATTTCGTCCTTAAAAATCCAGCTACTGAGCATGCACCTGCTGCCTAGGAGGCAACACTTCAACTTTAACAGCTATTTTACCTCTGTATTTAAGTGAAGTGAGAAGATTTAAATAACACAATCCCTAAAGCTTCCTGAAGTGTATGTCATCACCTGTAAAGGGAAGTTTCCATGCCACTTCACTCCAGACTTTAACAGTGATTCCCAATTAAAGACAACAGGTTTCTCAGCCCTCTGACTTTCACATCATCTTTATTTGCCAGTTTGATTCTTTCTTGAGGGTTTTACTTCCCAGCCACAAGTCAGAGTGAATCATCTTTATCATAGCCAGGAGCATGTCTTTGAAGACTGCACACCTGCTCCAGGCTGTAACCACCTGAACTGAGGATATTGTTCAGGTGTGTTTTCCCCTCTATTGCCCAGGACAAATCCCTGGAGCATTACAGTAAGACAAATTACATAGGGGCCGTGTAAAATTAGCTGATGAGGTTTCAGTGAATAGATGTCTAGTACAAAAAAGTAGTATCAATGATTCAGTTTGCAGCACTGGTCCCTCTGTGACATTGAGAGCACTGCACCATTGGAGAGCTTTCTCTTTTCTTAGACAGACACCTGCATCTTACTCATGTGTGGCAGCTCAAATGTCTGAAGGAGTATTTTTCAGATGTAGTACAGGGTGATCTCCTTCCTAAATTCCAGTGTGAATAATCACCTTCTGCTAATGTAAAACGCTTTATGCTTTCATTCAGATATAATGTTTGCCACTTTTCCCACTTTGCTACCTGTATCTGGAGTGTTACTCTCTGATCAACAAGTTGCAAGTACTGTCTCTCCATATCTCTGTAAAGATTTTAGCTCAATTAGTAAGGCCACTTTGTTAACGTAAACTGTAATGACCACTAAATTAAAGAAAAATCATCATTATATTTATGTCAAAGATAGTCAGTTAAAAATAAACATCTGAGAGCCTCCATACAGTTTTTCTCCTGGTCTTACAGGGACAGACTTGAAACAAATTAAATGATTCATGAGTTCATCCTGGCTGGATATCAGTATTTTTTCTGATACAAAAAGGTTAATGAGCTGGAAAGTGGCGATAAAAATATTCTAAATGCTAAGTCTGTTTCCAGCAGAAGTAACTTACGTGCTGGTAATTTCCCTTCATAGCTGCTGCACTCTATGGTGTCAGCAATTACTTAGGGACTGATTAGTACATGGATTATCAACACAACAGGCTGTACTGTAATGGTCTTTCAACGGTATTATTAGGACTTTACAGAACATACATTTCCACGTACTTTACTTAAGAAAGACCTTTTAGGTGTTTCTGGTGTCACAATTCCTCTCTACGGCAGAGCTGAGACAAGTACAGGGACTTAAAGGGTAAAAATATAATTTGGGCAACTAGAAATTAAGTAGTTGAGAAAGCATATTGTATTTGGAACAGCCTGCCTGTCCCAAATTGTGTAAATGACACCTGAATGCAAGTGGATTACTGCTACAGGGGTAGTTCCAGGATAGTCCTCACAGGTGATCTGTGGTCTTTTGTGAGAGGTGCTACTGAGCAATAGAATATTTAGGCTTATACTGCAGGCTGCTTCATACAGTCCTGAATTACTCTTCAACGCCTTGCCTCAATGGCTAAGATAGTAATCTGTGTTTTTCCATGAATGTTCATTTTTTATAATCTAGCTGTAGTAATAATAATGTAATAATATTTGGGTCTCTATTTTAACATCACTATCCCATGCTGTGAATGCGCAGAAGATAAGGAAATTACTGTTAGAGGAAATTTGGGGCTTTTTTTTTTTTTTCTCAAATGGAATAAAAGAAATGCTAACATTTCAATGCTAAACAATGTCTTAAATCAGATACAGTTTTGTGCATAGGTATATGAAAATCAGTAACGGATGACCAAGTGTAAGGTTCGACTTTCATACTGTCTTACTCTTGTATTACTACTTCTTGAGCACTGAAGTGTGTAAAGCACCTCTGAAAACAAAAGGACAAACTTATAATGAGTAATTATGCCATTTACGACTTCCACTGGGTATAATGGCTGAAAATAACTGTTATGAAACACCTTTGAAGATTGTTCTGTAAGTGTGAGTGTAAAGGCGTGAGATTGAAACCCCTTGAAATGTAGGTGACTGTTGCCTAGGCAATAAGAAGGCCTTTTTCCATCTTCCTTATATAGCTTTGCCTACAGAATCTGTTTCTTCTCACAAAAGTCCAGCCATACCAGGATAAGAAAATGGCAGTGAAAAATAGATGCTCTCTCAAGGCAGAGTGACTAGATGTGTGCTTAGCTTTTAGGGGAGAAATATTAGATACAGATCCAAAAGCAGCTCTCAGACCTTGGCACACTGGGATGCACATCTAGAGGGAATATGCTGCGAGGGGAAACAGCACCTACACAGACACCTTGTTATAAAACAGTGGTGCCTGAGCTGTTGTCAGGAAAGGACTAAAAGTCCTTGGTCAATACTTTAATTCTGTTAGCTCCAGAAGAGTCATCAGACACAATCTCTCTCTCCTTTTTTTTTTTTTTTTTTCCCCTCTCTCTGGCCCAAGTAGGGAGAAAAGACCAACCTTAAATATGTTTTCTTCTTACGCTGGCATTCCTGAAGTATGCTTAAAATTAGCTCAGCACCTGCAATATTACTAATAGCTTTGTGTCACTAGCCCTTTGTAGAGGAATCCCAGCCCTTCCTCATTATAAAACCTGGATAAGTATTCTTCTTAGTTCCCTGAGAAGGAAAGATGTTTTTGCAAGCCAGAAATGATTTGTGGGCTATTCCAGCTGTATTCCTCATCTGGACTCTTACAGGATCAGGCCCCCTAGGTGCCTTCATTGGCCTCAGCTGCCCTATAGTTTAAATACAATTTTACAAAATTTGTCATTGTCCTGCGGTAACAAATATCCTCTCTTCCCTACAGCATTATTTTATCTAAGTGCTCTGCTATTAATAGTTCATCACAGTTATATGGTCCGTCTCAGACTTCACACTAATCCCTGACAAAGACCATGCAGTGTGGGTGTAAAGTGTGAGGCACACGCTGTGAACTCAGTCCTGCAAACATTTCAGGCAGGACCCAGCCCTGACGATACTTGATCATCAGCTGTGACTCCGTTTGGAGTCTTGCAGACATCTTTGCTATTTAACACTTACTACTGCACTTGAGAAAATGTCTTTTGTTCATTTCAGGGTGTTAATAATTCATTTCATATATCCTAACCCTTAAAGCTTGCACCACCTTTGAGGATCAGTTTCTGTATTCACATAGCAATACGTGGGTTCATTGTGGAGCCAGCTATTGAATATTTAGATCCAAAAGAACAAGAACAATATAAGCAGCTTAGTTTGTCAACTTCTTTTTCTTCGCTCCTTATCATCCCTTACAAAAATTACCTGCTGGTGTCACAGGGCTCTCCTTTGCTAGACACAATTTATAATAAAACAGCAATTAGACATTACCTGGAACATTAAGTGAATTATTCAGTTTTTGCACTCTAAGCAATAATGCAGGCAATATTTAGAAAATGAATAATTCAGTCATATCTGTTGTCATTGGATGTAAAGAAAAATAAGTAAGAAGCAGAATTGTGTATATCATTATCAGAAGACTGGAAGGAATCACGGTATAATGTCATCTGCATCTAAGTTCATATATTCCACATTTCCAGTGGCTGCACATAGTGAGTTCTTACAATACGGCCAACTTTCAGCTAACTTGGCAGAATATATTTTCTCTTCCATAACTGAAAAGTGAAACAAAATTTGCAGTAAATTTATTTTGAAGTCAATATCCAGCTCGCTCCAAATGTCTGCATCTTGGGATTAATAGATGAGTAACACATAAAGATTATAAAGTATATACCGATGTGTCCGTTAGTATCAAAATTCAAGATTCTCAGAAGGTGGAAATGCAACATACTTTTTGATTGATTGAGAGACAGCTGTGAAGCAGAAAATATCTTAACCAATGACAAAATGAAGAGCCCAATACTGGAAGCGGGTCTCAAGTGACTAAATTGTGAAATAGATTGACTACTATGTGATGTAATCTAAACGGTTTTTTTCTTTTTTTTTTTTTTACTAATGGCATTAGAAACGAGAATACATTGGCCTTATAATCATGTATTGACTTTTCCTTGTGTCAATATTTGGAGAGAAAAGAAAAACAGTATTAAGGTGCTAAGCTCTCTGGGCCTGACTGTGCAGAACACCGAAGGTTTGTGATTTAACACTGGGAGTTGTCCCCCTGACATTCATGGTAACAGGAGTATGAAATTCTTTTCAATTAAACATGTGCTTTCTTGTTTGTCCGGATTATAGAAAACAGTTCTAGGAATCAAGTCCTAAATTCATAAATTGGATTTGTGAGCCTCTATCCCTTCGACCTGTCGACAGTAATATTAATGTATTGATTTAAATTTCTCTCAGTGTGATTTTTTTTTAATTCACATATATCCTATTAATAAAGGAAATATATGTTAATTGGGCAGTTGCCAGTTACCTAGGCTTGTGTATAGGCTAAATCCATCCTGGGAACTCCAGTGCACATCTAATTTAGTTGGTTTCATACTGCTATTCACTGTGAGGTTTTAAGAGTATAAATTATGTCCTTGGAGAGATTACAGTGTTACTGTTGATGCCTCAAGGGTTTGGCTTGAATAGGCATTCAAACAAACAAACACACAACAAACAATAAACAAATTATGCAAATTAATAAGGTGCAATCATGATGGAGACTGTTGTCAATTTATATTATGTTTGTCCTTGACTTTAAACATGAATTTCTAATTTGCCAATGACACAGCTTTTAAAAAAGAGATCTCATTTAGAAATTTCATGTTAGTCATGGAGCATTGCCAGGTTCCCACAGTGCAGGATGGTGTCTTGAAACGCACCTGTTTCTTTTGATCAATTGTACAACAACTCGCAGGTGCAGCGTGTGGGTGTGGGTGTGTTTGAGAGTGTGTGTGTGTGATACAAAATCAAACCTTACCGACTCTATCACGGGAACTAAAATTCTTCCTTTTACATGTTTTGTTTCTTTTCTTCGTAATTGCAGCTAGAATTAGAAAATAATATGGAATTTTCACAGGAATAACTGCTGAAATATTTGTACGCTGCATACAGTCTTTGTCTTTTGTGCAATCAACCTAGGAAAAAATTGTCATACAAGGGTGGTACGTTTTATTAGCTCTAGTACAAAGAAAGGTAATAACTAGTCCTTACTTAACATTTTGCATCTGCATATATCCTCTTTAGACATAGGGAAGCTGAGATGCAGAGAAATTAGAACAGAAGTTTCTAAGTCAGCATAAGTCTTTTAAAAGTGAATGTGTATGAGAGACTTGATTACAGGAGGAACCTTTGATAATATCTGCCTTGGTGACTTGTTCAGAGCTGTTGGAAGCTGTGCCACATTGTCATAAAATGCAGGAGCCTTTCCAGATTGTTCCCATGGGAGCTCAAGCAGGATTTCAGGGCACCCCAGGAAGGGCATCTTAAGCACAAGAGGTCCTTTCACACAAGGCCAAAGCTCTCATGCGTGTGCCAGGGAACTTGAAGACTGTTTTAATAAAGATTTATAACAAAAGCAGAAGCTACAGGACCTTAAAAAAATAAAATAAAGGCGGTTTACATCCTCTGAAACTAAATGGAATGGTACAGCAAAGGCAGTCTGGCTGTTCCATCTGGAAGGGGCGATGCTGAAGGCTGAAGTGCCTTTCTGATAGTCTTCCCTGCATCTCCCAGGTGCCTCTGGAGGAGCTCTCAAAGTCTCAGAGGAAAGTGTCGATGTGGATGGCACTCTGAAGTGCTATTGCCTGAGATCAGTTCTGTGACACTTTCCACATAAAATATTCTGTCTTTATTTTATCACATGGTAAAAGCAGGGAAAGTGTCCTTGCTCTAAGAAGGCATCTGACCATAAGTGATTCAGTCAAGAGGTTAGCAGGGAACAGAGAACTGTGGCATTAGCTCCTGTGGATCTGTCAGTCTGCGCTGGATTGGAGAACTGAAAGGGGGAATTTCATGCCTAAAAATGTGTGTTGTTTCTCTGCCCTCAAGGTTTGATGAGGTAGGTGGAACAGCATGCCTTATTCACAGAGAAATGAGCTAAACTAATATTTTATGAAGATACGGTATAGCTTTTGACAAAACTGTCGCAGATTATGACAGCAGAGTGCAGACCCTGTACGAAGAACGTATTTCTAAGTCAGTATTTGTCACTACAGGTGATACAATAGCAAAGAACTGGCTTTCTTTTTAAGTGATACCATTCTTTCATTTAATATTTCCTCCCAAAGGTATGTTTAGCTAATCATGTGAATGTAATTTCTTGAAGTGTGAGTAATAAAGCCCCTAACAAGATACTTCATTGCAAAGTGTGGCTGCTACAGCATGAAAGTTTTATGAGTGGTGTAGCGCCGGGCACATTGCCCGCGTAAAAAGTCACCGAAGGGGTAAAAGAGAGTTCTCTTACAGGCTGTTAACTTGTTCCTCAAGTGAGTGAATCATCAAATGGTGGAAACACTGGCCTCTGCGGGAGTTCACTATTTTGATGACCACTAGAAATATGCTGGCTTAGCTGAAATTTAAGGTGTCTTACAAGGAACAGTAAAAACAAAACAAACTCCCAAACTTTTACAAAATGTGGTTTTAAGAATCAGTAAGGTCTGTTTCTAAAGTCTTGCCTTGTCAGGACTTTAAATAGCTGATGCTAACTTAGGTTAGCTAACATCCTGACTCATACGCGTCAGAAAGCTGAAGAAAAGATATTCTGCCTAATGCATCTGTTAAGATGTCCAAGTTGGACCAGAAATCTCTCATCAAGCAGGCTCATCAAAACCTAATTAACACATACTCTGGTCACAGTTTAAACCTAATTTAGGCACGACCAAAGTGTTTATAAGATTTCCGTATGGAATGTAACTCTTTCGCTTGTTTGATTAGTGCTTCTACTAGAAAACAGTATACTAAATTTTCAGTCCTTAAATGTCTATCTTCGGTGAAAACTGAGGTCTTTCTCTAGCAGGAACAAAAATAGTGATGTAGGGCAGAAGGAGGAGTACAGCAAATGGGGCTGGCAGTGGCATGAATACCTGCTTTACACCTGGAGAGTGTAACGGTGTTCTGCAATGTCATTTATTTAAGCTTTACAGATAGATATGGGGCTACAAGTTTGTCAGCTCGTTCCTAATTGAATCCGTTCCAGTTCGGGCTTGCATGTAGCTGAACAGGGTTGCCACCACACATGATATGCCACGTGCTCCACCAAGCTCTGGTAATAAAGAAAATAATCTCCATTTCCGTCAGCTCCTCTTCTCCCCTCTGCTACACTCATTTGCGTAACTCAGAGGAAGATTTAGCTGGAAGCCTTTTGTAACACCACATCAACATAAAGTTTGGTAATCTCAGTTGACCACGAATGCCATACCATCAGCCCAGGAATGGCATCATGCTTTTTTGTCTCTCAACTACTCCTCCACCTGCTGCAGACAACAAACTGAAGTAATTTGTGAAGAAAAGCTTTTGCTTCCTGTGTAGCAATGTATTGCATTGTTCGGGCTATTGCAAAGCCATTATGATCTATGATTTTCACATGATAGGCAAGGGTGAGTCACAGTGTCTTACACCTGCCCTTAGGCACTTTCTTAAGAAAAAACCCACAAAACTAACAGTACTTTTCGCTAACATTTTGATATACTCCTCTCATATACATCACACTAACGATTTCCCACTGAATGAAGAGTTTGTTTTTACTTGTCTTTTAAATATAGGATAAATGAATGAAATTATAGGAAACCTCTTCTGTTTAAAACAGAAATCAAGGGATATTATTATTTGAAATACTTTTATTTGCCGAATTATGGAATTAGATATCATACTTACTTTATGTCTCATTTTAATTTTATGTAAATGTTTCTCTCCCTTGTGGCTGTATTACACATGTCATTGAGGAAAGTGACTGAAGACAGGGGGAAAATGCTTGGAAAAACAGTGAAATAGCAAAAACTTTCTTCCTTCCTCTCACTTCTCCATGGTCCTCTAAATATAGTCAGCTTCATGTCATGTTAGTAAGAAACTTGAAAGACTTAAAGACAGGTAAGGGAAAGAGAGAAGAAGAGGAGTAGCATACACTCACATTAGACAAACCTATGCATATTTTTATGCACTGTCATGTCAGGCCTACATCAAAAATGCTATCCACTCAGTTGGGATGAACGCGATCTCTAGCCCAACATACTAGCAGGAGCTGTAGAGAAATTGGACTGGCTAAAAATCTTGGTCTGTGTGAATGTAGTCGCTGATCCTCAGCAGTGTGGTACAAGCCATTGTGATATTCAAGGTTGGACATCACCCACTTAAATTAGCAGTTTATCTGAGTCCAAAAGGATGGAAACAGCTGCAGGGATAAAGGATGATGAATCACATGACACAGAGTAAATGTAGCTGTGATTAATGAGCCATCACAAAACAACAAATAAGAGAACCAACTGTGGAAAGAGATAACTACCACCACAAAGAGCAAATTATTGTCTAAGGTGATGTAATTAACTCCAAGCTTCCCCATGGCTTGGATGGCCAATTCCAATGAGGCTTGCTATTGTGCCCAAAATAATGACAAGGCTGTGGATTCTTAGTTCAAATACTGTGCTATTAAGCTTCAATTTTACCCATTTCAGGGAACTGATAGAGTGTCAAAGTTGAAGATACGGCAATTTGTAATAGTACAATTACAATATACTGTTGTGACTCATTCAACTAACATTCCCTGTGAGAGGACAATTGGAAGAGAAGCTTAAACATGGTGCACCATGATTTATGGGGTCCTTTAAATGTTGAAATTCAAGACTTACCCGTTGATTATACTTTTAATTACTGTATGAAGTCAAAGCAGCTCCCCAAAAGTGTTTTGTTATAGTAGAAGTGATTAAAAGTGTTTTTTGTTCTTTAATCCTTATAAGTTATATCCTGCATGGACAAGGGGTATTTTTCTTGCTCTTTCCAAAGAAGTGTTTTAGCCCTGGGAATCTTTCATTGGATTACTTGCTCAAAGATACATTGATTCATAGTATATCATCTTCATCTATTTAGCAAGACAAAAGCTTTATTCAGATGATTTTCTAGCAATTCCCGCTGCTTCCTTTCTCCAACTTAGAAATGAAGATTTATATGCACCTGAAGGGAATTTGCTGACAAAAAATTGGAGTATTTGTAAAAATTCAGTACCTGAAACCTGGAAAGCAGAGCCAGAATTTTAATTTTCTCCACTGGCTGTGACACTTCAATGGTTATTCTAAGCTGTCCTAAAGATAAATAAGTTAAATAAGGCACTCCCTATAATTTGCCTTCCTAGTGTAGAAAGGAGAAGTTTTAACTTGCTTATAATTTTACTATAAAAATGTATGTTGGACTTGATTCAGGGGAGTCTTGCATTAGGTTCTGCTGTGGTGACAGATTAACTTCACGCTGTCAGCTGTGTCTATTCATGTCTGAGAACTGTGGAATGATCACTGAACTGTAGATCAAAAATGCCAAAATTTGAAAGGCTTGAAAGATCAAATTTGAGAGAGTCCAAACAGCTTGATAGTTGCATACTTTCTGGATACATTGATTTCTCACTGTATTTTCCTCCTGAATTGTTTTCCCTCTGTCTCTGATAAAGCATATATATGTGTCTATTGTGTTTCTGCTGACAGAGTGCTGCTTGTGTCCTGCATGTCTCTTGACGTCTGAAAACATAACTTTGATTATTTTTATTAAACTTCCTGATTTCAAAATATTCCTTTCTTCTAAATGTTTTGCAGCTTTTACAAATCTGAAATACACCTGGGGTAGGCTAAAAGATGATGCATAAACATTTCTGCAGCCTTTGCTGAGATATCTTTGAAATAACACTGTGGGCTACTGGTTACATACAGCTTTTTGACCCCTAGAGCCAACATTTTATTGCTTGTTGTCAAGGTTTGAGATGGTGAGATTCTTGAGACAGATTTGTCAGGGTTCCATTTGTTTATAAAATGTTGCACAACACACCCTATCTCTCATTTGACCCATAGGTATTATGGCTGTATAAACAGATGAAGAAGAATCTCTCTGTGTAATCAAAACTATGAGCTGAAGTAGCTTTTAAAACATTTTTTAAGGAAGGGAAGGTTTCATTCTTGCCGTTCATAACATTCTTACCCTTCTGTACCTCGTGCCACATACACAGTAGTAGTATACTGTTTAAACTGTAGTATACAGAAGGAAAAAAAAAAATTTAAAATAACTAAGAAAAGCTAGTAATTAATACTCTTAGCCACTGCCACATGATTATTTTTATGTCATATTATATATTACCTGTTTCAAAGAAGCAGACACTGATAGAAATCAGGCTGGGGTTTTACTGGTTTTCCTGCATAGTTGTCCAAGCCAGGATCAGAAATGTACCAATATCTGTTTTGCAGAAGTAGAAAATTGATAGCTTAATGCTTGCTCATGGTTTTAAAATTATTTATGTAAAACTTATGCCAGCATAAAAAATAATTTTTAGTTTTTGAGTGGAACTCTTAAATTGCAAAATGAAATGCAGACATTCGGAAGCAAAATATTTCTGATTTGTACTTTAAATCATTTTTTGAACAAGCTAAACTTGATACAAATGCCCAGTTTTAAAAAGGTCCCAGGATTGTATCAGTGAAACTGCAATCATCCATGGTGAACTTGAGTTTGGTATCCAGTGGTGAACAGGAAGGGACTGCTTGCACAGGCCATTGTTTAGTTTTGCTTATACCTGCAGGATCCTCATTAGAAGAAAAATCCATTACCAGTAAACAGTTTGCTTGCACTTGTTCTTCACTTTAGCTTTCTGCATTTTTTATAAGGAGAAGGTAAGAAACGTGATTCATGAAGGACTAAACCAGCAAGTCCGTAGCAGAATGGTGTAGGTAATGTCAGGTAGCCATCATGTTTAGGATATGGCATTGTCATAAGTAGTCTTCCTTAAGCAAAAGTGAACTATGATTTCCCGTTACAGGATTTACCTGGTACAAATACTTTGCATATAAATATTAAAAAGAAACAGTGCTAGCTGGAAATCCAGTACACTAGTAGCTGGTGAAAACCCAGCAAGCTCAATGATTCATCATGGAAAAAAATTAAGAATGCTTCTTTATTTTTCAAATGATGTATTGGATGGTTTCATAAATTCCTGTGTTTCATACAGCACATGCCTCACAGAAAGATAAATTGTAGCAGCTCCATATAGGAAGCAGGCAGAAGAGAGAAAAATGGTTCAGATACAGATACTGCAGTCCACATTAAAAGCTGAGAACAGAATCATTATTTGAGCAAAATCTTTACCCTGGTGAAGACAGAGACAAAAACTCCATTACCTTTAATGTGGCCAGTATTGCACCTCCTGCATTTAGAGGCATTCATGGATAGTTGCTTCATGTTCTTTGGGTACAATAGCATCCTCGACTAGGCACATTCAACAGACCAGTGTGTGGCTCTATTAAGGATTTTACTGGAGTTCTAATGATTATTTCCTACAGATTATGTTATGTGGGAAAGGTTGGAGCCAGTGCGAAGCCTAACCTCCTCCCTGCCTCCTCGGTTTATGGTTGTTATTGCCATAAATAACCTTTCAAGCATCTTTAAAAGTAGGTTCCAGGCACCAGTCATTCTTAAAAGCTTTCTCAGTGTTGTGTCCCCAGACTAAACCCCTGTCTCAGTGGTAATTACTATTTAGCATCCGTTCTGTGTTTTGCAAGCAATACTGACAACCTGCTAAGAGTGCTCTTCATTTTCTCTTCTGGAGGAAGTAGACTGTGTAAATTCATCTCACAGAATGACCTCTGAACAAGCTCTGCCTTCACAACCGCAGCAGTGCAAAGCTGCATGTTTATATCCGATCAGGTTAACAACAAGGTAGACAGGGGGAAATCTGCAGATGCCTTCTCTGTAGTCAGAGCTGTTTGTTAAGCTGGGGTTCATTCAAGAAATAGAAGCGGTGCGTGTGTCATCCATAGTCCTTGTAAGACCAGAATCCTGAAATTTTCTTTCCCAATATGATGGTTTCTGCAGTCAGGGATCTATTGGCATGGCACTCCAGAAACATTTTAGGAGAGGAAGAAAGCTGCTTGTGGACCACATCCATCTGTAGATGGTATTTCAGCATCCTAGGAATTCTGCATGGGTTATCAGAGTTTTAAAAAGGGAGCCCAATCTTATGTTCATCAGCATGTGTGACTGACACATGCTTTCTAAATAGTTAGATGTCAGATCTCACTTGTGAAGCTTCATCCTGTTCCTTGAAGATACTGTACACTGCAGCCAGAGGGATTACATGGAAGGTCATGCAGGAGGTCTGGGACAGCTATACTATAGATAGGATGTAACAGCAGTACATTCGTCACCTAACTTAATCCCCAAGCAATTTTTCTCTAACTGAAACTGTTTGGCTGCTTATCTAATGATTTCCCAGAGTAGTAGAACCTAATTAAAAGTTTTTCTTTTCTTTTTTTTCCTTTTTTTTTTTTTTTTTTTTTTTCTTTTTTTTTTTTTTTTTTTAACGTTAGGAAAACAATACCATCAGAACTTTGCATATTTAATTTTTTTGCTTTATTAGAGCAAGTAACAAAACATAAAAAAAATCAAACCATAGTTATCTTCAGATGAAAGACACAGCTCACTTGGAAATCAGCTGTGTCTCGGAGAAAGTGTTCTTTTTTTCACCCCAAAAAAGAATACTAACCCTTTTAATCTTATTTAAACTAAAACCATTCAAAGCCTTCTCAGTTCTAGCACTGGTGTCACCCACAGTTTTGCATATGACTTGTTATTTTTTGTACCACAAATATTTCTGCTTAAAAGATGTAGAAGTTTTTGTGTTTTTTTTCCAAATAGACTGTAATGCTGAGTGCTTCTCACAACGACACGCAAGGCTTGTATGTCACCACTAATGAATGGTGTTGTTAATCCTTAATTTTGTATTTATAGCTTAGTTTATGGTTAAACAGGAACAAAATAATTTAAAAGTACTTACGGGAATGACAATAGCTCTCCTCAGGGACTGAAAGTTGCCAAGGTTAATGTCTTTTACAGAAATGGATTGTTGGAAAAAAGAGCTATCAATCAGATCAAGGTTCAGTCTATATACATCAAGTTGTTCTTGGCTTGGTTATTACTGAGTAAGGTATTCCTGTGCTCATTGTGTGACCAGTCTTATTCAGGAAGAAAAAGCGATTTATTCCTGTTTAGTTTAAAGCAAGTTAGAAATTCAAATTCATTTCATTTGTTCTAAAATATGAACATGAACAACAAAGTTGTTTGGCTATTATTATTCAGACTAAATCAGGGTGTTATATCAAATTATCTTTCAAATACAGAAATATATATTGACTGTAGATTCCCTTTTTTCCCCAAGTGCACCAGATATCAACTGCTAGCTTCCACTTTTGTCAGAGAATGATTACAGATACAAGTACTACTATAACTAGTGATTTAATGCCTTAGAAAGCACATGGTATTGTGCCACTAACAAACAGAGAAATCCACAGTACTACAGTCTGTCCTTTCTTCAGTGCCTTATTTTCTGGTAGGTCCGTGCCATCTGAAGTGATCCTTAGGTCTTTTCCAAGTTTATTGTGTTTGGTTTAGAGCTCAGCAACATTGAAAGATATTTCATTTTTTTATTTATGTATATATTCATTTGTGGTTCTCCATCACTAATTTAATTTAAGGATAGAATTTAGGTATGAAGGTACACATTTCACAAGTATAGCAACATGGTTATTGGATTAAGAAGCATGGAACGATATCTACAGTACCTGTGGCATTCACTTTTTTCTAATATTGTTGTTTCATAACAGATTGCAGGAAAATAGCAAATAAATGGAATGAAAAAGAAAAAAATAAAGTTTCAGCTCCTGCTCTCTTGTACTGGCTTCACATGTTCTCCTGTACTCTCCTGCAGTCCCCTACAGAGTTTCTACATCTGTAACTGAATGATGCTAAAATTATCATTTGAAGTGGGGTAACACATCACAGGGCTTACGTTCAAAGCCACTGTGTTCTGTGAAAATCACTTCTCTGCGTTGCTGTTTTTAAAATATTTTTTTTTCCAGTGGTTCTAGAAGGCTGTGCCACAGATTAAGGGAGCTAACAGTGAGCGCTAGCAAAGCAAGCAGTAATTTCACCTTTCTGAAATTGTTGGCCATTTGTGATACTCTCAATTAATGGGTTTAGGTTTTCATCAACTTCTCGACTCATTTTAGAATTTAGAGTTTTGATTTGATGAGAAACAAAAATGTTTTTTAATACCTCAATTACTAATTCAATTCTGGTTCCCATAAACACAAGTTCTTAATGGAGAATGCCTTTAGTAGGCAGCATATAGGTAGTTAACAAAGCTGCAGCTACTCAAGACCTTTAATAGTAATTAGATTTAGTATCCAGTTACAATGAAGTACAAACTACTTTTGTGTTGTCTCAACTAGGATTTTACATCAAACTGACCACCCTGATATATAAACGAACATTTCTGTAGCAATAACCCAAGTCCAGAGGGTGTCTTTTTAATACCCACATACTTTGTCCTCACTAAGTTTTTGATTGCATCTCAAGAATGTGCAGCGTGTTTAGCAGGTAAGCGGTGTGCTGGAGCTGGAGCTGGGGAGTTAAGGACCACTATCTGATAAATCTTCTGGGACTGGCTTAGTAGGTGCTATTGGACAAGTTATTTCCTTCTTCTTTTCTTTTTTTTTGGTGTATGCCTCAGATGCTTTATCTTTCTGCTGGGACTAACAATACTGTCTTCAGCTGTACTGTGCTTTCAGAGCAGCTCCTAAGCAGTGGTATATAAAAAAAGAACGCTATTATTGCTTCGTAGAGGAGGAACAGACTTTGAAGCTCAAGTTCAAAGCCTCTGTATTGAGGTGAAGAATCACTTTCTGTGCCTTGCTTTCCCTCTCTCTTCCAAAAAGGCAGTTCCAGCAATGGGATGGAGAGCAACTGAAAGGGCTGAGGCACATATTTTCTTGACCAGCAATATGTACTAACATTGATTTAACCTATCTCCTAATTAAGTGGTTTTAAGAACAAACAGCAAAGCATTACAATTAAGCATTGTAACGAGCAGCATACTTGTAGTTCAGCCAACTGTTATAGTACTTGAGGTAAGCATATATGAACAGTTTCAACAATAGTGGTAAAAACATGTTACCATCCAAGTCCTATGAAAAAAAAAAGCAGAATAATGGAAGGGAAACAAGGAACAATTTATCAGAAGCTTTAAAGAAGGAGGTGGAGTCTTGCTCTTCATGCTGAGATTGTTTTCATTGATTACTTCACCCTCATACAACAGATAGTTGGATCTGTGTCAGGGCATTCCCATATTTACCTGCTCAAACATATTCTTAAATTCTTGTGACTCATATGCTGCATGTGGGTGGGTTTTTTTGCTTGTTTGTTTGGTTGTTTTTTTTATTCTATCAAATTTGTCTATTTTGTCTAGCCTGAAGAAAACAGGATGCTGGACAGATTTGGACAGATTTAACAAGAAATTGCAGGTCCCTAAAATAAAACACAGTAAATCATTATGTGCCAAACCAGGAATCACTGAGTGGCAGTATTTCCATTTATCAACAAGATCTCCCCTGAGCAGATTGTTCCCCTGTCCTCTACTACTATCCTCAGGAGAGCAAATTATATAATTATAATATTTTGTTCTTATGTTTGTTAATCTTCCCTTTAATGATACTGATGGCTTTTCTTTTCAGAACAATGAAAGGAAAGAACTGCTTTCACTAACAAATTAGGCATGGGATTTATCTTAAGGGTCAGCATTGCAGTATTTATGAGAACAGTGCAAGTTTTTAAGCTGGATGGAAATAGCTGTATTGTGATCAAACCTCTGAAACTACACATTCAAAATCACAGTGTCTGCCTCCACCTCTGCACAGGAGCCATATGTTAGTGTCCATTTTCTGCTCTTCATATGTGAAAACGAATTCAGACATAATGTTACTTTAAAACACTGTATGTTTTTTGTTTCTTGTATTTGTTGATTTATTCCCACATGGTCTTGGAGTACCTTAAAATCACAGTTTTGCTTCACTGCTCATAGTGATTTTTTTTATCCCTGATCATTTGAAGCAAATTAAATGTTGCTTTAGTTTATTTCAAATGTCAAGCAACCTAGAAGCTGAAATTCCTTCTATGTGAAGATGGTCTGGAAACATCTGAAAGCTTAGGAAGGCATTTTTTTAAAGAGTTGCTGTGTCAGCTCTCTGCTGCCTGTTTGACAAATCTCTTGTGTAAGAACATACTCAAAAGGCTGCTTAAGCTAGTTTACAGCTGTTTTGTGCCACTGGAGACGGCCTAAGGATTTCTGAGATTAGCTCCAAGTGGACTTGAATGTAAACCCATGCAACGCTCTTCCCAGCCCCCTCAGTTTCTAAGTATGTTAATGAAGATTGAATATCTTCTGAAAACCAAAACAATGTTGCAGTAATACATAAATATATGATAGCTTTAAATGCTTTCTTGAACACCTAAAATGGAGAAAATAAACACCACATCCATGCCCAGATCTTAAATTCCCAATAAATTGTCATACAGAACTGCATCACAATCCATGATGTCGCCTACTTTGCCCGCTGACTTCAAACAAATGACTAGAAATGTGCTATTACAGCACTTAAGTAAAGTTGAAAGCTTGTTAGGGTGATTTTTCTCCTTAAAGTCTGGGCACTAAAAGCAGTGCAAACATCGTCCTATGTAAGTGCTGTCCTGCCCTAATTATTTCTTGATAATTCTCCCAGTGTTTCTCCACCCTAACAATTAACTTTTTTCCCCTAATATTTAGCCTAAATCCTCCTTCCTGTTAATTAAGCTGTCTGTCTTTTTGTTTTATGCAGAGTGAATAAGGCAAAATGATCTTTCACAAGTGCTCCCCATGCAGAACCTTTTTGTCACTTACAGCCTGATGTTGAGAGTGACTGTACTGGTGAATACTCTTTATAATATGGCTTACAGTTCCTGGGTGAGGAGCTCATTGATTGATAAACATGAGTGAAGCAAAGTAATAGAAAAAATGGATATACAGATATAATTGTGTTGTAAAAAGTAAGAAAAATTTGCAAACGCTTTGTCTCCTGTTGGTGAGCCTAACCTGTACAACAGAAACAGCTTTTTCAGAGGTGTGGTTTGCAAGTTATTCTACACTGTCCAATTTCATTGCAGAAAATTATGGCTATCTTGGTCAGTGTATTAAAAGAGAACAGTGTTCTGAGTATTGTTCCTTTCATGGGACAAATTGATATCATTGGTAGTCCTCCAACTCATTAAAATATCTGCTGTACCAGAATCAATGTAAATACACAGGACTGGAAAATTTAACATGACACTTTATTAATGTTATAAATAATCAAATCGTGGGAATAAAGTAATTGTCACTAACTGCCCAAGTCTAACATTTAAATCCTCAGAATCAACAGTGGGCTTTTAGACCAGGGAGGACACATGTTCCTCACCGGGCAAGTGTGCAAACACAAAAGTTCCGACTGTGGCAGGCTGACCCCTGTTAGTGACTGCACACCACGGGACCTGTTTGTGTTGCCTACCACAATGGAAGCTGTAAGAGTTGCAGTGAGATACCTTCAGATAACTTCTTACACTGGGATACAAATTGGTTTGGGATGGATATCCCTGTTTTATAAAGCACGTAGAGGCTTAGTAAGATAACATAACATAGCAGTGGCTAATCAATTTCAGGTAACCAGCCTCCTTCACCTATGGAAAGGAGTTTGTGTTTCTCACTAGAGAGTAATGTATTCCAGGAGATTAAGCATTTTGCAACTTTCAGCAAAGGTGGATTGTTCAAAGCTGGCTGGCTGGAATGACCCTCTGGCAGACTCTTATTCTACCTAGGTCATGGTGGCAAAATGAGTTGCCCTGTTCACTGTGTAGTTTATCAGCTTGGACATCAAAGAAGGAAGAATTGCACAAATATTTGTAACTAATGAGACAGAGACATGCAAAGGACTAGGATGGGCAGCCGAGTACTCTTCAAGTACCTTGTTAAAGCTTTCTGATCTTCTGTCAGGCTTTTTAGTAATCTGAGTTATTCCCCTTGTGGATCTAGTCCGAGATCACCTGTACTTCACCTGGTCCCATGCAGAAAAGAGATGGATTTGTCGTGCATCACCCAGCTCTGTCACAGCATCAGCCTCACGGCTTTCAGGGGAATTGCCTAAGGTAGGCTCAGACCAGTGCAGGAGTGAGTAAGGTCTAGTGAAGGAATTACAGTCTGCAAAAGGCAGCCTACCACTTTTGATTTTGATAAGCGTGGTGTTTATGTCAGTTTGCTGCATTTGAACTACATGCAGGAGCATATTAAGAGGTTTACGCTTCATTTCTGCACTAAAATTTAATACAAAATCACAGCCTGCAGAAAGCCAGCACAGAATCTCAGATTCCCATAAATTTTTTCTGCAGAAAAGATGCTCATTTTTAATAACACCTTGTTTATCTTAGAAGACGAATATACAGCTAGTAGTATTTTGTACACTTAGCAATGACCAAAATGTTCTTCTATGTGGGTGCAGCTTGGTCACTGAATATCACCCAGATTTGTCCTGCTCTTTGCATTATCCACATGCTCTTGAGACGTTTGCAGACACAAGCAGACCAGTATTCTGACTGTTTACCTGCTCATTTCACAAAGTCCTTCTGTTTATCATGCACATCAACATGTTTATTCCTCTCAACAGCTAGAATCCCTCATGCTTTTTCTTCTGTACAATCTTCTCTTAAAAATGTCCTTTTTGTACTTTTTGAAACATCTAGACTTGCACACTATCAGTACACAGAAACTTGTCTGACTGATGGACGTGACGTGAGCATAGGGTGAAAATTAGCTTGCTAACACATTGCATTTAATAAATAGTAAGTTTTCACTGCTCTAAAGTGTTTTCATGACTAGTTGTACAGAACATTGAAGAGGATGATTGAGAAGCAGTGGAGTTTTGCAGTTAGCATCAAAAGGCTTTCATTTTTAACACAGATGTCTGAGTAGGCATCCTGTAATACTCCCTCACATATCCAAGTCTTAGGTGTATTTACTTGAACTTCAACCTCTGGGAGAAGAAAGGACTCAGATGCAAAATATTAGTTAATAATCACAGAATTTCAATTAGTTGAAATGTCTGTAAAATCTATAAACGGGCATTTAGCTGTACAATGAACGTCTGACTGACCAGCGATTTTCCTTTAACACAAGGTATACCAAAAACCCAAACGCAAACCCAAACTGCTCAGCCTGAGTAGGAAGGCTTAGTCTCTGAGTGCTGTGAGTCAGTGATCTGAATAGGACTTTCTTGTTTTGTAGCAGCTGAGATGTTGGGGAATTTTTTTTACATTTTGGGGTTCAAAAATTGCTTCAGCACTTGTACAAAGACTAAGGTTACTAAACATCATTTCTTTTTTACACTTGCTAACTTAAAGGTCAACTGGCACATCCCATTGATTTCTTTTTTTCAGATACTGTAGTTAAACAAGTTCTACAAACAAATTTATTACAGGTGATTCATTGAATGCTTGCAGCAGCACAGGAGAGTTTAATTTTAAATGAAATCAATAAGCCTCCATATTTCCAAAACAAAGCACAGCTAAAATAACTTTGATACATACAGAGTGGAACTCATGGTCACTGACATTTTCAGTCAATAATGTTTTTGAGAAACAACAAACAACACGTTTTAAATCAACTACAGATTCATTGCTCTTGTAGTACAAAGGTGACTACTTCAGAAATAAAAAAAAAAAACATGCAGGAAAACAAACACTCCTCCTTCAGCTCCGTAACAAAAAGAGCTGTTACAATAATGTTTATTTCTTCTGGAGGAAGTAATAATCAGCACTAAGAAGCAGGAAAGGATGGTGGCCAAAATCTCTTTTGGTACTATTTTGAAAGCATTCTGCTAATTTTTTTCCTGATTTTCTTCAGCTACATAGGATTTTTTTCCCTATTCAATGGTCAATCAACTGACTAAATTTTAAAAACTCTTCCTTGGAAAATAACATTAGATATAATACGACTATTTCATCTTCTGCTTGAAGGAAGTTGATACAATATGGGTATTTTAGCTTCTACTTTGATCTTCTACTTCAAGGCTGCAAAACAGAGCTGCCTTTTTCTAGAAATCAGTTTAAAGGGGAAAGGTGAGCAACTTCTGAATATGCCATTGAAAATGTTTAGGGATTCCTTGAAGTTCAATCTAATTTAAAAGTTGGCTTTGCTTCAAGAAGGAGGTTGGACCAGATGATCTCCAAAGCTTCCTTCTACCCTAAATTATTTTACGATTCTGAATGATGCTCTTCAGCTGAAGGTCTCAAAGACTCTAAAGCAAAGGTAATATCAAAGAGAGACCAGGAGTACAGTGTTTAAAAGTTAATCTCATTCTTCAGATATTCTTTAAAAGACAGTAGCTGCCTCGTTAGTTGCCCTTATGCATACAAAACCGACATAATCTCAAATCCCTCTCGCTCTATTATAACTAAGGAAAGGGAAGTTGGTTTCAATTTAATAAAACTATTTGAAAACTCCAGTTTTACTTTAACACCATAGACTGTCCTTTCTGTATAAATTTTAATATAGGAAATATCAACAGTTTCCACTGTCTGTTAATCTCATGGGGAACACCACAGACGGCTTTCTTCCAGATCTCATCACCTACTGTGAGTTTTGCGACTTTGAATATGAAATGTTTCTTGTCATAAACTGACAGTTCTTGTTCCACCCTAATCCCACAAGGCTCTTCTAAAGAAAAAGGAAATGTAACAATCAAATTGCATGATAGGAAGTGACAGGTTGATTTGTAGCATTTAAAAGACAGCTGCTATTATTATTAGACAATTTGACAGAGTGGAAAAATGTAATTCTCTATTCTACAAACACTTTAGTGCAGTTTCAGTAACCAAGTTGTATTTCACTTATATTTTATTCATTGGGACTTTTGTTCCTACTTCCAGGAAAATGGCAAATGTCTTTTATCAGAACATTTTTATAGCTTTCTTACAACCCTCCAAATTCTCACACTGTGTTGCCATTTAGGCAAATTTGTGAGGAAGCCCTGTTTTAGATTAAATGTTAAATGGTGTATACTTAGTTAGTGTCCTTTCAAATGCATGTGGCTGTGTCACAACCCATTCGGTTCCACTCCTCATAAACTAACGCCTTTCCAATTATGAGGTATTTGGTCCTCTGAGCCTGGATAAGTAGCTGAAAAGTGAGTCTTTCTGGCATGTTCTGCACATTACTAAGTGGAGAATTTCAGGGGTAAATTACTAGCCTTTGAAATTTTTTTTCTGTTTTTTTTTTTCTCCCCAACTCACAGGAAAAAAAACCTTCAATTTTTAGTACTTGGGGACAACAGATGACATGGGAACAACTTCTGAATTTCCATGATTTGTGGAACTGACGTGCTGTCAGCTATGGCATAAGAAAAAAAAAGAAGATATGGGCGCATGCAACATCCTTCTAAATGCCTTCCCTAAAAAGATTAAATTAAATCTATTTAAAATCCAATATAAGTTACATGTGATGTGTGAGTTAGTCCAAGCCACCCACAGCAGTGATGGATGCCACCTCCACTTCACTAAAGTCAATGAAGAAAACAAATCAGTAAGAACCACCTGGCTTTATGTGCCATACATCTCTTTTCTCAGAAATTAAATTTATTAATATACAGTAAAATACATTCACTGTTGCGGACATCTCTTTTCACTGCAATTGAAGTCATAGGATTTTTATGGTTTACTCCCACTTTATTTCATTGATTTAATTAGAATTATGTTTGGTTACCCTTGAATGCAATTTCCATTAAAATATATCTGGTTTACCCTCGTTGGTGAAGTACAGACAACCCAGTGGTGACCAAGGAATTCCACATAGCTGGTTCTCCAGTTTCTCTGCTGTTCTGATTCTGCCTTAATTTGTCCCTTTTGTAATAAACTGAACTACATAATAGCTATGCGGACAGTCAGTTCTCAGGCTTCAACTTCATTTTAAAAAAACAAGCAACAAATGCCAAAAGATCTGAAAACAGAGGGAACAAGATTTTAGCCATTTTTAATCCAACAGACGTCTTTGTATCACTGCATAACTGAAACAGTGAAGGATGACTGAAGTTTCATTTTCCAAATCAGTCATTTTCGTTTATAGGTTAAAAAAGACAATCTATTTTCTCACTGATAAATGGCCAAATATCTTCCAGAATTTATAACATTTCCTAGTGTTCAATTAATCTTCTTGTACTGAATGTATTTACTCTAATAGACAGCAAAAGAGAAAGAAGCAAGACCTGGGAACAGAAAAATATAAAAAGTTATCATTTGAAGAAAGGACACATTCCTGCAAAATAAAAGATCCACCAAAAGAATACGCTGCCACATTTTCACAACATGAAAAACAGCAATTCAAAGGGACATTGGCAAATAGATTTTCCCACATTTTTTCAAATTAGTTATACTTGTATTCCATATTTCCATAATAAATACATGTCAATTATCGGTCTGTAGAAACTGTTGTTAACAATTACTACACAAAAACAACTGAGAGCTGAGGCCCAAAATGCATATGCATATTATCTCTTGGTTTAGGAGCTGGAGAGACAGCACACCTTGAGAAAGAAGCCCCCTAAGGAAGGGAATCTATTGTCAGCCACTATTGCCAGCAGCTGGCTTAGATGTCATAACTACCTCTCTTTGACTGTAGAGCATGTCTGGGTACCCTGGGGAGTAGGTGGCTTGAATTTCTCATTAATCCATTGTACGCAGAACAACAGTAAGAGCTAAGGCACAGCTAACTGAATGTGGCTCTTCATCTCTTCTTGCCATCCACAGCAGTCTGCAGGAAAGCTGGGAACTGCATTTACTTCTAAGTGCTAATTACGTTTCTCAGTTGCAAGGCAAATGTCCTGCAAATCCCAAATAAACTTATGTGAGATACTTACCAAATGTGTGTCATAAATGTCAAATAAACCAGGGAACTTTTAGATATATTTGCAGAATTCTGCAAAGTTTACAGAGAAATACTTCATTATTCAACAGCTGTGGCTTTAAACTCTGCAGTCATTTTATTATAACCTATAGCTATCTAAGCTGTTAATATGAGTGGTGCAACCACAATGAAGGTAAATGATTAAACATCAGACAAACAGCGCAACAGTAGCTCCAGTTTGAAGACAGTCACAGAGAGATTTTGCAATGTTTTATTGCCTGTCCGGTTGGTGGGTTGGTTTTTAATTTGGCTAATAATAGAGGATTCATGACAGTAGGCCTTGTTTGAAAAGAGCCACAGTCTACAATAAAATGTGCTTATTCTTGACCAGAGATGTGCAAATGTGTTGTAGCACTTTCAGTTCCGATCCACATGACGTCCAGGCGTTTTCATCTGATCTCCAGCGGTAATACCAGACAAGTGAGGTCCATGCACCATGTATATGTTGCCGGTGAATTATTTCAGAAGGTAATTTTTCTAGGAAGAAAAATGACAAAAATGAATGTGTGGGAACATTAATAAAGGATGAGCAGAAGAAAAGTTGGCCTGAAACGAGAATTCCTATGTTTTTTCTGTCCTGGGCTACAATGTTAATACCATATGTTATTCTTCTCTTCTTAAATTTCTCAGTTTCCACGGTGGCAACACAATCCAATTGTAATACATTTTGATATGAACACTGGAGAAAATGTTGAGAAGAATGAAGTTTTAACATAAAAGATTTCCATGAAGAGTCTTTCTAATTGCTGGAATCTGGAAATTATAAATCTGTTTTAAACTCTGTAAGTCCCTACCAGCTGTGTGACAGAAGTGTTTCACGAGAAAGGACATTTAAATGGGTAAACCCGAATTTCCCTCTCATCTCTGTCCCTCATCTGATAACTCAGTTGGGCTACAATGCAGTTGCAACTGCATTACCCACTTAAATGGAAGAGGAGAATTCCCTTTACCAAGGTAATTAGTGCAGTAAGTAAAGGCAGACTGCAAAGCAGACATCAAACTGGATGATCACAGTGTTATCCCTACCCTCCTGGGCCTGAATTTGGTTTCATTTCAGGATGGTAAAATACTGCCTCGTCTCTTCAGGGGCAGAGCATAGCCAAAGCATTCAAACACGTAAAATGAAACCATTCTGCATCCAGATATAAAGATTTCTAAAGTCTAGAAAGACATGAGACAAAATTAACTGTAATTTCACAATAGTCCACAGACTCAGTAAAAGCAGGATGATTGAGAACCATACAAGTAACACTATAATTTCAGCTAATGTTTCCACCCCAAAGTGTCATTTTCAGAGCTAAAACACCAGCCACCAGAGAAACATGAAATTGTTCTTGCACAAGAATATTCTCTAACTCAGAATAAAACACAGCAAACTACCTAATTATATTCAGATCAGGCACTCTCAACAGATGTTACACATAGGATCAATATCAAAGTTTAGTTACCCTGATAACCCACAACTGTAATTATGATCTAAATAAGCAAAGAATAAAATAAAGCAGAGGACCAGATGGATAGTCCTGTGTAAAAGCAATTTCAGGTACTGTAACATGACAATGACGATGAGCACCCCACACTTAAATAGGTTTTGCCAAACAGTTGGGCACCCAGAGCATATGTTTGAAATAACAATCAGGAATCAAAATTATTGTCTAGAAGGCATAGCACTGTGACACATAGCACATAGCACTCTTGATTAGGGTGAACACTAAGACTTTAAGTAGGTACTAAGTCTTTAAATAGTTCAAAACCAAGAAACTAAGGACTAAAGATATGAAATTCCTAACCTGTTGTCATATTGCCCTTCTGTAGCCATGCATGTCTGTGGCAGCTTTTAACCCACAGATGACAACAAAATATCCACTGACACCCATCTTTGCTAAAAGCTCCTAAAATTTGTATGAGACATTTCTTTGGTCTTAGTAGCAATTATATGGACGAGTGGAGACATAGGCATAAGGCGACAGAGAAAGGTATCAAATGGTAAATATTAGGCAAAAAAGGAGGCTGATGGTTGATCCAATTGCTTGTGAAAAATATTTTCTAGTGAAATGCAGTGCAATTTATGAATTGTAATGTAGTTCACAAAGTCTATCTCAAAATAGCATCCCTTTTATTCTGTTTTTTATACAATCTATCACAATGAGCTCCTGAGCTTGAACTGTAGACAGTCATGGCACACCTAGCTCACCTAGCTATGAAATTTGAACATTGTGAAGGGAGTTGTCTATTGCTAGATATTTCAAAGTGCTCTAGAGGAGGATGTGTCTTAATCTCCCTTCTCTTCAAGGAAATTGCCCAAAGTACTATTAACCCAATATGAATTTTATTAATACATGTTATTTAGTTTGCAGATTGTTTGCAAGGGGTTTACTTAGGCTGTTTTCCATAGCCAGCTCACTGTTTATGAGATCTTATGAGATACTGATTATGAGATACTGCACTGATTATGAGATATTGCTCTAAATCACTTGTTACATAATTATAAGACATAAGACTTTGCAAATGACAAGAGTAACAAAATGGCTAAATCTACCTTTCTTTAGGGTGAGATAATCCTTGATTTAGGAAAGTGGTCTGAATTCAGAGTAGAATAAAAGCCCTTCCAATTCTCTCGAGCCCTTCCAATGCAGCACACAGAACAAGCCAGGCACCTCCATGTGACCATCCTCTGGACTTAACAGAGGAAGAAGTTTCTTCATGTCAGGCAATTCAAAGGGCTCCAAAGGATTACATGCCTAAAACCTCACCAACTTTTCAAGGTAGGCAGCTGCCTTAGGAAACCTGAAATGAATGAGTAAACTTTTGTGACAGCAGTGCCCACAGTTTCCACGACTTAGAGAAGAGTTCGGTAGTTAAAGCCTTTGCTCAGGGATCAGGAAACTTGAGTCCTCTTCCCGCCTTACTTGATATAGATATCACCACCTAGAAGTGCTCATACAGAGAACAATTATTACAACTTTCCAAAGACCAAGGGAGTTTGTCCAACCTAGAAAACAGCAAAGAAAAAATTGGGAGGAAACTAAGTAAACAGCTATTTAAAGGTATGCTTGAGGACACTACTTTTTCAGTAATTGCTCTTGATATAAGTATGCTGCAATCTGCAGTGTTATGTAGAGAGACCCAAGTTAGGTGTAAACTAGCTCTTCTACCACCAACAGTCTGGTCACAACAGCATGGAGTTTTTGGCAGATTAAGTTGTCCTGCCTTTTGCTACTAGAAAAAGATTTTGAAGGAATGTGAATTTTTTCTTTTTTATAAGAAGGATTTTTCTCCCCAGAAGCCTGACAAGAACACTGATAATACTTTTCCCCTGGTGTTTGATTTAGTCCTGGTGCAAGGAAATCTAAAATCAGGGGAAATGTAGTTCATGGCACTTTCTAGCAGAGGGCTTGAGGCGAGGAGGTGTCAGTTCTGGTCCCAACTATTCATATGTCACAAATGAAAGGGTAAAATGCTGTGGTGTTGGCTAGAAATAAGCAAATAGGAGCAGTAAGTAGGAAATCCCCATGCTAATACTGCTGCTTAAGCTCTTATGATATGACAGTCTTCAAAAAGTTAAGGCTAACTAAGCCAAGGAGTGACATTTTTGGACCCTTTCGGGCTGGAGCACAGCAGTTTCAAGCTCACAGATTCAAGCTCATCTGCAGGGAACTGGAGCCTCTTCACTTTCAAGAGAGAGCCTTCACAAAGGGGTTGCTGTGTTTTAACTGAACTTCTCTGAGTGTCCTAATGTCAACAATGCCTCAGCTAGACACAAGACTTCATGCAGAGAGAGATGTCACCGGGATGGGGAAGGAAAGCAGAACCATGCCTAGGACAGCACAAAGCAAGTCTGCTGACACTACACAGGCATGATGCACTCCACGTCTGATTACACTGCTGAATTCCTGCTGTTTTAATAAGACTTTTCCTCTTAGAAGAAATAACTAACAGTGTCATGTTGTGGGGTAGCTTTCTCACGGCTCTCAAGAGTTGACACTTGTAAATGACTTTCACCAGTGACCTAATTTAAACTCAAGGAGAACCTAATGCCCACAACTTCAGAGGCTCCCTCTGTGCATATACAGCTTCACCTGCATTGTTTGGGGCAAGTCGTTTGACTCATCTGAACATTGAAGTGCCAGCACTGAATTAATTCCCACAAATATGCATGTATACGATGCCACTTTTTGAATGTTGGTCTCTGGCCACCCTCACTGCTTCTCTGCTGCTTTCATCGCTGAATAGCACACATGATGTAACTGCAAATCAGTGATGTCAAAAGCAATTAATTTAAAGCAGCATATTTATTTAAAGGCAAAATAATTTATTTGAATAAGATCAGGGAAGAAGAATTATATATTGCACTTAGAGCACAACAGGCCTGGAAAATCTCATGAAAACATATGCTATTGTATAGTCAGAGAAACTGAGGAAAACTGAAATTCAGACTTTGTCTTCCCCTGTTCCCATTGTGTAAGAATTCTGATATCCTTCTAAAGTCCTCCTAAATTCCTCTTTTCATTGTAGCCTCTTTCACTTACCCTCTTTTCCTCTAACTTGTGTCCTGTCCACAGGTCCTTCCACCTCCTCTCCTTTCTGCTTCCCTTTCCCCTCCCTTCACTTCTCTTGCTCTACTGTACTTTCAAGAGCTGTTTAACTTCTGTCACCACCAATCTGTCTCCTAAGGCACTCAATCAGCACTCATGGAAGGCGATCCTCCCCTGACTGACTGCTGCTTCTGTAAGTGACAATTTGGCTCAACGGGAGGCTGGCGGCCAGACGGCAGCAGCAGGACACTTTTAAAAACTGTGATTCTTCACTGTCCTCCTGGAAAGCGTGGGCTTACAAGACCCAGAGTAGGTGGCTCTGCTTATGTTCTTGTATTAAAAATTAATGTTAGGTAGATTTGTTTATTTGTAAAATAAGCTTGCTGTTTGCCTAAGTCCCGACTATATTGATTCATAGTATGCTTATCAGAGCTAAAAGGAGCCTTAGTAGAAACAAACACCATGTGAAATTTTCTTAGCTTTATATTTTGTTGGAAATTCTGATCTCAGACTGTAGCTAAATAGCATGAACCTATGAATAATCTGGAGAGAAACTCAATCTCACCTGTGCTTTGATGTTAGCGGAAGTCACGGTTTCACCAGTGTTCACCTGGGGAAGGCAACGTGGCAAGCTACAACAGCGAATCCAGGCTTGTTCAGACCCGAGGCACCAAAGTGAAACCTGGAGGTGAAGACTGCAGGCAGGGTGCAGGTAAATCCCAGCAGAAAAATCAGATCCACCATCAGGGCTCTGTAAAGAAACCGCACACGGGATTAGAAAACTTGATCCCACAGACCACATAGGATCTGAGCATACCCTGCAAAGTGAAACTGCAGTCCAATGCTTTCTTATTGGAAAGGTTTTCATGAATTGTACCTGTAGAGAAAAGCTACCCTATTCTTGAAATTTAGTCATGTTAAAACAGACACTGGAATTCTGCACGCTCATTAGTTTATTCTTAGGGAAGTATTTAAATACTGCAAAAAATATACACTACTTAAGAGTAAATTCTTGGTCCTCTGGTGAGTTCTTTCCAGAGAAGAAAAATATGCGCTCTAAAAAGTTGTTGGTGGCATTACCACAAGAAGGAAATTTCTGATCTCAGGTCTACAAATATAAAAACTTATATAAGACTTTTACAGTGTTACAGTAATACTAATCTCTGTTTCATTTCTTGCATGGAAAAAACTGGAAGGCCTTGCAGAACAGAAATGGATTATTTTAGACTGCAATAATGAGCTAACTTAATCTGCCTTTATCTAGATTTTGCGTATTTTTTATTGTTTGAGCTTTCAACAGAAGTGATGATTAAATATTCAAAACAGTATACTGTACTCCAGGCATATTTCAGCCAAGAACTCGTGTATATGGATACTTAGAATTACTCTCTATCCTATTTCCTGCCCACGCAGCTTCCCTGATCCGTTGCTCAAGCTGCCTTTGCTGCCTTTTGTTCTCAATGCTTTTGCTTTTGTAAAAAACTCCCTGGGACTAAAACACAACCTCTGTTGTCCCAAGGCATCTTTTGAATACTGAATGCACTTTGGCTCTGAGTTTCAGGTGTTAGGTAAAATCCATCTGGCTTCTTTGTGTTCCTGTAGACTCATTTTGGTAACAAACAACAAGAAAATCTTACTGGAGGTAATTCTGAGGTACTCTGTGGTTAGGAAAAAAATACGGTGAAAACTGAGAAGGCGACACTGCAAAGTTGTGAGGCTGTGATTCCCCAGGGTCAGCACTTCACTCCTTCCTAATCTATGTAAAGCAAAAGTCCTTTATCTTCACTCACACACAGGGTAACTCTCATACTTTATCCCAAAGGAAAAAGAAAAAGAAAATATAACTTTAGGTCAGTGAAGACAAAATCTAAAGTGGTTTGCCTAACCCTTCTAAAGTTTAAATTGTTTTGACACTAAAAAGGAACAGTTTAAAAGACAAGAAGTCAAGTACATTTTGACCTTACTTTAAAATTTCAAGATGTTATTACTTCTGACTAGCCATCAACTGCAAATTAAATTCAGTTTATTAAATTCAATTTAATAAATCCCATTTTCCTGTGGACTTTAACATGGATGGAAACTAGTTCTATGAGCAGCAGGCCTTTCTGTAATAGTATTTACTTCTTTGTCCTGGATCCCTTGATGTCCATTCATCATTACTGTTACCGTTGCCCTTTTCCCCTTCTTATGCTGACCACATTTTTGTATGACCTATTTGAAAAACAAAGTTTCCTAGTAAAATCTTTTTGAAGACCTCAGCAGTAGACTCAACTGCAAGTTAAGTAGCTAGCACACAGTAACCAACGTCAGACCCTTTAAAGTAATCTGAAATTCTATTGGTGGATGCATAATATCAAGCAAAAGTCGTTGCAGAAATACCCTTCAAAATCTGTTTCTGTTCTCATCTGAGGCTTTTTAAAAAGCATTTCCACTGTGTTCCTTGAAGTCAGCTCTCAGTCAGGGAAGTTTTAGTATTTTATAGAAATTTAAGGCAGATTTATTATAAGCAAAAAATATAGGCCAATTCAATGGCAAGTCAATATTTGAAGGTTTTCCATCTCCATCTCCCTAGTTAGTTCTAGTGCTCTTATCACTTTAATATCAAAATGCTTTACAGTAAGTCCTTGATCATCTTCTAATTTGATCAAAACAAACCTGTCTTTGATCCTCTTCCCCATATGTGAGTGAATATTAGGAGGTCTATACAAAAAGGATTTAAATATTTCATCAGTGGGAAAAAATTACTGGTTTTATCAGTGTCCTTTCCACACCTGGGCAGCATCTGAATTTTTACTGATTCTTTTTCAATCAAAAATATAATTCCTGTTTTCTACAACTTAAGCTCTGCGAAATGGCTTCCAGCTGAGACAAACTTAAGACAGCTTTCCTGGCTTGAAAGTTCATTTGGTAGTATTAGTCTACGCACATGAAAAATACACAGTAATTCTGGAGGCTGGATTGAGAAAGTCAACACTTGGTGTATAATAAATCATATCCTAGGCTGATGAAGCCAATGAAATGCTTCATATTAAATGTATATGAAAGGAGTCGGTATTTCACTCCATACAAAATTCTAATATTTTAAATTTTAATTTAAATATAGGAAAGCCATACCAAGAAATAATATTTATGTTGACACAGCAGTACCCAGTAAAAATTACAAATTTTAACACACTCAGTAAAGAATTAAATCTGTTATCAGAAAATAACATCAGGAAATAAAACCAGCAAAACATTACTTTTGATCCAACACTAAAATTCCTTAAAGAGTTCACTTTTGGCACTGGACTAAAATATAATTGAAGAGGTAGGACTTATTAGGTGTTCTATAGAGGCCAGGTTAACTTAAATTAAAATGATATGCATTTCTGTTTTTACTGAAGTTTCATGTAAAAGTTTCTACTTATCATCAAAAAAATAAACTTTTCAACCAAAATATTTTAGTGGGAAAAAAAATTAATGGAAAGCAGCCAACTTTTCCAGGGAAAAGTGTTTTATTAAAAAGCTGGTATTACATTGAAAAATAATTTTGAGTAAATCTTTGGAAGAACCCTTTTTTTTAATTATTATTTTTGAGTTAGAGACATTAAGTAATGAATAGAAGTGAGGAGAGAATCATAACCTTCCTATTGCCACTTTAAACAAATTTTATAGCAGGGGTATAAATAAGTTCCACAGAATTATTTAAAACCTTTGTAAAAAGGATATCATTGCCTATCAAGCTCTAAAGGCTTGTAAAGTAATTTCTTTGCCATATGTTTCAGTTTCATTGGAACACTCTTGCTTTCATCCTAATTTGTACTGTCTTGGCTTGCATTACACTGAATCTTTTTTTTTTGAAAGTTTATCTTCCATTTTATAAGCATGTGTTTCAGGAAGTTTTGTCTACAAATAAAACTATTTTTAAAAAAGGATTACAGCTTCCAAAACAAATTGTAGGTAGGTTTTAGATACCCACATCCAAAATCAAAAACTCCTACAGTGTGGCTACAATCAAGAGGCAAAATTTGTTTGTTCTGAAATTTCCTCAGCTACCTGCGTGCACGTGCGCATTTGTGGCAAAACATCCTGGAGCCTCACTTATGCTGGGGCTCTGGTGTTGTGCCAAGCTCCGCCTCCACCAGGACACCCATGGGAAACCGAACTCCCACCCACAATGCTAACTGCAGTATGAAACACAGCAGTAATGGAATCACAGAATTGTCTAGGTTGGAAGGGACCTTTCAAACCATCGAGTCCAACCATCAACTGACACTGACAAAAACCACCACTAAACCATGTTGCTAAGCACAACGTCTACCCATCTTTTAAATACCTCCAGGGATGGCGATTCCACCACTTCCCTGAGCAGCCTGTTCCAATGCTTGATAACCCTTTTGTTGTAGAAATCTTCCCCAATATCCAATTTAAATCTCCCCTGGCACAACTTGTGGCTATTTCTTCTTGTCCTATCACCT
>VXBO01001857.1:44885-74523 GCA_013400135.1 Rhinoptilus africanus | reverse complement strand
TCGGGGCCCTTTCAGCTTCATTCTTGCCTGCTGCTCTTCCACCTCCAGGGCGCCACTCGTGCCCAGGCTCTCTTGGGCTCTTCTTGCCCACTGCAGTTTGGAGCAGGAGTGAGCTCTGCTCTTCCCTTGGCTCCATCTTCCCAGGGGTTCTTGCTTGTGCAAAACAGCCTGTGCTTGGAAGGCCTACAGGGTTGCTGCACCATCAGGAGCTGCCACTTCTCAGCTCTCCCTGGGAGCAATAAAAGCACAGAGCAGGCATGAGAGTGCTTTTCATGCATCACTGGCCAAGAAGCACAGCAGCAGAGCAAGTTTTGGAAGACAAGACACAGAATACGCAGATGCTGCTAAAGAAAAAGGCAACAAAGAAGAAGATGCAGAAGAAGTAATAGTAGTAGTAGTAGTAGGAGTAGTAGTAGTAGTAGTAGTAGTGGTGTGTGATACCAATAGGTATTTTCAAAAGTAGGAAACGTAGCAATGGGCAGCATACTTTTTGCCTTCCAAAAGTTACTCTGGCACTGTGCTTGTCATCACTGTGTGGGCACTGTACCACACACCGCTACTACCACTTCTTCATCTTCTTTATCTTCTTCTTTCTCATTGTTGTTGTCTTCATCTTCTTCTTCATCATCATCGTCGTCGTCTTCATCATCACCATTGTAGTCTTCATTTTCTTTTATTTCTCCTTTTCTTCTTCATTGCCATCGTCATTGTCTTCTTTGCATTATTATTATTAATAATAGTTAATAATAATAATAATAATGTTATTATTATTCTCATCATCATTGCTGCTTTCTCTGTCACCATCATCTCTGTTGTCATCGTCTTCTTCATCGTCTTATTTTTTTCTTCTTCGTCATCATCATCTTCTTTGTCGTCATCTTCTTCTCCTTCATCTTCTTCACCTTCTTCACCTTCTGTTTTTTTGTGTGTGGTCGGTCGTTCCTGATCCACATTCTTCATGTTCTCGCTCTTCAGGAAACAGGAACCACTTGGCCTGTACTTCTGCTCCTACTCTCTGTAGCTCTGCTTTGCCAGACTGTAAGGGAGGTTTTTTCAAGCTAAACTGAAGAACACATCAGCCTGCTCCTGGTAGGCTGATGTGTTCTTCAGTATAGCTTGAAAAAAGATGCTTGTGCGGATCAGCTCTGAAATGGATTCAGAAAAATAAAAAAACCCAGCATAAAATAAAATCCTGTTTCCACGTGTAGTCTTTGTGTTTTGTGTCCTTGAAAGTGTTTTTGAAAACTGAAAAACCCTTGCCATTTCAGGCAAATAGTCTCACTGTTCTTCAGCTCGTTGTGAGCTCAGGGAATGGAACACAATAGCTATGCTGTGATATGCCCAGCGTTACACATGACAGGCTCTGACCTAGGCCTGAGGGCTCCTCCCAGGAAAGCAGCAATCTGCAGTGCAGGTCCCAGGCTCATGTGAGAGATGGGGACAGAGATGGGCACACCTGCAACATCCCTCAAAAAGGGACTGAAGGCCTCAGGCTGAGCTGAGACACCTCCCCCAGGCCCTTGGCAGGAGATGTCACAAAGTGACTGAGCCAATGCCTAGGCTGGAACGTGGTTACCCCATCAATCCCTTCTGCTAATGCAGGGGTGGAAAGAACTGACAGAGATCTCCTCAGCATGTCCTGCTAGGGAAAGGAAGAGATAGGAACAATAGCATAGAATAGAACAGTATAGTCCATCTGGAAAAGACATTAAACAATCACCTAGTCCAACTGCCCAACAAAGTCAGGGCTGACCAAAAGTTAAAGTATGGTGTTAATGGCATTGTCCAAATGCTTCTTAAATGCTGACATGCTTGGGGCATTTCTGTAGAGCTTCTCTGGAAAATATACGTCTGGCCTGTATGGGATTATGCTTGCCAAGATCTATTGCTGTTTGCTGTGTGACGAGTCTTGGTGCTGTCTAATGAGACATGTGGGAAATGGGTGAGGGTTGGAAATGGGTGATTTTGCACTGTACACTTGTGGGCTATCTGTATGCATCCATGTGGTCCTGACCTTTGGATCATACGAGTTGGGATTCAGGTCTACAGCTGGGGTGGAAAGACAAGGGAAAAGGCAACGGAATGTCAAACAGAAGAATTTAGGATCTTGTCTTTCGCATGAGTATCCCAGCATGCAGGAGAGAGGATGTGAATTCCGCAAAAACTAACGGAATACAAGGTAAGGAAACCCTTCAGGGAAATCCCATCCCCAAATCGCCTTCTGTGTTTGCATACCTGATACAAACTCCATGCAAACCTCTTAGTAAGTGGAATGCTGTGCAATCTAAGGGCCCTTTCAGTACCACCAGAATGTCTCAAGATGTGACTGTTATAAGGAGGCTATAGGCAAGCCAAAGGCTATATAAAGCAAGAAATGGGCACACCTGAAGTTCCTAATCTTTGGGAGGAGGGATCAAGTGCTGTTTTTCCTTAGAGAGCTTCCCCAGAGCCCAGTTTCAGAGAAGGAAGGACGTACCAAGAGGATGAGAGTGGAAGGAATGTTCAGTCCATGAACCAGGGAGGGAGCAGATTGTGTGGAACGATATGTTAAACTAGGTTTAACAGTAAGATTGGGAACTCCAGATCTGCAGATATTCAGGAACAAAGTGGAAGTTGTCAGCTATCCTCCTGGGTGAACGGAAGTACTGGAAGTGCTAAGGAGAGTCCTTCCTGGGAAGTAAAATCATGATGATCCAAACAATGTTGTTTGGCCATCTCTGTAACTTTGTTTTATTTTGTGGAAGTGGTATTAAGCTCCTGGGTAAATCTTGTCTAGTGATGAAGCTGGCCGAGTGCCCTGATGTACACCAAAGTGCTGCACTCCGGACGCTGTCTTTAAAATCGGGGTCTTAGACTACCTTCTGTCCCTGCCCAGATGCCTGCAGCAGGTTCAGGGCACCCAGAAAGCATCTGGTACCTTTCCATCAAGCTGCATTAGTCTTTGTAAATGCGAGTAACACAGGAATCTGTGTGGGAGATGTGGTTTTGGTGACCAGGTGCACACAGGACAGTGGTGGGTAATCCCAAACTCTCCAAGTCCTCATGATAGGCAGCATTTGTACTTTTGACACCTAAGAGTGGAGACTGCTAAAGTGCGACCTGTGGGCAACCTTGAATTTCTGGGAGACTCTGTCTTTTCCATTTGCAGGATGAAGTCAAAAAACCAAATTTTTGCCCTTTCTTTTTAAAAATGAAATGGAGATGAAAATGAACTTCCAGTCTGAGGACTGCTGATCAGTGACCAAAATGACTCTTAAAACTTCATTCAGAATCTCTGGATTTTTCCATTATTCCAATCATAGAAAAACTTGCTTGAAAGAAATCAGACTATATTAATTTAATATTCATTAATGCCCGTCCCTGGATACACTCAAGGCCAGGCTTGATGAGGCTCCGAGCAACCTCATCTAGTTGAAGTTGTCCCTGCTTACTGCAGGGGGGTTGGACTAGATGACCTTTAAAGGTCCCTTCCAACCCAACCATTCTATGATTCTATGAATTTGCTTAGCTATAGCCTCAATCCACAGAGGTTTGGACTTTGTATATACTTAGCAGAGCTGGAAAAAACCTCCTTCACCACATGCCTTCTAAAGGATCCTTGCAGTGATGGGAGTGATGGAAGTGAGGATAATGGGATCTCACCAATACCAGAGCAGTGTGGTTTCTGGGGTTTGGGAGGCAAAGAAATGTGTTTAGGATTTGAATGCAGCCAATGGAAAAAAGAATTCCTTTCAATAAAGCTCTATCACTCTCATAGACAGGCAGCTTCTGTGATCCACAGCATGCAGGTGATATGACCAAGTAGCCACTACCCACTGGTGCAGAGCAACTTAGGGACAGGTGGGTAAAGGTATGTTTTGTTAAGGACCATAACCCAGCTTTCCAGGAAGGTTCCACACCCCAGTGGGACACGATGCTGAGTTCTGTGCCCTCGTGACCAAAGTTTGGGAAACGTGCATGCATCAGGACAACAAACCTGATGGACCCAAGTCCTGAGACAGAAGCCTTCCTCCTGAGATGATGGAAGAGGTGAAACTTTAATTTCTCCTTCACATAAACTTGAGTTCTGCAAGAATATGTTGTGGAAACAGCTGTTTTCCTACATGAAATGAGGAAAGAGCTATTGAAATGCAAGGAAAAATATGATAAAGAACACAAAACAATTCAGGGCTTCTCTCCAAGAAGATGACCTTACTGTAAACAGCATGTTCTCTATGTCTCTGCAAAGTTCATGCAGAGGGAAGCAAAACCCTTTCTGTCACCTCTGGCATCACCACAACAAAATTAATGTATATGGTATAAATGCTCTTACTTACATAGTCTGAATGTACATACCAATTTTGGCACAAATGTACAAAATGACAAGAATAGTACCTTCCTTACTCTTTCAGTACTCAAAACACTAAATCCTAAATGAAAAGGAGATTTTCCAGGGTTTTAGATAAGATCTGAATGTCTTCCCCCAAAGCGAGGTAGGCAAATGGGATGGAGGGCTATAGGCTGTTCAGGAGGGATATGTAGGGCAGGTGAGGTGGAGGAGTTGCACCGCCTGTAAGGGAGGGGTTTGACTGACCAGCCCTTATGGTTAGGGATGATGTGGTTGAGAGCCTCTCTCTGGGTGAGGATTAGAGGGATGGAAGACAAAGCAGATATTGTTGTGGGTGCCTACTATCCATTGCCCTGATAAGATACTTGTTGAAGATGGTCACCTGACAAATAGGGATGAAGAAAAAGCAGAGGCTTTTTTTGACTCAGTCTTTAAAAATACTGATAGATTTTGGGCTATCCAGTCTCCTGAGTTGAAGGATCGTGAGTGTGGGAACTGTGACTTTCCATTTTTGGACAATGAAATAGTAAGGGATCAGCTGTATCAGCTGAATGCTCACATATCCATGGGACCTGATTCATCCCAAAGTACTGAAGCAGCTGGTGGATGTTATGGCAGAACCCCTCTCAACCATCTACCAAATGTCTTGAGAGTCTGTGGAGGTCCCCACTGACTGGAATCTAGCCAATGTTATCCAAATTATAAGAAGGGCATGAGCTACATACCCTTCTACAGCTTCCTGAGGAAGGGGAGAGACAGGTGCTGGTCTCCTTTCCCTAGTACCCAGTGCCAGGATACATGGGAATGGCTCAAAGCTATGTCCTTCAGGGAAGGTTTGGACAGGCTTTTGGTCAAGCCGAATTGGTCAGACAGTTGCACTAGATGATGGTTGTATGTTCCATCCAGCTAGTTCTATTCTATTCTATTCTATTCTATTCTATTCTATTCTATTCTATTCTATTCTATTCTATTCTATTCTATTCTATTCTATTCTATTCTATTCCATTCTTCTACACTCATGATGAGTCTAACTATGAGACTGTTATTTGCCTGAAGTGCCAGGGAGTTTTCAGCTCCAAAACCACTTTCAAGGACACAAATCACAAAGGATACAAGTGGAAACAGGACTTTCTTTTATTTTTCTGACTCTGTTTCAGAGCCGATGCTCACAAGCATTAACACAATGCGCAGGTGTAGCCAGGAGCAGGCTGATGCAATCCTCAGTTTAGCTTGAAAAAACATCACTTGAAGTCTGGCAAAGGAAAATCAGAGAGCTACAGAAAGTTGCAAATCCCCTACAACTTGTGGATAGTCATGTGCTACTGAGGCTACATGGGGAATACTGATTTCTGGATCACTCACGCATCTCCTGTGACAAGGAGTTAATGGCACAGTTAGTATCCAGAACGGCTGCTATGAACTCCACCTCTCCAGCAAATTTGCCCATAGAGTTTTTTGCAATATCATGAATTATGGGCTGTTTATCTTCCTGGTGAATGTCCTTCACCCAGGCGCTGCAGAGAATGAACATGCCGGTCTGTAAACATCTTTCCTTCATAGGACATACTTTATTTTGACCACACATCCTTCCTGAAGCCTGCTGTATAGAATAACCCAAACAACGGGACTGCCTGGAGCCGAAGGAAAGGGTGCCAGCTGAAGCCAGCCTCCTTCAAATCAGAGGCAAACATTGGGTCAACCCACAAATGATAAAACAATCCTGAAAATATGTAACTGATAGTGAAAAAACAAAAAATAACTATAAAATTTTAGCCTTTGCCAGAAATAGGGGAGCAAATAACTGACTGATGCACAAAGAAGGTTCTTTATAGAACAAGCTCAAAAGATTTAAGAATGTGATTTTTCTCTTTTTTTTTTTTTTAATTAATTTTTCACATAAATTTGTATTTTGGCATTAAAAAAAAACAGGAAACCCCAAACATTCTCACATCTAGTTTATAATTATTTTTTCTCATGTTACTAAATTATTTTTTTCTTCCTCTATCACTTTGGATGCAAAAACTCAAATAATATGGCAGCATGAATGCAACAGAGGATCAGAATGAGGATCAGTACAAGGGAGGTAATTTAGCAGGCAATATATCACTGCTTCTGTTGAAGGAAGGCTTAGAATAGAATATAGAATTGACTATTCCAGGTGGAAGGCACCTACAATCACCATCTAGTCCAACTCCCTGAGTAATTCAGGCCTGACCAAAAGTTAAAGGATGGTATTAAGGGCATTGCCCAAATGTGTCTTAAACACAGGCAGGCTTGGGGCATCGACCACCTCTCCAGGAAACCTGTTCCAGGGTTTGACCACCCACTTGGTAAAGAAATGTTTCCTCATGTCAAGTCCAAACCTCCCCTGATGGATGCAGCTTTGAGCCATTCCCACGTATCCTGGCACAGGGTACCAGGTAGAAGAGACCAGCACCTCCCTCTCCACTGCCCCTCCTCAGGAAGCCGCAGGGAGCAGTGAGGTCACCCCTCAGCCTCCTTCTCTCCAAACTACAAAAACCCCATGTCCTCAGACGCTTCTCAGAGGACATGCCTTCCAGACCCTTCCCAGTTTTGGTGCCTTCCTCTGCATAATTTCAAGGATACTCACATCCTTTTGAAATCACGGGAGGGACCCAGAACTGCACACAATACTCAGGGTGAGGCCCCACCACTGATAAATACAGCAGCAAAACACACGTCTGACCAGACGGTTACGCTGTGTTTGATGCGCCCCAGGATGGGGTTTGCCCTCTTGGCTGCCAGGGCGCACTGCTGACTCCTGTGGAGCCTCCTGTCAACCAGCACCCCAGACCCCTTTCTGCAGGGCTGCTCTCCAGGCACTCCTCTCCCAGTTTAGACTGGTGCCCCGCGTTATTCCATCCTAGGTGCAGAATCTGGCATTTGTTGTTGTTCAATTTCATCCCATTAATCATTCCCCCATCCTCCAATCTATCTAGATCCCTCTGCAAGACCTCTTGTCCCTTGAGAGAGTCAACAGCACCTCCCATTTTGGTATTATCAGCAAACTTACTAATAGCACATTCAACTTCTGCATCCAGATCGTTGATAAAGTTACTGAACAGAACTGGCCCTAAAACTGAGCCCTGAGGAACACCACTGGTGACTAACCACCAGCCAGATGCAGCCCCATTCACTACAACCCTTTCAGCTCTGCTGTCTAGCCAGTTCTTCACCTAGTGTACCCTGTGCCTACTCGTCTCACTATTGGATGACTTGTCCAGAAGGATGCTATGAGAGACAGTATCAAAAGCCTTACTAAAATGCACAAAAATGACATCTGTGTTCCTTCCTTCATCCACTAGGTGTACTGTACTGTACTGTACAAGGATATTAAATCAATTAAACATGAGTTCAACCCCTTTGTGAACCCATGTTGACTGTTCCTGATGATTGCATTGTCCTTTAAATGAATTTTAGTAGCACCCAGTATGACGTTCTTCATGTTTTTTCCATGTGCTGAGGTTAAACTAACAGGTCTGTATTTCCTTGGGTCTTCCCTCATGCCATACTTTTAAACTGGAATAATGTTGGCTAGCTTTAAGTCAGCAGGGTCCTCTATTGCATAAAAGCACCTGGTTCCATCACCATGCTTGCTGGAGTAGCATAATTGTCTAACTGGGTTTCAAAAAAGGACTCTGAGAATGCCTTCAAGAATATATCTCTTGTTCATTGGTTGTAAAGGTAATACAGCTTTCTGTGAAGAGCACCTGGGCTACTGCATTATCTAATTTTTTTAGAAAACTAAAAGCCTAAACTTTCTGTGAGTTCATGCAAGTATGGAGCCAAGGAAAATTTAGTTGAACTTTCAAATCTTCCTTATACCAGACAGATCTTGCAAGATGAATTCGGGGAGTCTATTTTTTTTTTTTTCATTGACAGGCAGTGAGAAGTTACTTTCACCCATTGCGTGTCATCAGAAAACAGAAATAAAGTATTCAGCTTCAGATCAGACTTACAGCCACATGTTTTCCTGGCAAGTATGACAGGAAAGCAGACATCCTAGCAGACAATTCAAGCTTCACAATGCAACGGTCAATAGCAGGAGCCTCAAGGGCTCTGTAATCTGCAGATGGGCATGAAGGAGCATCATGAAGGAGTCTATCAAATATCTTTGGTTCCAGGTCCAATATGGCAATGATCTGGGCTCCTTATTTGTTCATTGTTCATTGCGGTTTTTTATTTTCCCTTGTGAAATATCTTTCTGTAATACTGGAAAACACTAAGAAGAAAAACCAGTGTCCTAAATTCATGCAGTTCTGGGAAGAGCACAGGCATGTTGTCTCTGCAGTTCGCAGTACTTTTTTTTCAAGTTATCTGCAGCTGCCACCCATTGAAGTTTAAGCTTATATTTTCTTGTCAATAGTCCTTCCTTCTCTACTCACTCTATGGCTGGCCTCTGCTCCAAGCTCTCTCATACCACTTTGTTTTTCCGGTTATTCCATTCCCCTGCGTCCATTTTTCGAGTATTGTAAAACATTCACAAGCATATTGTAAACATTCCTTTTATGGTACTAAAGTGTTTGATCCCTTTTCAGATGGCATTTGAGAACACCTCACCCCTCACTCTGAGTATTAAATTACAGATGCATGTTATACATATATGCATGATAAAAGGATAACATATGTAATTGCCAAGTATGAAAGCAGTAATCATTATTACTGTGGTTATTTACATAGGATCTATTGTTAAGAAGACTGTTCATCTTACATGCAATGGTTATAACACCATGTTTGGAAGTTTCCACCACTGCTATGATCATTATATTAAGTTTTTCCAACCTTATTCGTCTATTTTCCTTTTCCTATAAAGCTTTCTTTCAGTCTAACATTAAAAAAGGTTGACATCTGCTCATGAAGCTCATTTCTATTTTGATATTCCTTTGTAGCAAATCCTGGCAAGGATATCAGTGAGTGTGATGCTCTGTGTCACTGTATACACCCTTAAAATACATTTATTATAGAAAGCTTTTCATGTGAACTCCCGCTGCCCTGGTAGGGGTCTTCCTAAGTTAAACACGGCATCTCCAGGAGAGAAGTCTTTGCAGATGGTGTGAGCTCATTCTCATTCTGTGTTTAGCTTTAGAGTTGTTTCCACAGGATCTAAAGATGGACTGAAGTTAAAAAGCAAGTGGAAGGCTAAATCACTAGGGAGATGGAAAAGAGTGTTTTCATGAGATCTATAAATCTTCTCGGGACGTTCTAAAATTACAGATAGCTGCCTTGGCCGGGTTTGATGCTAGCAGTCAAGAAACTAAGCACTAATTTTACATTTTTAAACTGTCTTAAAATGGGTTTATTTTTCAGTTGGAATGTGGATGACTCACAGCAATCAGGAGGCCCAAAAGACTGTGCGCCAGATCCTCACACGGCGCAAACCAGTGTCAGTCCACAGCATCCAGTGGAGCTACACTGGCTGGCGCCGAGAGAGCCGCTGAATCTCACCTACCATTTGCAACCCAGGACATTCAGGCAAGCAGCTCTTCTGGGCTGGGGACCCTGGAGAGGTCCAAGGGCCGTATCAGAGAGCTCCCCATGACGTAACCTGCCATGTTTTATCTCCATTTTCACTGACCTCAGCAGTGGCGTGTTGGTCAACTGCCTCTGAGACAAAACGTGAATCCACTCAACTTTGCTGGGCTGTCCATGCACTTACCCCAGGGGACATGTGACATGGCACCGGTGAAGTGACCTCATAGTGTTATGCGCTGACATTGGCCCCTTTCTGGCATGATGAAAGCAGGATGTTTTCGCGTAAGCGGTGGACGAACGTGCCTTAGAATTTACTGTCATTTCCTTGTCACCCTGCAAGGCACAGCAGACGCCAGTGCTGTCCACAGTTGCATAAACACACGCCATCAAAGACCTGGAAGCCACATGCTGGCACAGCGCACCGGCGGTGTTTCTGTTCTTGTAATTAATGAAGTCCTGGCAGGAGGCTGCTGGGGGCTCAGCATCCCCTAATGAGCACATGCCGGATGGCGCAGGAGTGGCACTCACTGCAATTAAAGAGATGGCTCCAGCAAAAAAGAAAGTGGAAGCAAACAGCAGCCTTCTGCCAATAAGTGCATTCCATAAGGTCACGGCTCGGGAACCGTGCAAGCTGGCGTTTGGCACAAATTGGATTTTCTTTACTCGTGCTCAGCTCAGCGCTCATCAGCATCACTCACGGGCTCCATGACGTCGCCTGGGTGTCCCGTTTGATGCGCAGACTCCACAGGTCTAATCTCTGTGCACCTGAAGCATGACAAAACTTAATAACAACCCAACACACAGAAAAGTTGAAATTTGGCCTACCAAGTTGTAGTGCACGTCCAGGCATGTGTGCAAATCCAAGAGGTCTCTATTACTTAAGGTTTCCATACAATGTATTTTGTGGCATCCTCTGTTAATAATCTGGATAACCAGTTCCGCTCAGAGGAAATGCCTTGAGAAGACCGAATCTCAGGCCACAGGGATATTTCCAAGGATGACAGGGGAAGAGTTGAACCAGATCATCAAAACTGGAAAATCCAGTGCATAACACTGTGCTAACACCAGGACATCATGATCATAGAATCATATGATACTGAACGACGCATCAGTTAAAGGTGAATGAACTCAAAACAAGAGCTGAATCCTAACCGGAGGACTGGGTATGAGCACCTACAAATTCAAGCCCAAAAGCTAACCCAAGACCATCAAGGTAATTTCAGAGCAAGCTTTACCTTCCCAGGCAAGGCCTGTCCATTTTTTTGCCATTGTGGCACCCGGCGGGCAACCCCTCAGTCTGAACTGGAGGTCTGAAATGCGGCACATTTGCTCTTACTCAGTACTCACCATCAGCCTGCACAGGGTGAGCAGGAAAATGTCCCACTGCGATGTCTTGCCCTTGTGAAAGCTGCTGGCACAAAGACAAGGTGCAGTGGATTTCGTGGAATGATTTGTTCAAACGAGAATTTCTCTGGCGTGAACTCAGCAAGTCTTGCTCCTAACTCTGACTTCTTCAGAGCCAACACAGCTTTGGCCTGTTTTATACCCCCGTTTCTAACATCTAAGTTCTGGTTGGTATTCATAACCCTTAATAATCTTCAACTTTCCAGAACTGGAGACTCCTTACTACTATTTTTAAAGTCATGGTAAGCATTAAGAAACCAAATCACCTTGCTATTTATGGCTTGAAAGGATTTGTACTTTTAGAAATTATACTTAACCTCTTGTTTTTTGACCTACTTTGCCTATATTTTCAATTTAGGAAGAAACTTTGGATAGAAGCTATTTCTATTTTGATGAGAGAAATGCACAGTGCAGGTGTACCTATGAAAGAGAGGGCAAAGCAGCTACACGTAGCAGACATACATAACCAATTAAAAATTCTTTTTACATCTAATTTGGAAAGTAACACATACTTTGCAAAATATCTAAAGCACAATTACATTTAGTTCTATTTTCTGGAGAAAACCTATGTAAGCAATTAGGCACTTAGGTCAAAGATTTCCTGACTCATTTTGTATTTTTCTAATGAAAATAAACCAAATATTTCAGTTCAGCAGGAATTTTTAAGCTTAGTATATGAATGCCACCCCACATCTCCAAAAAAAAAGTCATAGATTTATGTTTCTCAATTAAAAATCACTCTGATATTTTCAAAGCTACATGTGTAATCTGGACAGTTTTGGTAGGATTCATTGTACCCAACCTTAGGTACCAGCATGGGAAGCTCTACATCTGGCTGAGCAATCTCAGTTCCTGTTAGAGGCAATAAATAAAAAAGGTACTTCATGGAGAGAGCTGTATGACCTAGGTGAGAAGTCTGCTTTAGGAGGAGACAAATCAGTCTCTCGAAATCCCTGTTTATAACCTTCATTGACTAAACAGGAATCTCTCCCGTAGCTGCAACACAGGCAACTTTGTTGACACCTGCCTTGGACCATGTGAATCTTGTCTGTTTCCCACTGCTGCTAAAGGAAATCATGAGAAATTCCCTCATTTAGGCATCCAAACTCAGAATTTTATTTTTTTGTGCTGGTATTAATGCCTCATACTACATATTTTAACAAGAATTGCTATGATTTTCCCTTTGGATAGTGATACTGATCTTACATTGCATAGCGATTCATTTCCTAGATCTCATTTTCATCCTCCTTTATCATATAACTTATTTCTTGGGCTGTCACTATCATCTGAGCTGAAATTCAAACCTTTTAGTCTATAGCCAGGCTTTTCATTTACTTAAATATGGAGCAAGTACTCCTACGGCTGAGATAAAATGAGGAGGCTTTTTACTTAAATGAGAGAATGATTGCTTTCTCTTCTACCAAAATCCGAGGAGGCAAATATCATGCATTTGCTAATCTCTGCAGTGTATTGCCTTTAGGTGAGTGGAGAAAATACCTCTGTTTCTTCAAATCACTATGAAATCAAACTCTGTCTTTGTATAGGTACGTATTTAAGGTTAGTATACAGCCAGCAATCTTTAAAAACAAAAAAATAAATTAAGCCAAAGAGATGTCACCCAACTTTCAAAATTCAGTTTCTTAAATACATATTTAAGCAATTATAAGATAATATCAAAGACTGTGGTTTCCTAAATGTTCACCCCTGAAAAAATACCCCAAGCATTAATATTTCAAATGCCAACAAATTCACTTGAAACCTCACTTCTGACATTTCCTTTCAAAAATTAGAGTCAAGACATTGATAACATTAAAGTAGGAAATACAGTCCTTTCTACAGAGGATTGTGGGAGATTCCGATTCAATGCTATAACATTCTGTATTTAAAAATTATTTTAGATTATGTTTTAGACCCTTTAAACTACATTTTTTTTATTCTTCAGAAATTTATACAGATTGTATTGAGAAAATAATTTTGTAAATTCTACTTAGAGATAAAGACAATTAAAATTTCTTATTAAATTATACAAATCCTTAAGTTAATGAACAGATGATTCAGTCTAATAAAATATGTGTTGACAATGGAGCATGCACTTATTAGCTTGTGTCTTATAAGCCCTTATTTCACACTATAATACCATATATTTTAACTTACAAGACACTGAAAAGAGATGCAATGATGAAAAATAGAGAAAGATTAAATTTGAGTTCCCTTGAAATTGTGTTACAAAAAAATACACCTTAGAGTCCATATTCTACACACTGAGCATTGGCTCACTGAAATAAAAACCTTAGGATAAAAGAAAGAAAGAGGAGGCTGGGCAGGCTAAGGAAATGAAGACCAAGAAAAGAAAGAAGAGAAGAAAAAGAAGCAACATTACACACACCAGATGCCAGTTTACATTTCTCCTCTCTTTGGGATGTTCAGTTCTAGGGAGTCATCCAAAAGCAAATACTTCCCAGTATTGCCAGAGAGTTATTAAACAACGTATTGACTCCCAAATATGAGTTATGTCTCTCTCACACTGAAAATTACTGCTTATTAAAGGTGATTGATAGAATATTTATCTGCCTATATAGTAGTGCCAGTTTGCTCTACTGCAATCAGAATATGCTGAAATCTAATGAAAGCACTGGAAAGATGCCTATTGACTCTAAAAAGATTTGGATCTCATCCTGAACCGGTAAAGAAAAAGCTATTCCTTCTCTCCTCTCCCCCTTCTAAAATGTGATCACGCAGTCATGCTGGAAGACAGATAAGTTAGTAACAGAATAACAGATAACAAACAGGCAGCCCTGGGGAGAGGGCCTTGGGGGTGTTGGTGGATGAGAAGTTCAACATGAGCTGTCAATATGTGCCTGCAGCTCAGAAAGCCAACTGCATCCTGGGCTGCATCAAAAGAAGTGTGGCCAGCAGGTCAAGGGAGGTGATTCTCCCCCTCTACTCTCCTCTGGTGAGACCCCATCTGGAGTACTGTGTCCAGCTCTGGAGCCCTCAGCACAGGAAGGACATGGACCTGTTGGAACCAGTCCAGAGGAGGGCCATGAAGATGACCAGAGGGCTGGAGCACCTCTCCTGTGAAGACAAGCTGAGAGAGTTGGCGCTGTTCAACCTGGAGAAGAGAAGGTTCCAGGGAGACCTTATAGCAGCCTTTCAGTACCTAAAGGGGGCCTACAGAAAAGATGGGAAGGGACTCCTCATTAGGGAATGTACTGATACGATGAGGGGTAATGGCTTTAAAATGAAAGAGGGGAGATTTAGATTAGATATTGGGAAGAATTTCTCTACTCTGAGGATGGTGAGACACTGGAACAGGTTGCCCAGAGAAGTTGTGGATGGCCCATCCCTGGAAGTGTTCAAGGACAGGTTGAATGGGGCTTTGAGCCACCTTGTCTAGTGGAGAGTGTCCCTGCCCATGGCAGGGGAGTTGGAACTAGGTGATCTTGAAGGTCCCTTCCAACTCTTAACCATTCTATGTTTCTATAGATCTATCCTTGTGCCTCAGCGCCCTTAATGTTTGTATCACACCATAACAAACACACACATGATGCAGTATTCTTCCTCACCTAAAAGATTTAATTACTCCTATCTGTTGTAGTTGACTCACTGTCCTCTTGCATTACTTGACATCAGCACTCTGATACATCTCTGCCTGACAGTCCTACTGTTTGATCCACTCTTTGCACTGCGCTGCTGTATTTCTCCACTGACTTTTTCAGCTATTCTTTGTCACGCTTTCTGACACTGACAAGACCCTCAAATCTGGGGCCTTAAACACTGACTTTTGCAGCACCTACATTGCCATGCAGGTAAGCGTGATGCTACTGCAGGGTTTCACCCGCTGCTGGTACACCAGGGACTGGCCTGGAGCTTGCCCAGCCCTGAGCTGAGGGTAGCCTGGGGAGGGAGTGAAGGGCGTCTGTGGCAAGCCCTCTTCAGCCACATCCTTCTGGCAACGTGGCAGAAATAGGCTATACCACAGCGTGGGTATATGATGCTCTTTGTAATTTGTCCAAAGCAGGTGAGTTCATAGAGGTATAACTGAAAAAGGACCATGAATCTCTTTTCCATCCCTCTGGTCAGTGCAGGACACAGACTGGGTTACACATACACTGCACAGAGTGGAAGGAAAATTTTGTCTGGGTGCTTGAAACCTTTTTTATCTCACCCACGCTACAATAACTTGTCCCTGTCCGAGGGGAGTGAAGGGGCTGGACAGGCTTCCTGCATTGTCCTCCCAGTGTCTCCTGGCTCAGGAAGTGACAACATCTTGAACTAATTTTTTTAAATGGGGGTTGATTTTAAGCATATTTTCCAAACTGTTTTTTTAAATGTAAGTCTAGTTCTTTTTTTCCCTTTTTCTTTTTTTCTTTTCTTTTTTTTTTTTTTTTAAACCTCTTGGCAGGGGAGAGAATTCTGTGCAGGGCCTTGAACGAGGGACACTCGGGGCAGCCAAAGACATCAGCAACATCTGCCAGCCACCTCTGGAAGGCGGGAGTATTGCCGAGGGCTGGATGTAGGCTCCTCCACCGGCAGAGCCCTCAGCCGCAGACAGGGTCAGTAACCACAGCCCAATCTGCTGCTCTTTCCGCAGCAGACAGTTGTCCTTTTCCACACAGTCAGGTACACTCCTGCTGGGACAAATTTGGGGGTTTTCATCACCAGCGGTGAGGGAGTGGGAGAGAAGCTGCATCCAAATAAAGGACCATCACGTGTTGGTCTGGAGTAGAAAGGTCTTCTGCTAGCCAGGCTGTGGATGCAGGGAGAGGTTTCCTCTACAGTTTCTCCTCCTGGATGTTAGGAGCCATTTGAAGAGCAGTGAAATAGGCAGACAAGGTTTCTTCTCCCTGCACTGCCTTCCAACCTTCGTGCAGCCCCACTTCCGTGAGGCTTCCTTGGCACGTCATGAGTCTGCACAACACGGAGGAGGACTTGGCCAGTCCCATCCACCTCAGGTTTGTTGGCTCACCTTGCATGGAAAACATATGAAGCACCAAATATCATCCACTGAGGCTGTTTTGCCAGCTCCAAGCATTCAAGCAGCAAGAAAAATGCTCCCAGATATAATGAGAGTGGTTTAAACCCCCTAAAATTAAAGTGAGCTTGCCAGTGGATGTGCAATTGTTTCTTTGCAACTGATGGTTGGATACTCCTGCATGCCAACGGGGACAAGGCTTCCCTGTTGAAGGGAGTTTGCTTTCCCTGGGACTGCCTGGTGCCATGGGGTCATGAAGATGCTGCAAGATGCCCCATGGTCCCCCAGCAGGGCAAGAAGAGGCCCCATGCTGTGGGCAGAGTTATCATCTCTCTCGGTGCTCAGGAGGGCGAATCCATATTCTTCACATAGGTTTAAGCTTTTCTCATTTTGTGAAATTTTCCACCTCCTTCTCAGACAGGCTTCTCTGGCTCTAGGCTGGTTTCCATGAGGCTGGACGGGAACGCTTCGCAGCAGCAGGATGTTTTATTGCTGCCTTTTGTATTTTGCCCAGAGAGCATTCCTCTGTCCGAGTGCCCAAGTATCAATGACTGTAGATTTTTGTTTGGTGCGTAGAGCGCTTTTATCTTCCTGAAAAGCCAGCTCCAAAGGCTATGACTGACAGGTAGCCGATGTTGAAGTAAGGAAGCGCTGTTGAGGACTGGTCTCTGCGTGGTGAGGTCTGGATCCTGCCCTGCAGCAGAAGAGCATTTGCCACATCACTCCCTTGAGCATGGTGAGAAGCCAGGAGTAGGTCCTGATACCCAGCCTAACATCTGCAGGCAAACAAGCAGGCTTCCTGGAGCAGGGAGGAGCTTTTTATCTGGATTTGGTGTTTTACCCAAGAACAGGAAATTCATAAGAGGTGTTTTCCCAGAGAGCATCTTGGTTATGACCAGCATTCCAGTCCTGGTAAAGTTACAGCCTCACTTTTCCACATCAATCTCAAGGTCTGTCCCACACCTTAGCCCCTTATATTAGGCAAAACTAGGCTGTAGTGAGTTTTAGCACCTCCACCTCTCCAGCAGCTAAGATAGAAAAGAATTGTTTGAAACAACATAATTAGAGTTTCACTTGGTAAGCTACATACTTTTGATTGTATATCTTGCTTTACACTCACAGACAGTTTTTTCCCAGGTCTGTCCACAAGCATTAGTCTGGAAAGGTCTGGGCTTTTTAGGGAGTGGGTAAGTTTGGGCTCTGGGGAAGGGAAGTTTGCCATAAACATTCACTGTACTGCAGCTGAGGTACCAGGCTCAGGCTTCCTACAATAAAATGTTAACTACAGTAACAAATAAAAAGACCTCAGAATGAGGACTCACATTTAATACTTAAGAGATCATGCATTTAAATCAGATGGTGCTACACCAAAATCTCACTCAAAGTGAGCATGCACGCTGTGGATTTTGAAAGGGCTGCACTCAGCCTTTGGTTTAAACTTAAGAACAAAGTGAGGAAAAGGAGCCAAATCAGCAGTTTTGCATTAAGAAAGAGGGGAGAAGTTTGTCACGTGAGGCAAGCGGCAATTAGCTGAGCGCAGGGCGGCAGGGAGGGCTCAGGCTTTGGCTGTGCAAGTGATTGTTTCTAATGCAAGAGGCACGCCCAGGAGGTGCGTTTCGGTGCCTGGCTAATCGTTTCGCTTCAGACGTTTTCATCAATTATTCAACTACGTCAGAGGGTCTATTGCCAAGATTGCCACTGAACTTCATCTAAATCCCCAGAAATGTGTTGGGAAACACTCTCATTGTTACAAGTCTGCGCATCACGGCTTGGAGCTAAAGCAGACAGGAGCGCCGTTTTAAGCTTGCATTTTTGCCATTATAGGATGCAGATGTCCAGTATTTCAGAACGTAATTTTTTTTCCTGAAATGCTCAGGATCTGGTAGCCTCTAGCTCTGCAAAAACATTTAAAAATGTAATACATTTTTAAATCCTACAGGGCTGTAGTGATTAGGGGACGCAGCAGTTTTGGCAGGAGACAATGCAAATCCTTTGCTTCACCAAGTTCAGCCCCTGCCACCTAACACACATATGTAAAATGCATATGTAAAATGTTGTGTAAATACAAAGGACTGAGCAGGAGGTGAGTGCCTGGGCTGTGGATGGGGATGATGCCTTCCGATAGCAACAAAGCCCACTTCTTCCTCTCCTCCCTGCTCCCAGCAGCAGATGGATGAGTAAGCTGGCTTCTCCAGAGCTTCTGTCCTGCTTCCCTTTATGCTTCAGGATTTCACCTGTGCAAAATTGATTTGCATTGATGCAGAAAGGAAAGAACTGCAAAATTGGCTGATTGCTGTATGATACCAGTACCTATGAGGCAGCTGAGCATCAAAAATATATCTTTTTATTTCAGGTAGCCTTTTGACTTCAAAGGACACTGCAGGTGGCTGAAGGAGATGGAGTTAAGAATCTCATGCTCAGTGATAAGATGTAAGACTATATTTTATGCACTTGGAAATATTGAGATCAGTCTTAGAAGTGGGATGATGCCAAGCAAAGAGCTCAAACTCAGTACATGGACACATAGAGCTACCTGTAAGAGAAGCTAAACCTGGGCACATTGCAGGTGTCTCCTGCAGGTATGTTAATCAGGGGGGGACAAGGGGGTTGCAGGAGCCTTGGGGCAGATCCAAGGAAGGACTTTGTTCTTGCGGAGGATGACCCGATGCCCCTGTTAAGATGTGTGGCCTGAATGGCATCCAGTAACAGAGGGGGCTGTCAATGCTTGTCTGCAGATTGTGTGGACTATTTGCCACAGTGATGAAATGGGATATTTAGCACATGTCACTACTGCACCTCAGACCCAACACTCAGAAGCTTGCATCCACTCATTGGTTTCCCCTTTCTTTGCATATCTTGGTTTCCCCTTTCTTTGCATATCCTGCATGGGAGCAGAAGGGCATTAAAACGACATAAGCACATAGATATTGTTTATCTTCCAAAGTCCAAAGTGAACTCAATGGAAAGATTCCAGTTAGCTTCAGTTGGCTTTGAACCAGTCTCTCAAGGAAAAGATGCAAACTTTTTTTTGCAATCTACTGTACCGTCCACTTGAATTAGTTCGGGAAGCTAACTTGTAATTTAGCATTTAAAACATTTTAACCACTGTTACTGGGGAATTTTAAACCTAAGCAGTATAAAAAGTCATTACTCACAAACTCTTTCATAAAGCCAGGTTTAAAATTTGCATTTAAATAGTCATTTTACCAAGCACGATCTTCCTTTCTAGGTGTGACTTCAAATTCAGAAAACTGGTAATTTATGTTTGCTTATCAAGCAGAGGACTAGAAAGCCTTAACTGATGTTCATAAAGGTTTATGTTAACATGAGATTTAATGACTGTGATAGTTTTGTTTATATGACATTTTAGGAAGGGATTTACCTGTCTTCTTTTCAGAATATTTTCAGCTTTAAGAAGTTCATCACTTGACTTATGAATGGCTTTATTTCCTCCCTTCTCACTACAATTACCTTTTTCTTCAGGGAGAGAACATGCAAAGGCAGTAAAGGCAGAGCTACTTTTGGAAAAATTTTGCAGAGAAAAAATACGGTAAGACATTTTTGAGGATTTTAGAAAATTGCACTCATTTAAAATTATTATAATATCATCATTACAGATACAGAGAATGTTTTCTAGCAAGAACTTTCTCTTAAATGAAAATGAAAGCCGCAATACCAAAAGCAATTGGAAGGGGAGTTAGCTTCCAGAATCCAGATAGAAACAGCTTTCAGCTGCTTAGCACTATTGTCAAGCTTGCTGTCGACTTAAGAATTTTAATTAAATACTTTCAGAAGACAACTGATTTCTCACTCTATGTTGCAAAAAATACATCCATGAGAGAACTTTACAGAGTATTTTCTATAACCTGAGCATCTGTTCTAAAGCTTTCTTCTGAAGCCATTTCTCTGCTTTCACCTTATCCCTCTGAAGGATGTGAGAGTGTTCTATTTGATCTTTACACCTCTGCCCTATCTGGATATCTTACATCAGAGTCATTGACCCATGGGATAGCTGAGGCTGGAAGTGACTGCTGGTGGCCCTCAAGTCCAACCCTGCCTGTCCATCTCAGGTACCCCAAGGAGCCATCTCGTCCTGGTGTGTGCCAAAATCTCCCAAGGCTTAAGATCCTGGGAAGCACGTTCCTCTCCCTGACTCCAAGGGTATTTGATTATTGAAACATTGGTCTCTGCCACCCTTGCTGTGTGATCTGCAGAGGTTTACAAAGTCTGGGCTATCAAATCCTGCACCTCCTTCTCGCTGTTTATGCTAGGTGTGTGTAAAGAAGCAGTAGGATGAATGGAGGAGATTGCAAATTAATTACAGAAAATCTGAAAGGTTGAAGACTTTTTTTACATTTTCATCGGTATTTTAAAACATTTGTCATTTTCCCTTTGAAACAGAACCCATATTTTGACACATAAGAGAATGAAGAGACAACTGCAATAGATGAAGTCCCCAGACATGGCATGGTAAACCACGTATGTAGACAGACATTTTGTAAAATTAAGGGTAAATTATGGTCTCCTGTTAGAGTCTCTTTATTAATAATACTATCCTGGAAATGACTTTCAATAGCACCAGTGACATTTTTAGAAACATTGCTAAGAAGTCAGGTCTTCTAAATTCAAATGACATTTTCAAAATATCACAAAACACAAATGCGGTCATCAGAATTTATAACATTCAGATCACAGAGGAAAATAACTTGAATTTGCTTGACTTGTTTTCACTACCATTTAGATTGAACAGCATCCTCTAGAACTGAAATTTCAGCTTTCTGTGGCAAATACTCAAATTTCTGATGCAGTGAGGCAAAAAAGTTTGTGGCTTAGGCTGGAGAAAGCAATTTACTTCTTTAATGACAATAGCAGTTGCAAAAAAAATAATACTGAGGTTGATACACAGGCATGAACTGCTCTACTTCTCTGCATCTATAGATTTTTCTCAATCAACTGAGAGTATTGTCTAAATCAAAGCTGTAAAAGCTGCTATTATCTCATTATTCAAACACTGATGGATATTGATGGATAACAAAAAAAAAAAAAAGGTAGGTATAAATCCCAGGAGTATAAAGAGACTTCGAAAAGTCAGTCAAATTTTAGTTTTAAACATAAAAGGTTTCTCCAAACATTACCTCAGTGGCTGATGTAAATTCACGTTCTGAATTCATAACCAACAATTTAATATGGAAGTATTTTTCTCTAGCTGAAGTGGAGCCTTCACCCACCTCTGAACTAAGTAAAGCACCTGGGTATATAATTAGGGAGACCAAGCATTCTCCTCAAATTTATTTTTCACTTCCTCCAACAACCTAAGAAGTTTCCAGACACAAATTGCCATACTGTACAATACAAGGCAATAAATTCTAGCCCTAACCTTCTAGGCCTGGGTAGCTCAGCCATCCCCAGGCAGGCAAGAAATGAAGAGCTACTCATCAGTGCCTTAAGGCTCGTGCTTAGGCTTCCTCTGAATCTTTGCCTTTGCATTGAAAATAAATAGTGATATTTTCTAACAAGCACTTAAACCCTTCAGTACAATGTCAGTATTTATGCAGCTCTTTGCTATGGCTGCAGAGAGTAACTTACAGATTTGCAATAAAACCTTTGGGTATTTAGCATTCTTCTAAAAGACGTAGATGGAGAAAGTCCATACTAGCTGGGAAGAATGATACCGATCCTTGCAGAAAGTGTCCATGCCACCAGTACCACCTCTATTTCATTACTGCACCACTTTGAAAGAAAAAGGAGGTGCTAAACAGCCCTGACAACACACAGTTTCTAATGACCCTGTGAAGCATTGCTATTTCCTCTTCTCTGCTGCTCTGTATTGTGGCCACAAAGGATCACAATGATGTCCATGCCCTCAGCCTTCTGGAAACATATTCAGGGATCAATGCATCAACCTGTCAACAGAATTAGATGATTTACTGACTGACAAAATATAAGTCCTTTTGCTGGCCCACTCTGTAGGGAAAACCAGTTGCAAGTCAGCTGACAGAAAAAGTTAGGTGTAGCTGAATATCCTTTCCTAAAAACCATTTCTTTCTTCTGCACTGAAGATAGAGCACTTACTGTAATACTGTCATGGCCCCAGGAGGAACCCCAGACAGATATTAGACTGCATCTGAAGGAACAACTGAATGAGAACTAAAAAAACCCTATTATTTACCAAAAGGCCTCCAACCCAAACCACGACAGAGACAAAGCCACTACATTTCACAAGACTAGTCTGGAGGGAAATTCTCATGCGTCATTTAAAAGGCCATTTATTTTTAAAATACAGGACCCTCTAATGGAATAAGTGTTTCACCTCCAGCTCACTTATATCATTTTTGTCATATGAAAATTTTGCCTTCCTTCATGAAGACTTATGACCATTCTTCAGAGTTACGAGAGAGAAAATCCAGCAGGACTGTCCGAGTGGATGGCTAATGATAGGGTATCTTTGTTTGTACTGAAAAGACTTTGTTAAGAAAGTTAAAGAATAAAAACTTCAAATATTGACCTTGCCATCAGCTTCCAAAAGTATTTTTCTTGGCAGAAGTATTTTTAAATTCCTCCCAAATAGCCTTTTGATAATATTTTAACTTTATTTTTACATAATCTTTGAAAATAAACCAGTTTGTTGAATCCTTTTTTCCTGCAAATTTAGCAATCATATGAGGTCTTTTGTTGTAACAAAAACAATATTTTAACATGGAGACATCCAAAACTTCCTGCAAATAAATTATGACATAGTGCAACCTTAAATAACAGTAATTACAGCCCTGGCAAAGTTCCCTTAAAGATTAAAAGACCTTATCCTAAGGTAGTATCTCAGCATGCTCCAATCTTTCCTCTTGAAGCTTTAGAGGAGTAGAGAGATGGGTGGCCAGGCTTAAAGATGTCTGAAAATCCCAGACTGCAGTATGGGAACTGTTTTTCAGAATTTGACCTCAGTTTTTCTTGTAAGAGCATGCTTTGGTAAAGATACAACCTTTTACAGTTAGAACTTTGGGGGCTTGTAAAGAGAATTCAAGCTAAGAGTGTTACATCTACAAGTGGTGACCAGACAAGATGGGAATCATTCCTGTATACATATCTTTAAATAACAATACATCTATCATTTTAAATGATTTTTTGTTTGAGTTGTTGAATGAAAGACAGCATGACTGTAGGAACTGCTGTACTTTTCCCTCATTTTTGAAGACATGATGGAAGTTCAAGGGCAGCATAAGCTCAGGCAGGATGTGCTCAATGTCAGGCTTTGAGATTGCAAATTTTTAAGCCAATTAAAAGCAGCAAAGACAAATATAATGCTTCTATGTAAGCAATCCAAAAACATGCTTTTTCTGCTTACATTTTTAAAAAAAATAAATAATCCATTCTAGAAACTCTGTTTTTGACCAATATTATTGACCCTGTTTTGAGTCAATAATAAATGAAAGAAACAGCAGCTAAAAAGTCACTGCATAGCCTGAAGTCAGATATAACAGAATTACCCTGTACCTTCAGGAAAGCCAGAAAGCCAAATGCCAGTGGATTTTTTCCCTGTCTCCAAAAGAAAACTGTATCGTCTATCAGTGAGCAGGAATCCAGCTCTGACCATGACTGTAAACCGCATGGCACAGGAAGAGGTAGAGACCAAGATAAATAATTACAACTTCATTAAAGGATTTATGAACAAAACCCAATATGACAAAACTCTACTCAGCATTCAACAGATGAGCGTTTTGGTTCCCGGCACATGGGCGTGATGTACTGTGGAAAGACATAGTTTTGTGTAACAAGCTGAGACCTGAATTCCATGCTGACTTCCACATTGGGAAAAGCATCAGGTATAATGTCACGATATGTCGCAGTAATTCAGTCTGAAGCTAACGGGTGAGGAATAAAAACATTCCTCTGCACCAGAAACCTGTCATCACCAGCAGCAATGATGACTTCAGATGATGGACATGGATGTTAACGTACCCCTTAATCATTGCTTTTCCGTGTGATATCAGTGTGGAGGTTGCTTACTCAGACTGACTGACATGGAAAACTACTCATCACCTTTTGCAAAGTGAAGAATTTAGCAGATAATCTTCCCTCTGAAAAGCTTTGCAGAGTTGGTTAAGTGTTTGCCAAATGCCTCCCAAACACCTTACTCTATATTCCCAAAGCTGGTCTTAGTTTAGGTGTCAATTTGTTACATCTAGACATGCAGAGCAAGCACTACAGACATGGGGATTTATTTGAAAACTTGTTTTTCTTATCTGGACTACCCATTAACACTGTCCAACGGCTCACATTGCAACGAACACTTTGAAGTGAAATCTGGAAGATGCAACCCCACTTGCTTTCACATAAAAAATCTGTCCTCTGTTCCAGACCTGTTGCTGGCTTGCTGTGGCTATACGTTAAACTGATCTTGCTCCCATATTTATTGAATTATTTGTTAATATTGTTCACTAATGCTTACCTTTTAAGAAGGAGCCCATTTGCTGTGTATGTACAATATTTTTGATGGAAGGTAGTGCCTGATCTGCAGAAAAATGGCTCTCTGAAATTATTTTGTTTTGCAGAACAGCCAGCAGTACATCTTGCTACAGTGGAGAGAAGACTATAAGACATTCACTAACAACCCTACCTTACACACAGACCCCTCCAAAAAACCCCAACCACCAATAAACAACTAGGTTTAGGTATAGAACTAAAAGAAACCATGAGAACTACTGTGAAATTCTGGATAAATGTAGCAAGCACACTAGTCAAAAGTGCTTCCAAGTATTCCCATTACCATTTGCTCATCACATTTTTTGGAAAATGGGTCCAGAAGATAGAAGCCTGTTTATTAGCCAAAAATTTAAATGTTGTAACAGCTGTCTAGGGTGCTATAGGCCAAGTCAAGATAGAAAGCTGAAGCAGCTCAGAAGCTGAGCAATCTTGGAACCAAACAAGACAAAGACGTATTGTAAGATGTGAAAAACATAGCATCATATATGGAAGAGCTCCCTTATTTTCTACTTTGTCAAGTCCCCAAATTACATCATGTCTTTTTAGAAGCAGAATTGTTTCCTAAACCTAAGCACAGAGCACATGAAAATGCAGGGAGAGCAAAGGATCCTCAAACATGACACACGAATCCTTCCCATGGCTTGGCTGCTGTTTATGACAGCTGTCCTTTTTTAGTCTCTGTTGACCAGTCCAGATGTTTGTCTTCAACATCTTGTCACAAAGTCCCTATGGGAACGTCTGTTATCTTGGCTACAGAGTGATGATAAACAGTATTGAGGTCCTGGACATAAACGGTAAAGTATAGACTGTTACAGCTGTATTGCAGAGATCATGGGATGTAGTAATAGATCCCTGCTCTTAGTGGAGGCTGTTGGTATTTGATAGTGGGTAGGAAAAACTGACACAGGCAATGCTGGAAGCCAATTTCCAGCCTTGGGTAAAGATCCTACTGTAACAGGCTCAAAACAGGGCAGGCAAAGCCCATCCCAAGGAGCCTCCGCTGACTCATAGGTGTTAGTGGTGTCAAACTTAACTGGGATCAAGGAACAGTTGCAGACATGCGGTGAATCATTCTTCCAGTTTTATTCTAGGCGAAAACTCCCCACACCCCCAGCCATATTATTAAAGACATTTCAAAAACTGCTTCAAACCAACTTCAAGACAACAAAATGTTTCCTCCCTTGACCCTTCTCTTCCCAGTTACTTAGAGAAACATGTCTCTTTCTATCATTTTGTCTCGTTTTGTCTCTTTCTATTCATTTCTATCTATTACACGTGAAGACTTCACCTTCAGATATCTATCGAGAAACGTAGCATATCCAAGCAAGGCATCAAACTTGTTCCTCAGAGATAAATTTATTTCTTTCGAACAGTCCATTTGTATTGGGTGCGAGAAGGGGGTTATTTTAACTGAGATTATAACAAAGGATTTGTTGTCTTGATAGAGTTACCACTATCCAAATAGTTAATAGCAGGCTATCTGCAAGACGGTTTTACCTGTTAATATAAAAGGATTTTTTTTTTAATCCTTCCATTATCTAGAATGTGGTTGTTAAAAAGTCTGGAGAATTTACCAAAAAAATTAAGAACAATTATTTAGGCAACCAATTTTCTATTGAGCTCTACATGAAGTTAAGAAACTAAATACAATTTGGGACCTCAGAGACCTGGCTGACTCAGGCTGCTCTTGGATTCCCAAATCTACCATGACAGATTAGGTGAGTGATCTATGGTTTAGCATCTCATTTGTAAAAAAGACAATATTCTTTGGAAAGATTTTTTTTTTATTTTAAGACACAAGAAAAAAAAAAGTATGTCTTTCATATGTAGAGAGCTGCCCAGAGGAACTACACTGCACTAAGTTCAAAATGTTACGTGAAATAGAAGTGTGCCAGATGTACCTGGAAGACTACACACATCTGATCATCACATTTCCATTTTTTGTTGGTCTGACACTCGGACTAATCACTGTCAAACTTCAAGCTGATGAAATAATTTTCATTGCGCCTTGATGTTACAAGAATAAAGTTTACCGCAATTGTCTTGTAAATCGTGAAAATGTTCCCAAGTTCGAAGAATGTAGCGAGGGCTGTCAGGGTGTTATTACTGCCAGCAGCAATGTCAGCTGGGTGCAAATGCACGATTAGAATTATTCACATCACTTCATATTTCTCATCACAGAAATCTGTGAAATAAGGTTTCTTCCCATTAGCAGTTGTAAATTAATTAAACTCAGTTCTGGCACTATGGTGAACACCATTTTCTGCGCTCAGTGTTCTAAAAGGAAGCAGGAGAAAAAGAAGAGATCACCACATCAAGGTCTAGGAGATACAGTGTGTAATGGAGCTGAAGGACAGACTTGTCAGCCTCACTGTGTTAATCATCAAACACATGGAAAATTTCAACACTCAAGTGTAGAAGGCGCTGATCATTACAAGAACAGTTATTCAGATGACAAAAACTTGCTTCATTTTGCTAGTGTAAGAAGTGAAGGAGTTTTTCCATCATCTATGTACTTCTTTAACTTGAATATTAAGCACTTCCTCTAAGAGACTTCTGAATTTCTTCCTACACAAGCTTACTAAACATCCAGATGTTACCACCTCAGTGGCTGATATTTGACCTCCTTCTCTTAATGGTTCCCACTTGACATTTCCCCTGTCTTGAGTACCATCTGGTTGCAATGAAAGCATTCCAGGGGTTTGCATGCCTTCTCAGCCCAGAAATCTTATGTAAAAACCTGCTTATGCAGCTCTATAAATCTGGTAGACCTTTAGTATCTTGACCACTTCAGCAATACTTTCCTCTGCAAGATTTTGTTTGCTCATTTTGCTGAGACTGAAACTAGTACCTGGTAGGAAATCTCTTTCATCCATGTTGTAGCAGTCTGATGTGGTATAATGGATGATGAAGACCCCAAGACAATATAATTCTGTGGTTAATCTCCAGCCCTCCATGTTCCTGTACCTTTGTGCAACTTTTGATGACACTCAGATTGAGTTCTGTCTTTTCAGGACTTAATCAGGCAGTATGAAAAGGTTCACCTTCAGAGCTAGTTCTTGTAAAACCTTGATAAGTAAATGTTCATAGTACATTTTCGAAAAAGGCCCAATTCCAGTCTTCAGTGAAACATCTCATGTGTATCAAACCATCAAAATACTACTAAAAAAGCAATGTGTTTGTAGCACCACAGAATCACAGAATAGCAGGGGCTGGGAGGGACCTCTCGAGATGCTCTAATCCAACCCCCCTGCCAGAGCAGGGTCACCTAGAGCAGGTTGCACAGGAACCCATCAGGCGGGTTTTGAATGTCTCCAGAGACGGACACTCCACTACCTCGCTGGGCTGCCTGTGCCAGTGCCACCCTCAAAGTAAACCCAAAAATAAACTTCATATCTCCTTTTTCCTGCTTCTCTCTTTATCTGAAGGTCAAATGCTGCAACATAAAACATGTGGGATAAATGCTTTCCTGGTTATGTTGCAATGGTGAGAAGAGAAAAACTAAACCAGACACTAACACAGAAACTTTTTATTGCCACCACCATTGGATGGTAAGCGTTAAACCTTTGCTTTCTGGCAATTGCTTTCAAGTGGTATTGTGCAGCCCCCATCTCCCCACAGCACAACTGCCCGGCGTTTCCAGGCAGGCAGGAAAAAGAGCTGTGAAGCTTCAGTTTCTTTGAAGTGGTACAGGCTCATTTTTAGAATAGCTTCGAGCCCTCATCCATATTTCCCAGTGGTGTTTTAACAGGTCTGTGATTTCCAGCTCATAGGGCTGGATGGTACCTCGGCAGGCTGTCTAACCCATCTCTGCTGCCCATGGCTGGGTCAGCTCTATCTGCATCATTCCTGATCAACGTTTGGCCAGTCTGCTCCTAACAGCCTCCAAAACTGAAGACCTCACTGCCCTCTCTGATCAGTTATCCCCCGCTTTGCTTCCCATGCTCCTAGGAGTGTCCTAGCTGATGTTTAGCCCAAAGTCAGTTATCTTACCCTGTGGGTATCAAAAAATGACCTTCATCATTGCAGCAACCTTTCATGATTTAGAAAACTGTGATGTCCCTGCTTAGCCATCCCTTCTTCAGGAGAAACACAAGTAAATGCAATCTTTCTTCAAAAACTGCATTTTCTAGGCTTCTGCTCTTTGTTATTACTCTTCTCTGGGCTCTTTCCAAGTAGTTATGTCCTTCTTAATGTGCAATCCCCCCAGCTAGACACAGAGCTTCATCTGTGGCTGTGCTGTAACATAATGGTTGGGTTTTTCCATCTGTGTGTCTTATAGGTCATCCTCTTGTTTATGCAGCCAAGTTTTCACTTTTCTTGTAGCTCTACAACTTTGTTGACTCACATTCAGCTTGTAATCCCTTTCCTACTGACATGCTGCCTAGCCAGTTGTTACTCCTCAGAGTCTGCACACTCGTCCCTGTAGAAAACTGGTTTGTTCCATTTTGTTTCCATAATACATTTCCAATTTGGAAGGATTTCTTTGAGTTCTAACCTTACCCTCCTTCCAAGCTTGGTGTCATTTGCAAATTTAATACAATACTTTATTCTATCATCAGGTCAGTCATGAAAATGTTGCATAGACTCAGACTCAGACTAAGCCCCCGCAAAACCTTACTTACTATATCCCTCTGACTTTGCAGATGTTACGGTTTTCTAGAAGCTTCTCTCTCCCCGGCCCAAACATTAATTTCATCTTGACCATGCTTCCCGAGCTTATTTATGAGTGTTATATGAAACATGGTTAAGATATATGCCACCTACTGCTTTTGCTTTGCCCACAAAGTCTATGACAGAAGGAAATTGAATCAGCTTGACGGGCAACTAAGAGCAGAGAAAGGTAACTAGTAGCTGTGGTGAACAGTAACCAGTTAGATCTTCTGTAGAAGGACTATCTGGACTGGTATTTCAGATTGGAAATAATTGAATTCCCAACAGTGTACCCTGACAGTAAGTAG
>VXBO01001857.1:16746-44717 GCA_013400135.1 Rhinoptilus africanus | reverse complement strand
GGGACTGGAACACCTCTCATATGAAGATAGACTAAGGGAATTAGGTCTCTTTAGCCTGGAAAAGAGGCGTCTGAGGGGGGACCTAATTAACACTTATAAATACTTGAAGGGTGGGTGTCAGGAGGATGGGGCCAGGCTCTTTTCAGTAGTGCCCAGTGATAGGACAAGGGGTAACGGGCACAAACTTGAGCATAGGAAGTTCCACCTAAACATGAGGAGGAACTTCTTTACCTTGAGGGTGGCAGAGCACTGGAACAAGCTGCCCAGGGAGGTGGTGGAGTCTCCGTCTCTGGAGACATTCAAAACCCGCCTGGACGCGTTCCTGTGTAACCTGCTCTAAGGTGGCCCTGCTCTGGCAGGGGGGTTGGACTAGATGATCTACTAAGGTCCCTTCCAACCCTAGGATTCTATGATTCTATGATTCTATGAAAAAATGACCTTCATCATTGCAGCAACCTTTCATGATTTAGAAAACTGTGATGTCCCTGCTTAGCCATCCCTTCTTCAGGAGAAACACAAGTAAATGCAATCTTTCTTCAAAAACTGTATTTTCTAGGCTTCTGCTCTTTGTTATTACTCTTCTCTGGGCTCTTTCCAAGTACTTATGTCCTTCTTAANCAAAAAATGACCTTCATCATTGCAGCAACCTTTCATGATTTAGAAAACTGTGATGTCCCTGCTTAGCCATCCCTTCTTCAGGAGAAACACAAGTAAATGCAATCTTTCTTCAAAAACTGTATTTTCTAGGCTTCTGCTCTTTGTTATTACTCTTCTCTGGGCTCTTTCCAAGTAGTTATGTCCTTCTTAATGTGCAATCCCCCCAGCTAGACACAGAGCTTCATCTGTGGCTGTGCTGTAACATAATGGTTGGGTTTTTCCATCTGTGTGTCTTATAGGTCATCCTCTTGTTTATGCAGCCAAGTTTTCACTTTTCTTGTAGCTCTACAACTTTGTTGACTCACATTCAGCTTGTAATCCCTTTCCTACTGACATGCTGCCTAGCCAGTTGTTACTCCTCAGAGTCTGCACACTCGTCCCTGTAGAAAACTGGTTTGTTCCATTTTGTTTCCATAATACATTTCCAATTTGGAAGGATTTCTTTGAGTTCTAACCTTACCCTCCTTCCAAGCTTGGTGTCATTTGCAAATTTAATACAATACTTTATTCTATCATCAGGTCAGTCATGAAAATGTTGCATAGACTCAGACTCAGACTAAGCCCCCGCAAAACCTTACTTACTATATCCCTCTGACTTTGCAGATGTTACGGTTTTCTAGAAGCTTCTCTCTCCCCGGCCCAAACATTAATTTCATCTTGACCATGCTTCCCTAGCTTATTTATGAGTGTTATATGAAACATGGTTAAGATATATGCCACCTACTGCTTTTGCTTTGCCCACAAAGTCTATGACAGAAGGAAATTGAATCAGCTTGACGGGCAACTAAGAGCAGAGAAAGGTAACTAGTAGCTGTGGTGAACAGTAACCAGTTAGATCTTCTGTAGAAGGACTATCTGGACTGGTATTTCAGATTGGAAATAATTGAATTCCCAACAGTGTACCCTGACAGTAAGTAGCGTATGATCGATTTTTAGCTCAGTGGCTGCAGAAGACCATCCTCAGTGGAAGGTCAGCCAGACATAAAGGAGTTTTTGTTGAACACTCACACAGAAATACAAGGAGGTAGTTGCAGCACATCTTAAAGTGGGCCAGGGCTGCTAGGGAGAGAGGAGAGGGTAAGTGCTCTGGCAGTCACTTTTTAAACATTTGTGGATTTTATACATGTGCATGAGACAAAATGGAACCACCTGATGTATCTTAGATGCTGGTAGCTGTTGTTGCACAAACAAGTCATGAAACACTAAACCTCAAACTCCAAGACTTGTTTACCCAGTAGTAGATAAGGGCAACACATCTGTTTTTGAAATGTTTTAGTGTTGGGGTTTTTTTGTAAAAAACAAGGAACCCAGAAACATGACAATTATCTTCAAACATTTGGAGATAACTGGTGCTTAATTGGGCAAGGAAAATGTTCCCAGGGCTTCATTAACCACAAGTCAAATTAAAAAACAGAGAGGCTGCATTCCTTGTTTTGATGCAGTACTCTGCATTTGAAGCTACGCATGTTTCCTCACTCACTCACATCACAGTAGTCCATTATAAAACCTCTCCAGGATGTAGAAAAATGGATTTGTTTTGCAAATGAATTTGCATTATGAATAAGCAGCTTTCTTAAAGATCAGATTCCTATGGATCAAGGGAGCACTAGGATTTCTTGGAGGACCAAGGCCAGATCCTTCTATTACAACACTTCCCTTTCACAAGTACAGGGTTGCTCCATCATGTTGTTTTGCCTCCTGCTGCTCCTATGAATAGGGTGTTGCAAGATCTCCTTACTCTAATAGTTAGACACCTCCTACTTTCTGCCTGCTTTATACTCCTTTGCTGTATTTTATCACAGAGCAATAGCTCAGTTGTGGGGGCCCATATTACTCGCTTCTGTCGGTGCGTGCCTCTCTTCTCCTGCTTCCACTTTGGCCCTACCAGGAACCGATATTCAGTGCAGTAAACCAATGGGGAAAGCCACAAGGGTTGTGCTGGGATCCTGGAAGTACTGGATGTAACATTAACTGAGCACTGTCTGAGTCAGTGAAGCAAAGCGTTCACCCTAGCACTGATTATCTTTCCCATCAGTGTCAGCCACTTAAGCTCTCCCAGGAATTCATCCAGCTTGGTTAAAATTTCTGGGAAGGGAAGGTTTCCTCCGTTGCCTGTCCAAGGCCACAGCTCTAAGAGTGGAAAACATAAGGACAACTCACTTTTAGCAGATGGATAATAGAAGTTGTGTTTATTTCTGGCTCTGTGAAATCTTTTCTTCTCCTACACAGGGTTTACATGTGCTACGCTACTATCACAACTATGCTATGTTAGAACCCTCCTATGCCTTTTCTGTCTTAAATATAGGTTGCCCAAGGAAGTTGTGGATGCCCCATCCCTGGCAGCGTTCAAGACCAGGCTGGATGGGGCTTTGAGCAGCCTGGTCTAGTGGGAGGTGTCCCTGCCCATGGCAAGGGGTTGGAACTAGGTGACCTTGAAGGCCGCTTCCAACCCGAACCATTCTATGATTCTATTATTCCTTAGGTCAACAGGGAAAATACGTAGGTCTCCACTAGCTCTCCCAAGACACCCTTCCCCAGAGCAGTGAACAGTAACAATGATCTGAGACCAAGGGAAGGCATAACCCAAAGGTACAGGAAGTCTTTGAATGTTTGTGCTCTAATGCTGTCTAAGCTTCAGTTGTACAGCACCATCTAGCTTGGCTCCTCAGGAGGAACTAACCTGGCAGGTTCACCTGGTGTGGGACCTCAGTGTAGCCTCCTGGGGTGCGGAAGGAAGTTACCAAGAAGAGGCCATCACCTTGGAGGCTTTCAAGACCCCAGTGCCTTGTGCAACGTAGTCTGAACTCGACTCTGACCCTTCTTGAACTATAGACCTCCCTGAAGTCCCTTCCTGCCTGAGGGACTCTGTGAGTCCACTCACATAGAAGACACAGATTGGTGATCTAATCCATGACCAGCTCACTGGCTAACATCCTTCATACATACAAATTGCCAAATGTCAGCCACTAACAAGGCCTGCAACTGAGAGCTGGAAATGAAGGAAGGTAAATAATCCAACACTGGAAATACAGAAAGCGAGATGAAACAGCCATGGTTACTTCAAAGCAGGTACCGGCCATTGGAAAACTTAATCATGCTGAAGAGCTATGTGAAATAAGTTGGCCTCTGCCTTCAGTTATAGAAAATATGCCTTCAGAGCCTCCCACTGAGATTCTGGCAAGCATCGTTGCTGGACATCATCTATTGGAAAATGATTGATTCCTCTTTGACACAGCATCAGACCATCTTTGGAATTTAAGTTTCCTTATGTTTGGCAAGCACTTTGAATTATTAAGAAATGGAAACATCAGAATGCAAGGACTCAGTACTCAATTTTATGACTACATTGCCCAAGTGACAGATCTGTGCAAGATTAGGGACCTGTTAACGCTGGCTATTTTTAAGCCTAGTAAAGCATTTTTTTTCCTCTCAGAACCATTGTTCTCTGCCAAATTACCCAACAAAATGTTTCTAGATTCCAGGACTTCTCCAAAAGTTCTTTGCACTCATAATTTTGCAGGCAGGAAAGTTCAAAAATTACTAAATATCACAAAGAAGCAAGTAAAACCATTGTTGCCATTGCTGACCTCATGTGCTACATGGTCAGTTCTGAAGACGATAATTTATTTAACCATTTTGACATGGCAGCATTTGAAATAAATTACTACAGAATTCCTTGTCTTGCAATCAGAAAGCTAAGGCTAACAGGGTGCATGTATAGTGGCCCTTACTTAAACACACAGCATAGTAGTAAAAGACATCGCACATCGCTGCAACTCAGTGCACTTGCAACACTCCTTCAGTTTGTTCCAAAACTCTCATGCTAATGCCTCTTCCAAGCAGAATGGGTCATCTCTTGTTCTGTGTTGGTTTCACAGCCAACTCACAGTACAACTCACAGATTCACGAGGCATAAGTGTTTAATGAGGCTAGACTATTTCTCTCAAAGAAAATGCAAATAAAAAGGATCCAGAAAATGTGTCCCATCACACTATTGCATGTCTTTGCTGTCTTCAGTAAAGGCTGCAGACTACAACATTATGGAGTTTTAAGCTTCTCACATTCATAAATGTGTAAAGATTGCATATTAATTTCTGAATGCAGTAAGTTACCTCAATTTGTTGTATTAGGGTTATTGAAATATTTGGTTCAAAGTTCTTGTTTGACAGGAAATGATTTTTATATTTCTATTCTCTCTCAGTCTTCATTAGACAGGTCTCAGTTCCTACTCTTCCTCTTCCAAATGCTATTTGCATCCCTCCACCTTATCTCAGTCCTAGCTCAGAAAACTGCTCTTTTCTGCTCAGTTGCCCCAAGTTGCCATGCTGGAACATCATGCATCACACAGGGGATGGGGAGTCTCTTCTAAGGAGGATCTGGGAGCACATGGTTGCAGAGACTGAAGGAGGTACTGTTTTGAGGTACTGGCCAAGGAGATCCAACATTGGCAGCCCTTTTCCGGGTATCCAGTCTGGGCATGCCTCTCAAAGCACCTCAAGGCTGTAGCTAGCTCAGACTCAGCCTTCACACATCAGCTGGTCTCCTTCGTGCTGGTGGAGAAAGCACTGAGCATGAAACCCAACAGCAGCATACAAATGGTGGTATTATAGGTCTTTTGCAAGCCTTGCTGAAGCTTTTTTGAATATTTGATTACGGGAAAACTTGCACACCTTGTAAAGGCGTTGTCCTGTGAAAAACAATGGTTTGTTACGATTTCCTTCACCAGCCCTCAGTCCTTAAATACACTTCACAGTCAGTTGCAAATCAGGTTTCCTCAACTCCTTATCCACTGAAAACCTGTCAGAAGTCTGTTGCCTTATTTCCCTTACTCAGGTCAAACACTACATTGCCCCAATCTCGACTTCTCAAAGTAGTTAACTCCAGCAGTCACTGCTGGATTTTACCCCAGCCTTTTTTCAGTCTAAGTCCCAAGCCCTCCTCCTGGGCCAGCACTTGGACGTCCTTCAAAATGTCTTGTATTCCTGAATTGCTTCCCACAAACCACATGCTGGCTTCATTGAATGCTGGAGGGTACAGAGCTGTCTCGCAGTAAGCTTCTGATGCTGCCCACAGCAAAAAGACTATGAAGATACTCAGGCATGGAGGGCAAGTCCTGGGACGATCCAGCTCTGCCGCAGCTGTGTGTTTAGCTTGGTTGACTTCTCTGATGTGTATGTGCTATGGTGGTTGAGCAACTTCTGGTGCTAATAGCAACACACCTTTCTGGAGCTTTATTTAGGAAGGCACCTGTTGATCCTGGTTGTCTCTTTTCTGGGTACACTGGCCAGTTCTGATCAGCAGCAAGCCAATGGTAACAGGGTCTTCACCCAATTGCACTTGTTGCTTGGCCACTGCCATCGCATCCTGTCTTTTCACCACAGCTGGGTTCATATTTTAAAGACTCTGCTTTTCATTCTTCAGGCATTAATCACACAATCAAATTAATCTCTGCTACCACTTCTTTAGCTATAAGAAACATGTCTACAAATTTTACAAGTGCAATTGGGGATGGAGCACATTTTACCCCTAGGGAAAATCCCAGTAGAGTTTACTTATATACCCAAAGCGGCTTCAGAAAATTTTAGAGAACTTCACTTATAAGGTAGAAAATTCATCCACAACTTGGCAGGACTTATATCTCAAGGAAGTGTTTAAAGGGAGATGATAGCATTGCTGTAGATTTGTTGTTGGCAGATGGAGAATGAAAAAAAGTTTCAATCATAAATAACTTCCAGGCTTCGTGTTTTAGCAGAAATATTGCCACTTTTTCAAGTAAAACCAGATTCAACATAAAAACCATACCTTATCACTTATTCAGCCAGTCTGATTTATAGGGACTGCTGTGCTTGGTGCTAGTCGTTCTGATTGCATCCTTGTACATTTTCATGTGTTGCTAACACTATCTCACTTTGTGACAACAAAATCTCAGGGTGTTACACTTTTATTAGGCTTTCCCTCATTTATTGGGTAAAAGCTGGTTGTAACTAGTCACTTGAAATCACATTCTCTGTCATGAAGGCTACTTAACAGAAATGTGTTTAAATAAATCAGCTATTAACTTTTACAGTACAGCCCATTACTTTTCCTTTCCATACATCCACATATCAGTTATGAGAAACACACAAAATAGAAACAGAATTAATACCACTTTGTCACCAACCTTCTTGCATTGTGTAAAATCTTCCAGAGATAATACAGTGTCTTGGAAGGACCAAGTGGATTGATCCTGTCTCAGTAGGAGATTTTACGTACAGTACTGGTTGCCAGACGGTATAGATTGCCAGACTGTTATCGATTTATGGAAATCTTATTTTTTCCCACCTCTTCTTCCAAGAAGGTGGAGTACCCCTCTGTACCCAAGGAGGATTTCAACCCAGCTGTATTCCCAGTAGTCTGGGCCTCATTCTTGTCATGGGCTGCTGAAGAAAAAAATGCTCATGTATTTACTTTGTCTGGGAAGGCAAAGACTATTAAGCACAGCGCCTGGAAGAGATGGGATGTTTTGGAATTTCTAGAAAAGGATGGTGGTTTGATTTGCATAGTTTTGCTGCTGACTGGTGGCACGAAATTCGGACAGCATCTGTTTTATTGCATCACCATTACTGGACATCACGTGATATGATAAGACTGACCCACCCTGGAATGACTAATCGAGTGGGATGCTTGAAAAGGTTTTTTTTCTTTTTTACAACCCTCAATTAGAGAAACCACATTTTCCAGGGAAAAAACAGTAACTTTTAAGCGTGTGTGAATGTGTATGTGTGTTGTGCTTTTTGTTTTTAGGTTTTTTTGGTTTTAACAAAGAAGGCTCTCCTGCCCACTAAAGAACTTGGTCAGAGAGGCTTTTTGTTTTTAAACCTGTAGTGAATCAACATGAATCATCTAATTTTAACAAGCATCTTTATAGTTTGAAGCAAAAAGTAAGACTTACTCCCTAGGCAAGGCAAAAATGGATTTCCTGGCTCATGCAGCTTGTCGCCCCATTTGTTGTGAGATATACAACCGCATTACTTTCCCTGCTTTCAGCTATGCCTATTGGAATTGGAGCTACACCATTTCCCAAGAATATGCTTGGTGCGTCAGCTAACCTTTAAATATTAAAAATGGAGAGTGGCTTTGCAAACTTATGCCAAAATGGAAAGGTGTAAGGAAACCGCAGTCTGGAACACGAGAACTTGACGTTCCTCATGCTGAGGCCCCTCTGCATCTTTCAGCACTGAGGCCATGGGTGGTTTCTAGAAATAATATTGTGTTTGTAGCTGTGCAGTGTTAGAAAATGGTTTTCAGACCTATCTGTTTATGATAAAGCCCCAAGCAATAGGCAACTGTCTTTTTCTCTTCTGCTGCCGAAATTGGCATGCTTAATCCCTCAGTAAGGGCGATGTGACATTTTGCCCCTCTGTCCCCTTGCAGGATATATGTTCTACTGACCTTGGTAGGGCTTAACTATAAGATGCAGCAAATTGAGTGTGGGACACCCACCATTCATTGGAGATGTTCAGCTGCATTCAGTAGTTTTGTAAGAGTTTCAGAGTAAAAGGCACCATGCACCACAGTTCAGAAGGAGGTCATCTGTTTCCTGAGCAAATTTATCATGGAGCAGATTGAAAAGGCATCCTACTAGTCACCACAGTGCAACAATAATTATCCTTCCAGCCTGGTCGTGTAGGCCAAGTAGAGACTTTGGTAGAGCAGGCAAACAGTTGCTGACCCAGTTCTTGGAGTGCTGAGTTTGGGGGAGATTACTGTCTACCAGGCAGCCTACGGAAAACTCCCAATCTTCCACAGAGACTGGGAGGTCAGACAACAGATGTGGCAGGATCCATGGTGTCTGCCCATATCCATAAATAAGTGCTGGGTTTTACAAACCACCTTCCTATGTGGAACATACGGTTGGTGTTTTTTTATTATTATTTCTTTGTGATGTTCAACAAGGTTTGAATCTACCCAAAACTGGGGGCTGGGGGAGCGGGAGTCCTTCACTTATAGCATGTATCCAATATTACTGCAAGAATACTTCTCCATAATAGTCATCTGCCTCTCGTAGAAGCTTCAAGACTTTTCCTGCATGTTTTGGAAAAAGAAGGGGTTTTTAGCAGTAGCATGGCAATGGTCTCTGTGCTAGCAACCTGCTTGGCCATGCTCTGCTTGAACCTACTTGAATGACAGAACAAGCCATTGGAGCTTAGTATTTTTCACTGAACAAGGTGAAGAAATTTCTTCCTTCTCCCTTTAGAAATTCTGTGCTTCTTCCAGCTCAAATTTTTCTAAAATTCCTTCTAGCTGTGCTTTTTAGGAAGTGCTTTTGGACATGAAAACATCAGTCTCACAGATAGCTTCAGGGATGAAACATCCTTTCTATAATTTCCTAACCTCCTTCTTGGCACTTGTAGAGTGGGACAACGTATTTTCTGCAGACCTCTTATGGTAGCCATGTCACTTTAAAGGAGTACGAAAGACCTCCCACCCCTCTGAAATCCTCTCCCTTTAGGTAGAGTGTTTCCCCAGAGGGGAAGGCTGCATCCCTCTAGGGATGCCAAAATACAAGCAAGCTGCTTCAGGCAAATCCTGGGTAAAAAAAAACCCAACAAACAACTTTGAAATGCAAGAAAACAGTTGGGAAAGCACAGCTAGGTCCTTGAGGGCTTATATTCCCATCAGGTACATGGAAAGGGGCTGTGGTTTGTAGCTTGTATTCAACTGGTGGGTTTGAGCTGCCTTCAGGGCCCTTGCAGGCTGTCAAAAGAAAACAAATGGTTGCTGCTGCGGCTGTGGCCCAGGGAATCCCTTGGGTCACTGGTTACGGTCTTCACGCCCCAGGCTTCAATTTCCCAGTAACAAAACAAAACACTGTGAGGAGCTTCATGAGACATCAACTTCCAGTCCAGAGAGCTGAAGGGAGACAGGTCTTATAAAAGCATCCTAATATGTTATGGGAAGGATCCCAGCCTGCTGTAAAGGTAACAGTCTGTCCGCAAAAACCACTGGTATTTAAGGGACTTTTCCTTCTCACTACAACAGCTCCTTTTGGATCCACACAGCCAGGGCTGACACGGATCAGAGCAAGTGCTGGTCACTCTTCATCACCTCCCATTCTGGCTGCACCTTCTTCCCAAGGTGCACCTTCTGAAACAACAGGGCTCACGTCCAGTTGGGGATTTTAAGAAAACAATCATAGATATGTCCCAAGCCTTTGCTAATTTATTAAAAAGGACTGGCCTCTAAGCAAACGGCCAAAGACTACCCCCAAAACAATCTGCAGACAAAGCCAAAGGTTATTTAGCAATATCTTTACCCTTCCCTCTTCCCTTTCTTCCCTGGAAACAATGATGGAGCTGAGAGTATAGCTGTAAGCTTTTAAAGAATTCAAGGACCAATAAGTAACTCTTATTCTTGCTGCCTAAACCTGCAAAATGGTCTGGCTTTTGAAACTTTGGAGTATGAGTCAAGGTTCTAGGACAACTCAAAGACCATGCCAGGTGAACTCCTGCTTCCAGGGCTACTTACAGGACATGTGGTTTCTGCCCTCTCCCTCTGCTCCTGCTGACACAGACACTCTTCAGGTCTCAGCAGGGCTCGCAGGGAGTCCCCTGGGCTGCATGTTCAGAGATTATTTAGCAGCTCAGACAGCAGTTCCCCATCTTCTCTTGGGGCAGGGCAACATGTCTTGCATCTTAGGGGCTGCTCACAAACTTACCAACTACAGCTCTTGACCTTCCTATTCTATAGGACAGCAAAGTAGATTAAAAAAAGAGGTTTGAAAAACTACTTCTTTACCTTCTTGTCAAAATCTGACACCCATTTGGAGATACTGATAGTGTTTTTGTGCTGTCTTTTCAGTTTGTGCTTTACCACCAATTTCCTATGGCTGTAAAGGCAAATGCAAACATGTAATTATCATGGTTTTCATCGTTCAGTGGCATTAACTGGCTGGTTACAGTGGCTTTTATACCCCAGTTCCTAGCCACATTCTAACATTCACTCATAAATTTGGTCCCTGAGTCAGATCCATAGTTCATGTCCTATCGTGGTAGATTAATGTTTCCTTTAGCTGTTCTGTATTTTGCCAACTCTGTGCCTGCTCACAGTTACTGTATCCATACCCAAAAAAAACCAAAGCAAAACTTAGAATAAGCACAGAGAAAACTCACCATGGATACTGGTGAATGACTGATTTAAAAGAAATATGTGCTTTGATTAAGAATTTTATTAGGTGAGCTTTTAAGGTGTTGGATACAATACAACAAAATAACAATTTTGCAGGGAAATCACAGAGGGCCAGTGGGACATTTTGTTAAGTATCCACACGTTTATTTCTTAGCAGAGGTGGTCTGGCCATGGAGGTGGTATTGAAGCTCCATAGCTGTGCCTTCTCAGTGGGGACAGATGAATGGTGATGGACAAAGGGTAAGGCAAATCGTTCCTTGTGCTCTTGAGCACCCACACATAAATCTGTGCTTTGCTACATTCAGAGGAGATGGAGATGGGATTAGTTTTTCTATCACCCATTTGATATAATTACCATTTTCATTCAAGGAACAATAAATTGAGACATTTTTATGGGGATACTTAAGTTTTGTTCAATGGACATGGTAAAGAAAATTTTTAAATCATTCACCAACCCATATGCAAACTAAATGCACATAGCAAATAAAATCAGTGGAACATAATTTAAAATGCCCCTTGAGAAGGCACGGCCAGAGCTCTTTCAGTTGTAAGTGAAAAACATGAAAGGAGTTTTATATCAGAGCAAGCAAACATCACATGGTTGGATGAGCCATAATAAAAGCCTTGCTGTCTCTTAATTTGGAGCACGTGGAAGCCTGTAAGCAGCATGAATCTCGACACAAAACTTTTAACTGCATCATGCAGAGGCTCTTTTAAGAGTCTCAGAGAGTAGCAAATCCTTTCTGCAAGGGGGGTTTTATTATGAGCTGGAGGGAGAAGGAAGGTGCAGCAGCAGAAAGGAGAAAGTTACTCTCATCTTCATAAACAGTTCCTGCTCAGAAACTCTGTAGATGCAAAGGATCTACAATTTGGATATACAGACAGTAGAGTGGATATACAGACAATAGAGCAGAAGAGGGATTTTTTTGCAATATATCATTAGCTGTGCTTTTCTTGCAGGAGATACTTTTCTACAGTGCCCTGATACTAGAGACTGTCACACTGGTGAGATGAGTAACACAACCAGCTCCGCCACACTGCCCAGTTTCCTTCCTGAACTGAAATCCACTCCTTGAACAAGGCTGGAAGACAGGATTTTACAGACTAAAATGTGAAAGCACTATCTGGCTTGATCAAGAGAAAGAGAAGCAGTGGCATAGCATAAGGGGCTTCATATATTCTGGGATAAGACACGTTATGCCTTATCCTCCAAACCTTGACATAGCGCTACAGGATGATTCATAGTAGCTAGAGTAAAAATGCCAGGTAATATATGACTACTGTGTGAGTGATCTTGGCTCTTTCCTCCCCATCCCTGCCTTTCTTCCCCCTCAGGTCCAAGAGGTTAGCTGATTAGAGACCTGTGGCATCAAGTATATCATTTCAACTACCACTACAGGTTAGAAGATTTACAGATGGCAGTGTAAGCCAGCAACTCTTGCTCAGTTTCTCAGGCTTATTATTTGCAATGAGCAATAACTCAGCACCAGAGTCACGGAGCTCTTTTTGTCCATAAATCTGCTTAAATTCAGACATTGGAAGCCTTGTCCTTCACCTGAATGTCTTTTAATATTTTTTTTAATATGTGACGGTGGTACCTCTGAGGTCCAGTGTGAGGAATATTGAAAGATTAATGAAAAACAGAATCACAAAAGGGAATCACAGGTACCAAAGGCGCCTGTGAACAACCCCTGTTGTTTTTAAACTCTGCTTTCTGCCAAAGCGTTAATACAGCACTAGAAAGCTGTATAGTCTTAACTTTGACTCAGGTCCGGCAGGTGGAAGAGTTATTAAAAGAAAGGCTGCAATGCCTGGAGGTTTCATTTTCTTGTACAAACATAAGGGTACACTGGAGCATGTGGTGTTGATGATACTGTGGGGACAAAGCACAAACTACTCGGGCCATTAAAAACCCACATCCCTGACTATGCCACATGGCAGCACAGAAGAAAAACCAAGCATTTCTTGCTAACACAAACCAATTAAATTATTTTTAGCTTCTGCAAAAACAAAAAACACAGAAAAAAAAGCAGCCACACTGGTCACTAAGACAATAAGCATTTCTAAGATTAGTCTTGAAATTCTCTAAATACATGCACCCCCTCCCCCACCTTGCAAAAGGAAAATCATAGTAACCATTAGGATGCCTGTGTTTATGGCTAAACCCCTTAAAACAAAGATTTAGATTAAAGGTTGAAGTTTTTACTTTTCATTCAGCTGCACAAAAGGACTGGGTTTGCCCTTCTTTACTCCAATAAAATGATCTATATGGCTATTTTCTGTGAGTGTGTGTTTAGCAGAGTCAGCTAATGAATCCTCTGATTTCCCTGTCCCCGGGGTTTTTTCACCAAACACGGTAAATTGGGTTATTAAGTCTTCTACAGTCTTTGCGTCTTGTTGTTGGCTTCACAAAAGCCATTCCTGTAGCTCAGCTGCCCAAGGTGTGCATTGCTCTCCCTTTTACCGTGAAGTGGTTTCGTCACTTTTATTGTAAAACAGTATACAAGAAAAAAAATAGAGAGCAATAAAACCACACATATCCTCGATATGCTTTATTTTCTCGGGAAACAAGTTAATGCATGTGTCTTTGTGTCTTTGTATGTCTGCATATTGATGTGCATACATAGACATATGTATGTGTATGTGTGTTTGCATATGTGTGTATAAGGGCCTTGTGTATGGAGAGCAGGGCCAAAATGTAAGAACAGAAGACTAGAAAAACATTCTTTATAGCCTGTAAGTACACTCAAAAGCAGCACTGAGGTTTTGGGGGGGGATTGCAAAACACTGTGCAGGCTCATACTGTGAAAATATCCGCTAAAGGTGCCAAGATGATACCCATTAAATACCTAACTTGTGGAACAGTTTATGGATGGTTATCATATGTATCTCAGAAACAATACAGGAAAAAATAGTGGGACTGAGATACTGTGTGTTAGTGTGCTTCAGAAATTTCCCCTATTATAGCAAAAAGGTGAAATTGCTATTCCTCTTACCTAACACGCAGTGACATGAGCTATTACTTTTATTACCTGAACTTCAGCTTGGCAATGATTGCTGTAAATTTTGCAAAAATAAACATATAGATATATATTCTTTTAAACTCTTTGTGTCTAGCATCTGCATGTAATTTTCAGACCATCTGGTTTAAGCAATCACCCTTTGCCTTGCGGACGTCTGGCTGTTGGCCTGGGGCAAGAGCAGCTACCATCTGAGAGCCCAAGGTGGCTGGTGGCTGCCTCCATCTGAGCCCTGGCTGACTCATGGGGGAGCCTTCAGAGAGATGGCGCAAAGGGACCGGTGGGTGGCCCTACCTAGGTTTAGTTCATGTCCCTTGATACCATATTTAGGGACATTTCAGTTAAAAACTGTTGAGTTCCTAAAGGTGGGGAAACTCAGACATTTACTACCCTGCAGGGAAAACCACAGGCAACTCCAGTGTACATGACATGCCTGGAGTGACTGGCCACCCTAATCAGAGAATAAAGCCATAAACTAGCAAAGCGTTGGGCAAAGAGGGTTTTTTAAGAAAAGAAAAGACTCCCTTTAGGAAGACGTCATTTTTTATGTGGCAAGGACTCTGTGTGGATCCTGCACGACACTGCACCCTCTTTAAAGAAATCAGTTACTGAAACAGACTGCTATGACGTCCACCCCAGCCAGCATGGCTAGAGGAAACGACTAGAGGAGGGCACAGCAAGCAAGCCAGCCAGCTGCAAAGATGTTCAACAGGCAAAATGGGCGTTCATGGAGAAAAGCAACAGTCAGTGGGGAACCTTGCCATGGGAAAGCTTAGCAGCAGCAGGTCTCAGTGGCCTGCGATCACCTTCCTGCCCCACCACAGTACCCTAGAGTTAAAAAAAAAAGAGAATATTTTACAGCAGTATGTCCTCTACAACCATTCTTCACTGGGTGGGATAACAGGCAGGGCTGGATGTATTCTGCTGGAGGACTGTTGCTGGGTAGGTCAGTTGTTACCAAGAGCTTTACTGGGGGAAATGCGTGCAGTCAGGCACTGCTGTTGGGGCATTCATTCATTGGTGCTGCTTTGATGGCTTTGGAAGACCTTGTGTTTTGCTTCTTATGCTCCTTTCTGTGTTTCCATGTTGCTTGCTATTAACACAGCCCTGCATCACCACGGCGGGGCTTGGCTCAGCTGCCTCTGCTCCTCCATCTCAGCATCAAGGAAAACAAAGCACTGCCCTCCCTGGTGCCAGCCCCTCCAATTTCCCGCTGTTAGCACAGTAGCACTGCCTGACACAGTACATCACCTTGGGTAACCTACCTCCACATAGGCTGGATAAGCCTTGGAGGCTCAGCTGATGCATCTCAGCAAGGCGGGAGGACTACATATTCTCTCCCTTTTCTACACGAAGAACTTGATATGGGTTGTTCCTGTGATCATCGGAAAGAAACACAAGTTTAAATCTATGTCCATCCATACATTGTGGTGTTTTGTCTTTTAACTTCTGGTGGTTACAGCCTATGGATCCTCCTAATTTGTCTGTTTTTTCTCCTTCTTGATTGTCAGTTCCTTTCCTTAGCAGTGGTAGTATGCTTCAAATCTGAATCCCATAATTGGCATCCCTGATGCTTTGCAGTGGCAGTACTCATGTTTTTAAAATTACAGGGTTTTAGTTATTAAGAGAACACTTTGGATAAAGAAAGTGCCTTCTGGCAGCAAAGAAAACACGGCAAATTCACCGTGTGACATAGACTTCATACATCATGCCACTGATTATGAGACTACCCAAGCAAGTTCTTGATCACCCTTTTAAAATTCCTTGTTAGCAAAGCTGTTTTGTCAGACCATTGGCTTTGAAGACTAAATTCATTTAATCTGAGAAAACACTTCCTTAATGAAGGGTGGTCAAAGATGGCAAAGCCCAACAGCCAGTCCACTGACCATACCTTGTGAAGACACATAACACAGATTTGTTTAAAAAAAGTTAATCATAATTAATCAGTTACCTTAATGTTTTTATTTTTTCAGGATTTTCATTTAGCTGTACTTATCTACAGAATTTTACTTCAGTGAGTTTCAAGTCTCCCTTCAGTTTATGCCCAAATTTGGCCTAAATTCCTGGCCTGACAATTCATGTTGCTGACTCCAGGGAAAATGGAGCTGCCTATTTTAATTAAAACAAATTATTCTATGGTCTAGGTTAACAATTATTTCTGAAGACCAGCAATTCCACAGATTTTATCTGCCTTTTGCTTAAAATGTAATGATGACTCTCATGTCTGTCTTCCCACCTCATTCTTCAGCACCCTGCTCTCCCAGTGAGTTATTTCAGAAAATTCCCCTGCAATTGTCTGGTGTACTGATTTATGTCTAACTAAGGCAGCAGCCGCCTGGGGTACTGCTGTCTATCAAACAAACATGGCACGTACTTTAACAGCACACATATCATCCATAAACCCCTTGAAGACCTTTGTTATTTCTGCATTTCATTATACAAAAATTTTCTGTTGTACAAGGTTTAACATCATACCAGAATGATTCTTACTGGTTTTGTAACGTTAAACAATCCTTTTATACTAATCCCATAATATTGTATTTCATTGCTGGCATACATTTTTCTAGAAAAAAGGTACTTAAAAAATGCATCATATGCCATTTAACAAGAAAATGGCTACGTGTTTCTTAGTTACATTAACTTTTTAATTTTTATGGAATTACAAAATATTAACACGTTTTATGCAAAAGAAATTTTAACAAACTAAAAAAAAGCTTATATTGCACACTGTATTGTATATACAGGCCATACCAACCATGTGAATACATAGTTTCCCTTTGTGACTGAAAGTCCTCTCAGAAATATATTTTGGCCACGAGTAATATAAAGTTTCAAACCCCACTTTGACCACTGGAAAACAAATACATTTATTTTATGCCTAATCATTGCAACAAGATCCTGTGTTTTCATTGTGACATTTTGTTCTGGTTTCCTCCACAGCAAATGATGGGATGAAGCACAGTTAATCTAGAAAGGGTTAAATCTTACAAGTGGCTGGTTAATTAGACTTCATGGAAGTTATAAGCACATAGTCTAGATACAGAACACCAAAACTCTTATTTAAAAACCTAAAGGAAAAAATCTGTTGCTCTCACAGCAATGTTTCCAATGTTTATAGTCCCTGACTTTACACATGTTTACATAAATTTGTGCATTACATTCTTCTGAATGAAAGGTTTTGAGGTTCTTTGGTATATGGATTTAAAAAAACAAAAACAAAACAAAAGACAAAGACTAGATTTGCATTTAAAATATTTGCATATACAAAGTTGATGAATTCCTTTTCATCCAGTACAAATCTCAAAAGAGTACCGTCAAGGTTCAGGTGTTGCAGTAGTCCTTACCCTATGGGTTTCTTGAGCAAAGAGGAAAACTCAGTTTCCTTGCCCAAACCACAAAGACTTAAGACATTCAAGAGAACAGACGAATTGTGGAGACAGCGTACAAGTTCAGCACCCTTAGGCTGGAAGGGCGTAGAAAGCTAGATCTGGAGAACTGGCTTAAAAGCTTCAGCACCAAAAGGCTTGGGTAGGATTTAGAGACTAAAGTGAAACCCCACATCACAATATTGATCCTGTACATCTGAGTCCTGCCAATATTTATTTAGGTATCTGAAGCACAGAAGACCCTAAAGAAATGGTTATGATTTGATGAACTTCTGTCAAATGGATGGGTGCCAGGAGAACTTCCTAAAGACAACCATGCTGTCAAAATATTGACAAATGTGAACCGGGATGTTTCTAAAGGCTAGTGAGAAGTGGCTGCTAGAAATAAGTAAATCAGATTCCTCAGCTCCAGAGGTGTAACAATAAGACTTGGAAGGATTGAAGTTCTCAGTATTCACCACCAATGGGCAAGCTGATCCAGTTGCTTATTTTAGGGACAAATGTTCTCGAATTGGACCTGGACTATCAAAATAATTTCACCGAGCCTGAAACTGGCCATGGGCTTGCTCCATTCAATCAGTGGTGGTCCTGTGAAACCCAAAATCCAACCTTAAAACAGTTGAGGATAACTGATGCTACAGACCTTGGCTGCTGAAATACATATGCTGAAGTTCTTGGCCTCCTTTTAGGCTCCTAACCCAAAACCTTGCTAATCCTTTCACTGAACAGCAGTAGGAGTTGTCAGACCTCAGACAGACCTGGAAGATCTCAGGACCTTGGGAGGCACAAAACTGTTCTTGCAGGTCTGTCCTCTTTCTATGTGACTGAGAAACCTGTTGAGACATAAAGAGCAAGCCATGGAGCATAGCTTTCTGCTTCACACAGGGGTGGGTCAGCCCTGGGATGCCTCAGCCATGCTTGTGAAGAGAAAAACCACACCACTCAATCCAGATTCACTAAACTTTCACCAGATTCACTGAGCTGTAGACATAATTTCCGTTTGGAATTCAGTACATTAACCAAAGCTTTGCAAGTGAGAAACAGCAAATGATCTGGCAGGTGTCATTTCAGTAAACGTTATCCTTCAGCGCAAATGAACATCGTTTTGTTTTCAGTTACTTAAATGGGTCTTTGTAATAGTGTTGATGCTAAAGAACAGTTGAATTTCCTGTTGATAATAAGGGTAATCACTAAGAGAGGTTCAGTTTCCCAAGAGATTCTTTCCAAACTCAAATATGTCAACAGACCCTGCTAAATATATTTGCCCAGAGCTCATAAAATAGAAACAAAGCAGGTACTGCATTCAGTGTCAATCACTTGGTAGTACATCTACTGTGGAATATGTCCTGCTCACGGGTTTGGGTTTTTTTGTCCGGTGTGGTTCAGCTGTTTGTCAGTAGGTCTTCCAGGTTGGAAAAAAACTACCTCGCTTTTACAGTGTTCTTGCAATGATGATGTTATTCTTTGGTTCAGGGTCTTACACGATGTAGTTTTGTGATTATGGAGGCTGTCATAGTGGAAAAACAAGCTGCTACAAGTTTGAACAATCTAGTTGACTTCTCCAAAAGTCCCTTCTTTTTTCTGGTGCCCATGCATACTGCCTACTAGTCATACTCCATTTACTTTCAGAGTAAGGCACAACAATGCTGCAGCATGTAAGTGTCTGTAGGTGCTGTTGTGTCTATTGGGTGCTGTTCTGTTCCTTTGACTTTGTGTGCATGAAAACTGGTTAGCATTTCTCTTCCTTCTAAGCAGACTCACAGATGGTATCATACACTGTATTTCCTTGTGGTCTTCCAGGTGTATTTCCCTTCTGAGGCTCAAATGAATAAATCAGCCAGTGAAGTGCCGCCAAAGGTGTGGGCCAGGAGAACCTCAGAACTAAGCCTTTTGGTGCAGTGAGAGTGGTCAACAGCGTAGGGAATAAAAAGCTCTTTCAAATCATTATCAAAACCAGTTTTGCTGTTGCAATGGGCACCTAGCTACCTCTGTACCCTTCTACTAACAACACTTCTAAAAGCCACCGCTTGGTGCCTGCCGAACGCTCCATGTGACCATGTGCCTGTTCACACTTCTCAGCCTGTCACTGACCATGCAGACATGGTCACTATCCCATTGCTGCCCAGACTCCACAACCACTCAGTCACCAGCTTATTCATCTGCAGATCCATGCTCTTTGCTTTACCTCCCACCCATCCAGATTTATACTGTAGCACAACTCCAGCAACCAGCAGTGTTGAGAACTGTCAGTACCAGAGCTTTGTGCAGATAAAGTTTGGTTTACAGCTTTCTTTTCTAGGCATTTCTTTTTTAGCAGTCACAGTCACATCAAGAAACATCTGATTCTGCCCCTTTAGCACCCACAGACTTCACCATGTCCCTAAATTCTACCAAGCATCCAGAGAGATATGCCAGAAGGACAGATAAATAAGGATTAGGAAATGCATTAGGAAATTCCACTAGCAAGTTCCCAGGCTGCCACAAAAAGAAGGCAGGCCTTATTTTGGTTGCTACATTCTTCGTGAAAAGCAGTTTTATCACCATAAGTTTCAGCAATAAGCAGCTCAAAACACAGAAATTTGTTAACAACGCTCTGTGCACCTCATTTCTCCCGAGAGACTGGTAGCAGTAGTCTCTAGTCCTCATCTGTCCCATGGGGCTTCTCTTACAAGTGGAGAGAGGAGATGTCTGCTTTTTTTCCCAGCCCACACATGAGCAAATAAAGCTCTCCTCTTCATTCCCTTCCCTCCACATCTGATACTTATTCACAGTTCAATGGGGTGAAGTGAACTCAGCAGCCCAAGGGCCATTTGCTGGTCCTCACACACTCTTTGGGGATGGCATGTCACCCTCCACTCTACGTGATGCTGCACTTAATGTTGTGATTAGCATGACTGGCAAAAGATGATGGCTGCTGGCATTTCTTCGGTAACTAACACACTGATAACAGTTTGCTCCTCTGTGATGGTAGTCTAACTACCTGCAGTTGGGCTTAACTTCACTTTCCAATGTTTTTTTTTTAGTTTTGCTGTGGGTGCTGAGGCTTGTGTAAGCATAACATAAATGCAGCTGGAAGCATATCTGCCCTTTGAACTCCTTGCTTGCTCTTCCCAGAAGGTCTGTCTTATTATTTCTGTGCAAGGATACATGAAGTTGGCTGCACGCCTAGATTTACATCTGGTGTCTAAAAAGAAAAATAACAATTTGCTTCAACATTATATTCGGAGATGACAGAGGACAAGAAGAAGCTGAGGCTCAGAAACTGAGCCATTTTCACGGAACTGAGCAGCCACACACATCCTACCCGTAGCTTGAAGATGTTAGTCCTGGGCCTAAGAGGAAGGGCCAGGGAAAGCAACTTTTTTCTTGTACACCCATCCTTGTAAAAGCAAACTATGATAGACTGGAATCTGATTTTTTTCAAGATCCCACCAGCTTCTAATTATATTTTACAATTGCTTTACTTGTAGAAGTCCTCCAGACAGGTGGAGCAATGTTCATCCTTCATAAACTAAGAAAGATTTGTGCCAACTTGCCACACTTACTCTGGAAATTTCTTGAGGGTATGGAGATAATCTCTTAGCACCACAGCTCTGCAGAAGCTTAAGCAGCACACGGCAACATTAAGGTTCTTTAAGACTTTAGGCATATTCAGGAGGAAAAAATTCTCTCTCTCATACAGAGAGACCTAGACAGGCTGGAGAGTTGGGCAGAGAGGAACCTCATGAAATTCAATAAGGGCAAGTGTAGGGTGCTGCCCCTGGGGAGGAATAACCCTCTGCACCAGGACAGGTTGGGGGCTGACCTGATGGAGAGTAGCTCTGAGGAAAGGGACCTGGGAGTCCTGGTGGACAACAGGATGACCATGAGCCAGCAATGTGCCCTTGTGGCCAAGAAGGCCAATGGCATCCTGGGGTGCATCAAGAAGAGTGTGGCCAGCAGGTGGAGGGAGGTCATCCTCCCCCTCTGCTCTGCCTTGGTGAGGCCCCACCTGGAGTACTGTGTCCAGTTCTGGGCTCCCCAGCTCAAGAAGGACAGGGAACTGCTGGAGAGGGTGCAGCAAAGGGCTACCAGGATGATGAGGGGACTGGAACACCTCTCTTATGAAGAAAGGCTGAGGGATTTAGGTCTCTTTAGTCTAGAAAAAAGATGGCTGAGGGGGGACCTTATCAATGCCTATAAATACTTAAAGGCTGGGTGTCAGGAGGATGGGGCCAGGCTCTTTTCGGTAGTGCCCAGTGACAGGACAAGAGGGAATGGGCACAAACTTGAGTATAGGAAGTTCCACCTAAACATGAGGAGGAACTTCTTTACCTTGAGGGTGGCAGAGCACTGGAACAGGCTGCCCAGGGAGGTGGTGGAGTCTCCGTCTCTGGAGACATTCCAAACCCGCCTGGATGGGTTCCTGTGCAACCTGCTCTAAGGTGGCCCTGCTCTGGCAGGGGGGTTGGACTAGATGATCTACTAAGGTCCCTTCCAACCCTACAATTCTGTGATTCTTCAGAAATGCACAAATGCCCTTAATCATGAAAAAACCAAACAGCTACAAGCCCCTCCACTTTCCCCTTCTTCTGTGATGGAAACTTAGGAGTAGTTCATGGATAGTATTCAAACAAACACACAAATAATTTCTCCAGTGTTGTCAGCTGAATATCTCTACTTTTGACTCCTTTGCCTCTCGCTCACAAAGTTAATTTCCTGCTGATGAGGCTACAGCACTTTAGAGACTTCATCGGCCCTCAGCCTGATGTAGTTTTTGTCAATGGGGTTAGCAATGCTTGCAAAATTCAATGTCTAACATGCAATAGTTGTTACAGAAAGAGGTCTACTGCTTCCTCTTAAAGATGGCATCTTTGTTTGCAGCCCAGGCGTCCCACACTCCTACTGCCTAAACTACAACTTGGAGCCCTGATCCTCTGTGGACTTTTTTCATCTGCAACTTGAACCACTGTATCTCAATTACATATCAGTATTATAAGCACTTCTATCCTGAAAAGCAGATGAAGAAAATGTCTGGTGTGCCTGATCTCTTGGATAACCAAGTCAGCATGAGGAAAGCATGTACTTAATTGGTCCACAGCCGAAGACTTACTGCTGTGAGGGTGTTTTGCATGGTGTCAGCATCTTGGCTAGCTAATAACTAACCTGTAATAACTATCCTGTTCTTACCACAGGATGTGCACCCTCCTAATTTTTGTGGGGTAGATGATCAGTTTTTGCAGGATGGGAATTTCCGTGGATTGGATCCTGTTTTGCTGAAGTATGCCTGTGTGAAGAAAAACTTGGTCCTTTCCCAGGCATGATATCTGCACTGAGCAGGAAGACAATGTTCACTCTTCTGAGACTAAGGACCAAGTGAATTTTTCTCTCCTCATACTATTATTTAGCCAAGGCTATTGGCCTGAGTCTTCAGTCACTCTCAGTCCTAGCATGGGTTTGGATGCCTCTTTAAGGAAATCGGTGTTCATATTACTTTAAACATAGCTTTATAGTGGAAATGCGTATTTCAAATATTATCTATGTATTGTGGCCACGATATATTGTGGATGTATTTCTATAAATGCACCCTAAAATAACCCAGAGAAAGAACAGATGGAAAAGATTTTTAATGCCTTCGTAACAAATCCCAAGCAATTTCCAGAAACTATGTCAGTTAGCATAACAATGATTGCACCCACAGTTCTTCCTTCTCGAAAGATTTGATATTGTATGTATAGGACTTCATAATCCTGTATTGCATTTCTACAGCTTTTGAAGTCTCATTGAAAGTTTGGAAAGCGAAGCTATTGGAAACTTGGCTATTCCCTTGTATTTGTCGGCCAACCAAAACACTGGATATGTCTTGTCAGATGTAAATGATAGGATAGTATGTTGTGATGTGTGTATTTTAGAGACCAAATCCTTGTTTGTAGAGGTTTTATGTTGACATGGGAATCATGCGCCACTTCATCAGTAATTTCACTCTCAAACCAGTGTAATTATAATAAAATACAATAGAGTAGAACCAAGCCACAGCTGAAACATCAGCTTTCTATCCCGTCCCATCACTTGTGAATGAGATGTGAAAAGTTCAGGCTTACCGTAACTCTGCACTAGTGCCCAATACACAGGATTTCGATCAGTAAAAACAAATATTTTCAAGTATTTATTGGGGTTTTTTTAGGATGTAAGCAGAACAGCCTGTGGAAACACTGCCACAATTTACCAACACGTGGCTTTCTTATCTTCATCTGCTTTGTTCTACTAATACATCAGTAGAACATGCCATTCCGACTTGGTCATCAATTTTAAAGCTCTATTTCCCGACTGCCTTTTTGTGTGTGACCTGTCTGATGAAACATCCTTAGAGATTAATTCCTCTTTACTAAGGTACCTATTAAACAGAAAAGTTTCTTACACATTTCCATTTAGCCCTAGAATCATTTTTTTCTGTGCTGATTTGCTGCTTTGTTATTTGTTTTTCAACCTTGCCATCCTTGCCAGCTTGTCCCACAGCCATATTTCTTAATCTTGTGAATTTGGGGCACAGATAACAAATTTGCTGTAATGCTTTCATTTATATTATTAGAACGATCCCAACAATAATCTCTGGGAGATCTGCATGCAGGTCAAAAGTCAGTTATGAACTGATTTTGGGGTGTTGTTTTAGTACCTTGCTCTTGCAGTAGCAGCACTCCTTGGAGGCTCACCTTGTTTTCTCTACTTTGTATCTCACTAGCACTTTTGCATTTACCATCCTCCTCTTCCACGTGCGTGGCCACACACCTGATGCAGCCTGATCCCTCTTCAAAAAGCAACAGCATTACTGTGTTTATGCCAAGTGAACTGCTCTCATTGACTTTCAGAATTAACCAACGTAATTCAAAATGCAAGGGAACAAGTTCACACTTCACCACCAGTTCAAAAAATTAAAATGTTTTTCTAATTAGCCTTAAATGTATCATAACATTTATGAAAATGAAAGGTTCTGGTTACATTTATGGATTAGGTCACGGGAACATTAAGCAAGCTTACTTTGGCCCTGATACATCCCCCCCGTTCTAGTGTTTGTTACTGTTTGCTTCATTTGAAATCTCTTTCTAAAGGCAAACACTGGCTTTAACCAGAGTAGAACTGCTCCCATTACTTGCACCATGCTAAAAAAATCTAGGCTTAGACCCAAAAGCTGGAAAGAAAACAAACAAACCAACCCCAGTTCTTCTTCAGAGAGGCTCAGGCAGATAGTACTTTTAAAATAAACGTTTATCTGAGAAAGACTTTCTCCTTTGGAAGCCGAGATCTTGCCTTTGAAGGCTGTAACTTGGTGCTCAGGTCACAGCCTGCTGCTTCTGACCGCAGCCTTGAGCTCTTTGACACCTTCTGAATGGGAGCACGTCTACAGATATTTATGAAAGCATTTAGCGATAGAGAAGTAAGTATGTCGCTGTACCTCTCCACTCACAGATCCTTATGTATCCTCGCTATAAAAATCAGTAGGATATTTAAAGTTGCAGTACTGTTTATTGCAAATAAGTTACAGCTGATGCAACTTCTGCATAAAATGGAATAAAATTTGGTCTCTACATATTACTAATTTACTATTTATACATGGATCTGTGGTCTATGAATTTATCTAATCCCCTTTTTTGCATTATTCTCCTTGAACTACTTCCAGTGTCTCACCACCCTCACAGTAAAGAATTTCTTCCTAATATCTGATCTAAATCTACCCTCTTTCAGTTTAAAACTATTACCCCCTCATCCTATCGCTACACTTCCTGATAAAGAGTCTCTATGTAGCCTTCAAATTGAATATTTTATTTGGTACAAGAGTAAGGTAATTATTCTGTTATTCATCTGATGCCTTACTTGCTAAATTGCTGTTTAAGGAAAAATCCACCTATAGGAGTCCCTATTCCAGCCCCTCTGAAATCTAACTATCACCATCCTCAAACACAGTAACTTTATCTGCACTTTTAACAGCTCAACACAGTGGCTTTAAAGTCCTGTATCCCTGAAGAAGGTCCTGGGAGTGTTCCCTGCCAACGCAGTGATTAACAAAACAGAGGTGCAGATGGTTTCTAAAGCTTCCTGAGTTCTGAAATGAGCCCAGGATGAATGACCCTCCGCATACCTTCGCTGCCCAATGCATCTGCAGAACCCTGAAGGCTTAGGAGTGACGTGCCTGGGTGCCCACCACGCTTGCAGACAGCATCTGCTGCCACATGTGGTTAGACACCAGCTTTTGGCAGAGCTGCTGCCCGGTGTGGGAAAGGCTGCCAATGCCATTGTGCAGCAACAGGGGCCAGCTTGGAGCCGAATAACCACCCATGAAAAACCGCCCATTAATTGCCTGCATGTTTCTCTCCCTCGAGGGCAATCACAGAAAGAGAACAAGACAGTATTTCCCAGCAAGGAAGTAACAACGCGTAACTGTGAACGCACTTGGGAAATGTGTGATAATTGCAGCATGGTCCTAACCATAAACAGGAGAAAAGAAGTCAGCAGAGCCAGGAGGAAGGTATCTTTGCCATTAGCCCTCGCTCTGGGAGCAACGCACCCACCGCATCTCCCCTGGCTGCCTGGCGAGTGACAAGACGCAACACTGCCCAGGGCAGGAGGGTTTCAAGAGAAGTTCAATGAGGTATTCCTGAGCAAACGAAGCTTGCGTGAATGAAGTCACAACCCTGGCAACAGCGCCAATCGTTAATCAGGTGCAAGTTCAAAATCAAAGCCTGTCCCCACAGGAGACACAGTTTTGTGGGCTCAGTGCCACAAGATGACGATTCAAGAGTTTCTCCTGTGTGCTGGAAAGGGAATTGGGCTGTGTTACCTAAATAAACTACCAGTCAAAACATATCTCAAAAAATCAAATCCAGCTCCCACAGAGTCGGTGGCAGAGGCTGCAGCCCACAGCTGCTTGCACTGCTCTGTGCTCTCTACCTAACGGATGGGATTTCCCACCATAATGAGGGTTGGGTTTAGGCTTCCATGTCACAGACTGAAAACCATGAGCCTTTCCTTCCCCATTTCTCTAGGGCAGATTTCAATGCAGTATTAGAACAGCAGCCTCTCTTCTTTTTTAATCAGCTGTACCAAACACATCATTTTGCAACTGAAATAACTAGCTTTAACATAAAGTTTCTCAAATTATCAACACTTCATGTTTGAACTCAAAGTACTTTCTTTTAGGAATGCTATTTATCAGGTTTAAGGATTCTTAATTAAAAATACAAATTACAATCAACATTTGATGAATCTCTAGAAAAGCTTGGTTTTCTAAAGCTAGGGTTAAATTTTTGAAGCTGATGATTTGGTTACCTCTTCTTTAACTAGTAATCTCTAATGTATATGCTGTCTAGATATATGGTGTTCTCTTGTTATAGAACTCTCAATATATACCAGTGTAAGATTATACAAAATGCATCACTATAAAATCTGTATGATTTTAAAGTTGCAGAACCATTTATCGCAAATAAATTACAGCTGAATGCAACCACAGCATAAAAGGAAACAAAATGTGGTCTTTACTCTTACATATGAATTATCTTTCTCTAACAAATATGTGAAGAAAGATAATGTTCTTGATGCCTGCTGCACTAATTTCTTTATCCACATTTATTGGGCACATGGGTACAAATTGATATGAAATGCAATGTTTCATATCTACATTTCACTAAACAAAAATCCTTTATTATCTGTAAAGCATGTGAACTGGATCTGCTGCATCCAGCTCTGTTTTTAGAAAGGTGCAGTCCACTGCAATACAGATAACCAAACTGTCTTCTCTGACAAAAAGATGGCTGCACAAAACAAGCATTTTCCCCTGCAGTGTGTTAGTTCCTGGAAAGAAAGAAACGCTGGTGGACAAAAACCTGGAAATAATGTTTCTTTTTCTTTTGTAAAGCTTCTACAAGAGGTAGCTCGAATACAGCTGTGGTGGGTCAGATGCTATTTTTTAACTTTCACAGACATCTTTTTCCTTCTCTCTATAGTGCAACGGTTCGGGATTGCTACGCTGAACTCTTGGAATGGGAATAGCATAGTGTTTTAGCTTGACTGACAACCAAATGGAGTTGGACTAGATGATCTCTAGAGGTCCCTTCCAACTCTGAAGATTGTGTGATCCTGTGAAATAGACGCTGACAAGGTATTTCACAAGTCTGAAGGCCTTTTCTATGCTGTTCTTACCCGTCTTATCTCAGCTCCAGCATCCAGCTTCCACGTTTTCAGGGCCAAACGAATTTCTGACTTTCATCCTTTCCAGGGTACCTTTGCTTGCTGAGCGAGACAGTATTTTCTTGCAAGTTAGCGTTTGTGGCCGTGCTGAGCTACAGGTGGCTTTTATGGTCCCTTCCAACCAGGGACGGGAGGAATGTCTCCGCGCAGGGAGATAACGCCTCGGCTGGCCGAGCCCGGCTTTTCGCAGGAAGAGCCGATCGTCGCCACACAGAGCCCGGCGAGCCGTTTCTCGGCTTTGCTCGCCGGAGCAGAAGAGTGCAGCGTGCCGGTTGCCCAGGAGAGGGGGCTGCCTTCCCACCCCCAGGAAAGCGCTTCGGGCGCCTGTCCCCGGGGGAGGCGTCGCGGCGCCGCCGCGGGCAGCGCTCCGCGGCCGGGGTTTTTGGGGGAGACGGGATGCCCCGCCAGCCCTTCCCGACACCCGCCGGCCACCCCTGCGGGCCAACGAGACCAGCTCTCCGGCAGCCACCGCCCCGCCCGTCACCCAGCCTCTGGTCGCCAGAAAGCGGCTAATGGCCCCCCC
>VXBO01001856.1:169137-187219 GCA_013400135.1 Rhinoptilus africanus | reverse complement strand
TCTATGATTCTATGAGAGTGGCTGTTGGGACTGGCTGGATGATGGGGAGCTCAGGAGGCATCACTCAAGAAGAGGACACCTTCCCAAGAGTGCACCTGATGAAAAGTTTAGTGATCTTTATCTCCCTGTTTTATCCACAAGTCTAAGGGGCCGGCTGGGGTGGGTCCCCATCAGCAGCATCCCTGTCTCACCATGTTGTTGCGGTCTTGAGGAGCAAAGTGCTTTCTTTTATCATCATGAAAAGTGATGTCTGTTTTACCATCTTTCAAGCCACTTCTGCAAAGAGCTCTTCCCAGACGGGTTTTGACCATATGTAAGAACCTGTCTTTTAGTATTTATTAGTTTGGAGCAGATGGGGTTTATTGCTTTGAAGGCAGACAGCAGTGATAAATGACATTGCTTAAAAACACGTACACCTTACAATTTCTTCTTTCTGTAATGTTGTGTCCTCCATTGCTTGCTTTTTCTCTATGGAAAATACGTGAGATTCTTTGGAAATTGCCATCAAATGAGGACAGCAATGTATGTGCTACTTAAAAATGAATTCATTGTTGTCTGGAGCTGCAGTCAGGGAGATAACAGATGTTACTGTTCTTTCATGGACCTTCTCACAGCAATATCCGAGTGCTCTGCTGTTCATCTGCAAAGTCAGGGAGAATTATTACACTGCTTCCAGTGGTCGAAATGAGGCATAGAGGGATTAAGTGATACAGGCAAGGGCAGGTGCCTGTGTCTGAAGCCACAAAAGCTACACAGATCCCTATCTTTGTAACAAAACCATCACTCTCTGTCATTTTTTTAAATAAAACTTTTCTGGTTTAGGGAAAATACATCTTGCAGTAGAGAAAGGAGATGCTTTACTCTTTATTAATTTATTCTCCTAAGTTACTTCAGGGCACTGGTAGTGAGGAGGTCTGACAAAATGTATGTTGTCTTCACCTGTTGGCGTGGAGATGTTGGTAGTCTCATATATGTGGCCACATGTGTGTCATACATATGTCACATATATGATCTTTCTCCATGCCATGGGAGTGATGACGTCTGGAGGTTTCTTCTGCACCCACTTCCTATGATTTCTATTATTTCAGTGTATCACATCTCATCCAGGTCTATCAGAACCTGGACTCACAGGCTCCTCCCTTAGGTGAGTGATTTTGACTGTGCTCTTTTTAATTTAGGAGTGATTTTTATTTTTTTGTCCTGAAGTGAATGACAAAAGTGTATTTAACTCCACCGTTTTGAAGTGATAAACTAAGTTAGAATTAAGAAAAAGGTGGAATGTTCTGACCAAGTCTGCTGTGCAAGTTGGCTAACTTAGGAGATAACTAATTCCACCAAGCTCTTCTGCTTTGTAGCGAGGTGGTGTTGAGGGAATAATCTGGAATTCTTAATGGTGCTTCATTACAGCTGTTAATGATACATACTAAATGAGCTATTTCAGTGTTTTAAATATGAATTCCTAAGAAGAATGCTTTGCCCTCTTTGGCTGCAGTCTGCTGTGTGCTTTCTGATTATCCGTAAGGTTTAAAACAAGTATTTCAGAATCGCACCACTGGATTTAAATCAAGACTTGCTTATTGCCGGGTGAACTGCACCGATCTGAGAGGGGATCCCAAGCATCCAGGGGCGTCTTTGTGGAATGGAGACATCTAGAAAGAGAGAATCCATGTTTCCAGGGGGTTCTTGTTTCTCATCGCTTGTGGAATATTGTATTTACTGCAGAGAAATCAAACCCTGGAAAATTGAGAACCCGTAGATCAGAAGCAGCCTGATATAGGGATGTTAAAGGAACAGAAATGACTACAAAATGTGCAAGACACAGAGATTTTAAGGAGAGCCATTTCTCTTTCTGTATTCAGATTAAAGCTAAATTAAAGCAATTTTTTCTTCAGTGGGTAGAGATTAAGGAAATAATTTAAGTGTCACAGGTCAGTAAGACTGGACAGGCTCTAATGCCAAACAAATATTCAGTTGGATAAAATCTATGTTTTTATCGCTTCCTTCTTATCTCAATTCCTTCTTTTTCAACTTCTGATATTTCTGTAATGGTCAAGAAGGAATTTTTTATGAGGTGAATATCAGGTGGTATCTGAATACTGCTTTCAAATCTCAAAGTATCTGCAGAGTTAATATATTAGGATAGAAAGGATGCGTTCTCTTTTATTTTCATGGAATGCTTGTATATGCACTTAGTAAAACAAACACTTAAGCTTAGTGTTTCTCCACTCGAGACATTATTGGAAAAGAAGTCAGTGTGGGGATGATCTATAATTTCATCGGTTCATCAGTTGAGCTTTAATATTTGTTTCGCACTCATATCTAATAAACAAACAGGAGAACCTTCGTATTACACCCTCATCTGCAGTGGGGGAGGGAGGGGAGGAAGCAGCTTTCAGTGTTTAAAGATGTGAAGATAGTTGAGTCATTTCCTCTGAATATGTGTTGAAACATATTCACGTATCGGGACCGATCTGACTTTCGTTCTGAGCGGCTGCAGTTGTCAGCGGCAGGCGCATGGCGTTTGCTCAGAGCTGCTGCTGCCAGCTGGGGTGAGCAGCACCCCCCAGCAGCTGCCACCCCGCAGCCTGCCCCCATCCGCAGGGACCGTCCGGAAGCAAAAAGTGTTTAACGCAGTCCCGTAACTCGCTCCTGGCTTTCTAGGCAGGTGAAAGCTGGAGGGACCTACCAGTTTGGACCGGGTAAGGTAGGAATTTAGGTTTTTTTGTAAGGTCTAACGGGCTCTGATACAGTATGCATCCTGCTTTAAAAAACTCTGTTTTGAAAATAATTAAATGTTTGCTTTTGATGGAAACTGCATGCCCTAAGCGGGTGATACAGAAGGAGGAAAGCTGCTCCTTCAGTTTAGAGCGTACGAAATGACACGGAGAGAAGCATCACTCAGCATCACAGACTGATGTCTGCAGTAGTTTAGAGTACAGGAGGTTTTCTGACATCTCACTGGTGGTGTTCTTTTGCCGAACTCTCTATGTTAACAGAAGAATCTGTTTATTTAATTACTGACGGGTTTGGTAGTTGGAACAACGTCCTTCTTCCTTTTAAATTGCTCTCGGATACCTGTCTTCTGCTGATTACTTTGTTTATTTTTGTGTGTTTCGTGGCTGTAACACACTGTCATTCCTTAGTGGCAATTGAACATATCTAAATATCTAGGCAGGACATAGTTGAAAAAATCTAGCTTCAACTGTAAAATTGGAATCTTACTTTTAAAATGTTTTTTGCCATTTGCATTTTACAGACCAGTGTTACCCTTCTAACATTGGTCTTCTGAACTCCTGAGTACAGCAAGCACTAAGGAAGTTCCGCTTAGAAGCAGTTTAGTGTTGTTTTACTGAAAGCGACACTAATGCTGTATTTGCTTTAAAGCTAATTAAAAAAAAGTCAAATGCCATGTTGTGCGAGTTGTATTTCCCAAAATTTAAAATATAACTTTTTCATGTAATTGAAATACAAAACTCCTTCTGAATAACGTAGGTTACGTAAAGTGTGTGTGTGTTTATGTACCTAATTGATTGTGATTAATAATGTGGAAAATTAAGAATATATTAGTATGGTTTTCTGTTTTGAAAATGTGAACAGCGTATTTTTAAATACAATGACTAAAGATGATGTTTTTCCAAGGGAATGATGCATATGGCATATATGTTGGCTTCAGGTATTTATCTCATTTTGAAATGGAGACAGCTAATTGTTCACATATCATCTTTGATAGGGATGTGACACCTGTCTCTGGTTCCCTTTTGAGTTATCCTTCATGTGCCATGTTTGACAGGACTTGCAGTGTAATTCTGCACTCTTCAGGCAAGAGAGAGCATTTTTGTGTGTGATATTGCAAGTTTCTCTAGAGATGATAAAAATGCTATCTGTCAGAAATTAGGATCGTGCTGCATCTGCCTAAGACTTAGTCTTTGGAAAAAACAGAAAAAGGAGATGCAGACACGATTTTAATGCTTCACAGTTTGATAGCTTTAGGGATTTAAGGTTTATTTGAGACAGAAAAAAGTATGTGATTTTTGTATTTTCAGTGTTATTTTTGTCCCCTTACAGATTGCTTTTATTTCCCCATTTACTTTGTGCATAAATCACATGTTCATGAGTCCAAGTGCCTCTGTGCTTGCAAAAATGTATTCAGACAGCCCATGTAACTTCCAATAATCTTCTTAAAACCAGAATGGCACAGGAGTGCTCATTCTTTTTTGCTTGTCCTGGGAGTGGAATAATTCTGCACAGATGAAAGTCAGACCTAATTTGCTTCATGATGATTTTCATTTATTCTGCTTAAAGAAGCAATGTTTTTTTCATGTTTGAAAAAGATTCTCAGAATTTTTGAGAGTGCAGGTAAACGCACTCTGGAGCAAATGCAGGAGGCAACTTCGTGTTTATATGGTCACACACGGCATGTCTTGATGTACCTTTGAAAGTAATGGATTTCTTTACAGAAGAAGACTGGAATGTGCAGGGGAAGGGTTTAAATTGCAACATATGTGAACACTGCAGCGTAAATGCAAGGCACGCAAATATATATATATATAGTCTTGTTTTGACATGTTCGGGGTTGATGTGTGTCTTGGCCATCCTCTGCTCTTAAGGGGTGGAGAGGATGGTAGCTCTGAATGCCAACTGCAGCACTGCCGTACCAGGGCAGCCAGAAGTGGAAGGCAAAGCGACGCTTTGAGGAAGGGTAGCTGATGTCAGCATATACTTTATTTGTAATGATACTTCAAAGTAATAGAGAATCACAGAACGACCAAGGTTTGCAGGGACCTCTGGAGGTAGCCCAGTTGAACCTCTTGCTCAGAGCAGGGTCATCTCAAGCAGGTTGCCCCGGACCATGTCAGAGAAGGTTTTGAGTATCTTCAGGGACACTCTCTGGGCAACTCGTTCCAGTGTTTGACCACCCTCATACAGGAAAAATAGCTTTTTCTCACAGTTAAAGTGTTTTATCAAGTATGCCTCTTCTGTCACAGGGCACTGCTAAGAGCCTGGCTGGTATTACACACACGAGTAGGACCTCCTCTTGGGTAGGAAACTCCTCTTCCCTAGGTGGAGCAGTCCCAGCTCCCTCAGTCTCTCCTCATACAACAGATGCTCCGATCCCTTCCTCATCGTTGTGACACGCCGTTGGATTTGCTGCCATATGTCTGCATCTTTCTCGTACCGGGCAGCCTTGGTGCTCCAGATGTGGCCTCAGCTGTGCTGAGTAGAAGTGCTGAGTGGCCTAAAACTGAAAATAAGCTGTTGAAAAAAAGGGGAGGGGGTCATGAAAAACTCCCTTTAATTAACTGTGTCTAGAGTTTTATTTTACATGCAAAATAGATTTTAAAGTGTTAGTCTCTAATCAATTTATCAAAGCCCTTTACACATTTAGTGTATTTTTTTAAACTACCTTTCAGTTAGAGATGATCATTTTGTAAACAGTTGTGTGAAATTATGGTAACTAAAGACTGAGGCCAGTAATGAGCTTCACATTGCCGCAGGGTAAGATAGCCTCTTCGTGACTTTTTTCACAAGTAAGATGAATAATCTTATAACAAAATTTGCTCTTTAAGTATTTTGCATACTATTTGTTATTTAGTAATTAACAGAGAGTGGTATCCTCCTTTCTAATAGTACATCCAGAACTAAGAGTAGACCTTTCTCCTTTGTGACTCTAGGTTTTCCTTATAAGCAGTTTTTGCTCAGTTTCCCTCTAAAATAGGAATGGATGAAGGGGGCAGGATAGGGAATGAGATGAGGGAGAAGGATGCTGCAACAGATTTCAGCCGGTTTCACCAAATTGCCTTGAATTTCAAAGTAGTTCCATTCTGTTTAAGAGTCCTCCTTGGAGGGATTAATCAGGTGAAGAAACCACTGAGGTGCGTGCCTCAAGGGCAAGTGCAGTGTATCAGTAATGGTGCCAGGGAAGCACCTTCTCTGGGAGCCTGCTTTCATTTGAGACAGCTCTTAATTACCTGGGAATATCCATGGGATTTCTAGCAAGCTGTCTGCTTGTAGAAGAAAGTTTCCTCTCCTTACTCTGCTGTGTTTGGGCTTGTGCCAGTCCACTTGGATTGAAGAACTTCCTAGTCAGCAGCGATGAATGAGGCAAACCCAGAGCTACCAGATCCAACCCTGATGCTTTAGGAGAAGGAGTAACTCCTGAGATAAGCCAGCTCCTCCTCCAGTTGCAGCTTGAGCCACAGCGCTTTGTTTCTCCAAGTCCCTCACCTCCCTTGTCCTTAAAAATGGGTAGTTCACAGTCAGTTGATTTTTTATTTATTTTCCATTTTACCTTGTGGAACTGGCATTATGTCTCCCATCGTGGGACTCGCTGTGAGGCTACGTGGTGGAAAGACCAGATACCAATTTCCTCTATCCGCTGGGACGTCAGTGTGGCTGTGGTGGGACGGCGGATCCTGCCTGCAGCTCAGGCAGGTCTCCTTCAGCAGAGGCTGGCCAACAGTCCGACGGAATTCATGGCAGGCATTTGTGGTGCGGAGAAGAGGTGTCCTCCATGTGAGTTTCTCCTGGGCCCTTCGGCAGGCGGTACCCGCTGCTCCCCTGGCGCCGGCGGTGGCTGGGCAGGGACCGGGCAGTGCGGCCGTGAGGTGGGACCCTGCGGTGTTCACACCTCCTTCAGGGAGGACGGATGATCTCACGGTATTTGTGTGCTTCTCAAAGGTGGGGAGAGTGTAGCTGATGTGAACAAGGGACAGAGGAAGGACCTGTTCACCTGCCACCAGTGCTCATACTGGTTCTCCTGAGCTGGGTGGTCAGGATGCCCTGGGGGGTTGTGCCAGTTGTTTGAATCCGCTTTAGCAGAACTGGCCTGTGGGTACTACGTTTTGGCTTTGTCACAAGACTTGAATTGATGGGAATGTTTATTCCAATGGTGCTGACTGTAATGAATTTTCAGCTTAATTTTCTGGTATCATCCATCCACATCCATCTCACATTTAGTGCTTTGTGGGCGCTCACGGATTACTGTGCTGATACTCTTATTTTACTCAAAGGTGCTAGAATAAATTAATCTTCCAAGAGTTGTGCATGATGATTTTTGTGATGGTGGCACTATTTGCATTAAGGAAGGGATCAAAAATTTGTTCATAGTATAAATTAATCAGAGAAGGTGAGCAGTTCGCTCCTGAAAGATGGCAATCAGCTATTTTTGTTATCCCCATTTTAGGTGGAGTTTCTTAAACTGCGCGTTGATAAATGTGATAATGGTTCATATATGCTTTGTTATTACAGGTGTCATTTAGGAATAGTTTCCAGCACTTGCAAAATTTTGAGTCTCCTTGGGCATTATTGTAAGAATATACCATTTTTACACATTAATAATGAATCAGAGCTGTGCCTCTTTATGAGCTGAGAAGGGAAACATCTTTCTGAAGAGTCAGTTCTTGAACTATGAGCTGCCCGCATAAAAAATGCAAGGGCTAAACCAGCTAGAAACTCAGTTTTCCTCATCTGTCTCTAGATGACAAAGCTGTGGTAAGAGACCATGGCTGTCCAGCTGGACATTATCATAAGATCTTCGGTAACTGACAGAGGAAAACAGTGATGCTGCCTTGCACACCCACTGAGAAGCTGCTCTAAGAATGTGGGCTGTCCACACTTCTCAGAAAACGAAGTTCTCTTAGATTGTGTTTTGCTGAAAAGCTACCGGAGGGCCAGAAGAGAACTGGTGTCAACCTGGAGGAGGCAGCTTGTCAAGCAGCCTGAGGGGAGCAGTTGGTGGTGGTGTTTGCTGACGCCTCCAGGGGAAGAGCAGCCGCTGGCGCCCGGGAGGGTTGATGCACGGCCTCAGGTTAACAGGCATCCAGGAACTGTCAAAGGTTAGGCATCGGCTCCCTGACAGAAGCTCAGCGTTGTAGTACACACCCTAATAAACATTTTACGTCTCTTCTAGAAAAAGAACCTATCACTGGAAATTGCCAGAAGAAAAGAAGCAGTAAAACTTCTGAGGGAAAATGGCACTTGCCACTGTCTCACCTGAGCAACTTCATCATTGCTTCACCGGCCAGCAGACGGGCGTTCTGTTGGGAAGCTGCCTGCATTTCGTTTCATTTTCCCAGACCCTTGATTAGTTATTTATGATGGCAGGGGTTTATTATGGAGCTGGGGGTTGTCTTGTCGCTCTCTGATGTTTGACAGAGAGGCACTCAGTAATGCCCACAGGAAAGCACTGTCCCATTTTATCTGCTATTTGGTGATACCAGCCCCTAAGCAGATGTGTGCACTGCTGGAGGCTTGTGCCCTGTGGTGCATACCACCGCTCAGAAGGCTTCATTTCTACAGAAGATCAGTAGGTCTCTGGTGGATGGGGTTTGTCTGTTCTGTTTTCAAAGGTATTTCTCCCCCTTTGATATCTGGTAAATCCATGTGAGATTCAGGTGGGTTCTTGAGGGGTTGATATGGTCCAGTCTCCCATTTTCACAGGATTTCAGGACCTTTCCGAGGAATTCTGACAGATTGCTTTCTCACTTTTTTTCATCTTACAGCAGTCGTTAATGGAGCTGAAGTGTGAACAGTTTGCCAGCTCCCTGAAAGATAGACGTGATTTTCTGCGTTGGGTATAGACGAGGCAGCGGTGGGTTTGGCCATTAGAGGAGTGGGCCCCATCCTGTTCTCCAGCCCAGAAGCACCACTGGTACTTTTCCTTGCAAACTGTATTCCCCCTCACAGCTGATTTTTCTCCTGGGAACTCTGTGTATATATAAGGATTGGGTGAAGGAACAACTGAGCTGGTTACAACTTCTTCTCATCTCACCACCTCTGTATCCACCCTGGAACTTCAGATTTCTGCCATCCACAACTACTTCTCAGGGCCACAGAATGACAGTACTGACTCTCTGCCGTCACTGGGACCTCTGTGAAGTTCTTGAAATGCCTCAGCAGTAAATCCATGGCTGCAATTGTGAAAATGTTCACCATAGTGAAAAGCTGTGATCTTGTGTCATGGGACTGTAGTCTCACCTTTCAGCATCTGTCGTCGTTCTTAGTGTGGAGCTCTGCACTGATGGTCATCACTAATGCAAAAATTAGCAGTGACATGCTTGGCCATTGCAGCTTCTATCACTGGAAAGCATCCTTTTTTTTTTCTGTACTTAAACATTTTCTGTGTCAGTCAAGGCAAGTGGAGAGTATCTAAAACTATCATGCAACAGTGCTCGGCTTTGCCGTGGAGAGGAAGAAAACCCAATGACTTCAATAATGGCTTCTTTCAGACTGTTAAGCCTGATACTATTACACATCTTTTCAATACAAAAGACCTACTTTTTTGTCATATTCGAAATTGGAAACCTTGAATTACTCCATAACTGTCACCTTGCAGGGTGGGCTGAGATTCTCATCCTTCGAGATGCTCCCCTTCTCTGAGACAGGGGCATGTGGATATTTTTTGGATAGATGACTGCAGAAAATGTGTGTTTGGTCGTTACTTTGCACATTATTCTTGTATCAAAGACTAGGCAGTAGATGTCTCTGTTGAATTAAGGAGCTCACATGAACAATATAATAGCTATAAGGTTATGGGGTGTTTTAGGAAAAAAAAATAATGTGCATAAGCGCATCAGAACTAATATCCGTCTCTTACAGGTTTGTAGGTTTTCCTAGTGAACACCAAAAATTGCATGGTTAGCACTTGACCATCCTTCTCATTGCAAGTTGTTTTCTTCTACCATGTTTTTCTTTGCCATTATTTGTTGCACAACTTACACCAGATTTTGGTTGAACTGTTTCTGGACATAACAGTTTAACTGTTGGCGGTGGGAAGCCTTTCTGTGACCATCTGGTATAAAGACTGTTAGAAACCACGCAAGAAAATGCCTTTAAAGGAACAAGGACGGTTAGACACTCTTGGTCTTGTTTAGAGACTATGAAAACTGCAGTAGTGCAGAATCTTGCTCTGCGTTTTTGCATGTAGGCTTCACCTGAATACAGGTTAAGGTGAATTTAATTTCCAGTGTTTTGGAAGTGTTTTCTTCACATTGAACCAAAGTGATCTTGATGATAATTGTTGCCTGGAAATGTCTGTGTTCAGCTCAGCTGAAGTCCCTGTCGAGTAATGATACTTAGGGTACTGTATTGGAGCCTCCTCTTCAGTACAGTTACTAGTTCCTGTGCAGCAAGGAAAGACACTTCTGCAAAGGTGCTTCTAGTACATTTCAACAGTACTGGTTTAACTGGAGAAGTTTTGTTCTGGGAACGTGTCAAAACCAGTTCTTCCTGGTTTGTATCTTGTTTCTGAAAAGTTATTTCTGGATGCCAGAAAAGAAAGTTTTTCCTTATGCGTTAATGGAGATAACCCCAGGTAACTAAACGCAGTCAGGAATAAATTATTTTTCTGTTAATGTAGCTTTCAGGCTTCCATAAATAAGCATCTGAATTTTATAGTCTGTAAAGGCAAGGCAATTTAGATAATTTATTCTTCCAATACACATGAAGGTTGCATTTATTCTGGATGTTGCAACCATGTTGTGAGTAAATATTTTTTTGCTGTTCGTATTTCAGTGTCCATTTTTGCGGAAATGAAAACGTGAGAAGCGGTCAGCGCTGCGGAGGGATGGAGGGTTAGTGGTCCTGTGTGTTTGGCTGTACTCAGACGTGTGTGCATCGCTTCCTGGGTTAGGGCTACTTTTGATGAATGCTTTGTGGAGTTGCTGCCGAACCGCCAGAAGCGTGACTTAGAAATGTGGGTGTCTTTTGTAGAAAATAGGTTTGTTTTCCTTTACTTCAAACAAAGCAGAATGTTTCCTTATTGTGTGTTGCAAAGATTTTTTGAAGACAAAGCAATAGGAATAACCCAGCCATTGTGCTGATCTGCAGTTTTAATTAGGTATGTCAGATCAGAAAGGCATTGATCTATCCAGCACACCTACTTCATTTATTCCTTGTCTGCTCTGTAGTGTTATTCGGAAGGGAATTACACACTACCCATCCCTCTCTTCATCTTGGGCAACCAGTTTCTTCTGGAAAGGCACCTGCAGTGCTTGGGGAAGGGATCGTTCTGTGTGGAAGGACCGTGTGGCCACTGGTGAGGACACCGGGGTTTCTCCATGCAGCCTCCGCTGCCAGAGCTGCTGTAGAACAACTCTGCATGTGCTGTTTTCTGGTTTGATGAAGAAGCGTTATCAGCGAAAAAGGTGCTAAAAGGAATGGTTCCAGAGCAAACCAATGTTGTAACAAATCAGTTTGTTCAGAGCGTAAAATCTAAGTGTCAAACCAGCTGAAATCTTAGCAAAAGCAGTAGTCAAGTAGGTAATTTTAAAGACAATGAATTGATACTGATATTTCTGTACTTACCATCTTAATCAAACTAGTAACAAATTTGTAACTCAGTAGTTGAAATACCAAATATAGTAGTTTAAAACTTACGTCTTCTACAAAAGAATTGCTCATCGATAGTAGATTAAAAAGCTTTGAATTTATCAAAGCAGTACAAGACAAGGGGAAACAAAGTGGTAAAATTTGGACTTTCAAAAAAAACCCATTACACAACCCGCTACAAAGAGGATGAGGCAATATGCTTTTAAGGATGAAAAGAGGAATAAGAGTTGGAAAATGCAGCAAAGAATTATCTGCCCTTACTTATATCTGAAAACAAAGACTTTCTTCAGTCCTTGGAAGGCTTACAGTCTAAATCCCGGCGCTCACCAGTGGTTGTATGTAGGTGAGCTGTTGTGTCCGTAAGAAACGCTGGTAACCCCACAAGGACTGGGCATGGTGGCAGCAGTTGCTTTTCACAGAAGAGCCCAGACGAGAGCTTTTAATTTGTGATATAAGAAGGAAGGTTGATAACATATGGAGAGGAGGGGATGGAGTCTAGCAGAACTGGGAAGGAGGCTGTGCTTGCTTTATTCAAGGGTGAATTTATAATCTTGGTGGAGAAGGGATCATTCTTTTTTATTTTCTGTTTGCCTTACCATCTTCATCTCTATAAGTGGTGCTGCAGAAGTAAAATTTTAGGGTAGATTTGAATGAACAAGTGTCAGCAAACTGAGTTTTCCATCCTCAAAACAGGATATGGACACAGATGGAAGGAGGAAATACTTGGTGGAATATCTTCTGATTCCTTTGTCGATACCAGTATTTGGTTTTCTTTGCTGCCTCACCGGGTTAGTGCCTCAACTGAAAAAGTGGTTTGAAGTGTACTTCTGAATACCAAAACTTTCAAAGTGTTAACATGCTTACATCTTTCATTATTGTTTCTGCATCTATTCATTGTATTTTCAGGAGGAAATGTAGCAAGGTGTTGCCAGTAATTAGTTTGATACTGAAAATGAGCACTTGCTTTTGGTTGCTTTCAAATGAAATCAAAGACCAACGATTAGTACAGGTGTCACCAAAAATATTCCCATTATTCTGCAGATGTAAATGGTCAGTATTGTTACTGATTGTTAAGCGTTTTCCTTAATAATCAGATTAAATGGCTCTTTCAGACATAGCCAAAAAGCTCAGGGAAGAGGCTGAATCCTTTACGCGCTCGTGACTCTTGTTTAACCACAGCGTATTTCCTGACAATATAAACCAGACGGTCATATTCAGAGCGTGATGACAGACATAAACGTGTGTGTGTGTGATTAATGCTAACTTTAAAAATATCTTTATTCTGCAGAAGTAATCTCGACTTTATAGTTCCTCATAATTGAGGCATTTCAGATTAGCCTGTAGGCACTGTTACCATTACATGATAAAAGAGCACCCACTCAGAATCCGACTTTTACAGTTCATCAGTACATTTTATCCAATTCAAAATCTCCAAAACAACATTTGAGGCTTTTCACATTCGTGACATAGCTTGTCTGTGGGAAACAGCTGTTTCATGGCAAGCTTTAATGAAGTAGCCAGTCCCATCTGAAGCACATAACTTGGTTAATCAAAAAGTGCATTACAAAATCCTAGAATTGCCCAGGTTGGAAGGGACCTTTCAGATCATCCAGTCCAAACCATCAACCTAACTCTGACAAAACCATCACTAAACTATATATATAAAACCCCCTATATATTTGTGCATATAAAATGCTACTAATAACTTCTACACATTTACAATACTATTTAAAATTCCAGACTGTTCATTTATATTGCTAATGAAGTGGATTCATATTATATGCCTCCCTTTTTATTGAGGGAATAAGGAAAATGGAATGAATGAGATGAAGTGAGCCGCGTAGCTGTTTTTCACTCAGAAGTTCCTCAGTGCTTCCTGACTTGCCATCAGCCAGAACACTAGCATGCAAAGTGTTGTTTAGGATGTGATCATCATAACTCTTAAGTTAGATAATTAATACTTTTCAGCAAAATTAGAAATTGCTTCTTACTGACTTTATTGTCGTAACTTTGAAGCACAGTCAGTTCCATTAGTTGCACTGACAAGGAGTTGACAGCCGCTTGGATATGCAGAATTTCCAAATTTCTTGCCATCAAGTGTTTCCAAAGGCTGAAGCTTTGACAAATGAAAATGATCTGAAGAAATCAGTTTGAGCCAGGCATAACCAGAGTGGAAAACTTTGCTTATGCAATATTGAAGACACAGTTACGTTACTTCAAACTTTTTCATATTTTTTTATGTTTGGAAGCTGATAATGATTCATGCCATGCTGTGAACCCTTGGCTGCTGATGTTCTACTGCTTCCTCCTTTCAGGACACTTTGGTTTGATTTCCTCTGTTGTACGCCAAGGAAAGCTGGTTTATTTCACCGTCCTGTTGCCCGACAGCAACCGGGGTCCACAGCACAGGGCTGTCGGTGCAGCCAGATCTCCAGTTCCCCGTCACTCCCTCTGTGTGACCACTGCCATGGTTCCCTTTTCCTTCATCTGCCGAAGGAACTGTTGATGCTGATGCCTTTGGTTTCTGCTGGGGGGGAAAAAAACCTGCGTTTTGCTTATCTTATCAGTGTGTTCTGGCAGAATATTGAAATGGAACAGCAAATCAACAGAGCCGTAACCTGTTGCCTCAATGACTCAGATAAGAATATTACTTCAAGCTAGTTGATAGGCATTTCCAAAATGTACTTTTAAGCATAAGAAAATGTTAGTTGGGGTTTTTTCTCAGCTGTATTGCAAAAGATTATTATTTTTTTTTTCTTTTTTTGGAAGGACTGTGTTACAGACTTAGATTTTTTTTTTTTTTCAACTCATGAATATTTTCAGTTTGAACAAGCTGTATCAAATTTTAGGATCTGTTCCTCTGAAGTGGAAGTTGTTCCCTGCAGCAGAGAGTTCTTAAATCTCTTGTATACCCTGACTTACTGGCACAAAGTCATGCTACTGTACAATATATAAATTGTAGGACAGCAGAAAAGCCATTGATCTCTTGCCTTGATTTAGCTGATTAGAAATATTAAGAGCTGTGTTAGAAATATTAAGAGCTGTGAAGGAGAGTGTCGGGATTCATGGTGATATAAAAGGGTGATAGTTTTCAGTGGCAGAAATGGTAGTAATCTTCAGGGTCTCAGCTAGGGGAAGTTACTGAGTTTGCCTGAAACTTTGTGATGTGGTTTGTAAGAAAATTGCACAGATGATGTTACGGATTCTCATCCTTTAGCCATAAATTGCTAGTCTGATTTCAACAGATTTATGCCTGCCTTCAGTAATGCCTAGTGACCGGAATCAGATTCACAGTCATCTTGTTTTATCGTATGCTTTTAACAAACTGTGAAAAACGACGTGGTGTGGGAATGGTGGTGATTTCAGCCATCCTGTCAGTCTCAAAGTGGCATCATTTTTCTTGCATCCTGAGGGGGAACTGGGTTCTGACCAGTAACGCTTCATGTGATGGATGCACTGGATGCACAATGACTGGGATCTCTTCTTCCTTTATTACTGGTGTGCAGCTACTCACATGTACCTGCCTGCCAGCTAGCTTACGGTCCTTTAACATGCTCAACGCTTGTTGAGTGGGAAAAACTAGTTTTCTTATCTAGTCCTTAAGATACTAAATCTGGAAAACACAGTGAAGTGTCTCTCCTGGTGTGAACAAAAGACATGGAAATACTTGCCTGACTCTTCATGTCAGCAAATCACAAAGGGTTTAGCAGAATTTTTTTTGGAGAAAATTCAAATATTTTTCCTTTATCTGATGCAGAAATGAGATTTTTTAAAAAAATCAAAACCTGTAATTACCCTCTTGACAATAATTTGGGCTTTCTGTCAGCTTGGGTAGCAGAAACTCCTCCTGGGTACTAGTCACAGGCATCAGAAAACTAACTTTTTTTGATGCTAAAATGCACAAACTCTTTGCATTGGTTTCTGTGTGGCCCATAATGTGACATTGGTGCAAGCCCTCGGCAAGGGCATGTTCTTCCACAGCTTCACCTGGTCTTACATGTCTCCGGAATGGCAGATGTCTAAACCCCAGGGCTTCTGTAAAAGTGCGACAACAGTTATTTCTAACTGCTTAGCTCCATAAGTGTGCTCAACACACACTCATGTAGTAATGCTGTCTTTGATTTTTGGTCTTAAAATACAATATTAAGTGTTTTCTAGTTAGAATTTGTCCATTCTGCTGTCAGTTGGTGGCTGTTCTAGTAGAGCATCCCGTGTCCATCATGGGCTTGCCTTTTGTACGCCTCCAATGGAAAAGGGTTGAGCTCACTTACAGCTAATAAATAACCCAGCTGAATAAGGGTTGTTGGGATAAATTGGAACTGAACTGAAAAATTATTTTATTTCTGCTTCTTGGCTTTGTTGTGAATAGCCTTCTTTCAGATTTCACTTGAGTTTGTATACTATGGAGGTACTTCTTGGAGAAACAGGAGCTTGAAGGAGGAGTGCCACTCGCAGGGGCCATCTGAAGCCTGGCTGCGTGGGCTCTGCGTGCGCTCTGTCGGGAGGAAGCGGTGCGTGCTCGGGACACGGCTGAGCATCCCCTGGCGGGCCGCCAGGCGGGTGCGAGCTGCGGCTGCAGAGGCGTTGCAGCGGAGAACCCCTCCGCGACGTCTCACTGAGGGACAAGCAGCTCCTCTTGCTGCTCTCGCTGTTCGGCAAGAGAAGAACTGAGTTAAACGACAGCGTGGCCGAGGTTGTGTGTGGTCATCCACACCTCCGTCCCGACCTTCGCATGTGGCCTGTTTTCAGGACAATCAGCATTCTCTAATCTCTCTATCGAAATTCACTGTGTACCAGGCTTCAGTGTTTGTGCCCAGTAATAAATTTCCCTCAAAACAGATTCCTTTTGATTCTACAGCGAATTGTAGGGACCCAGACTTTATCCATAGTTTAGCTAAAAAGAATATTTTAAAGTAAAATAATGACAGACCACTACTAAAAATTAATTTAAAGGAGTTAATTCAAGCATTGCCTTCGGACAGGCAATTTTGCCTGTGTGAAAATAAAGTTACTTGCCTTTCTGGTCTTTGTTTGAAACCTCAACATTTTTGTTAAAGATGTAACAAAAGTAATTTCAAGACCTTCTATACATTTTAGACACTGAAGGGGAAGGCATGCCCTTGCTTTGCCAGGCTTGGTGTCATCATCCTGCAGCAGTCGGTAAGAAACAGCCTCGTGGCTCGCAGCTTCGAGCTGTGATGATTGCAATGTTTCTTCCTCACCACCCAGAACTTGTTTCCTTGGCATTATTAGTTGTAATCTAGACGTTCAGAAAATTTGGTTTTGAAACTGTTCCATGGTTAGTGCATTTGTGGGTTTTCATGAATGCTCTCGAGTTTCTCATCTAAAAATTTCTAACTTTAGGTCACAGCTACAGGCCACACGAAAGTTGTTCTTTGGTTTTTATTAGTTGCCATTTTAACTTTTGAACTTCTTCATTAAAAACGGTGGTAGAAAAATGATTTATTGATAGTCGCATTGAACCTGCAGCTTTAATTGCTTACCTCAAGTGCTGCTGTTCTGATGCAGAACTACTTAGGAATAGTTAATACCAATTTGCTTTTATTTCATTTGCGTAACTGTTTAGGTCCTGTAGGCTTGTTGCATTGCTCACCTACATTCTAGCCTCCCCGAGCAGCTCTCTGAGAAACTAATTAATGTAAATGTTTAAAAGAAGTTCCTTTGCAAGACAAAAAGGAAGGCGAAGCATTGAAAAGGAGGTGAGAAAGGGAAAAGAAGGGAGCAACACGGCAATGTTTAAACCAAGGGATTTGCACTGTTCCTCAGAGGGGAAGGGAGAGGGGGATGCCATGAGGAAGAACCGGGCAGGAGGTTATAAATGCTGGGAAGCATCATGTTTCTTTTCTGTCTGCAGGCTCTGGTAGAAGGACAAGAAATGGGGAGGGAAGTTTTGGTGTTTATTATTTGATTTAGAACACAAGTCTCTTCTTCCACAATGCTCTGGTGAGTGCTGGGTTCCAGGATGAGGCTGAGGATCAGGCCAGCATGCTGTTTTTTCCTTATTTCTGTGTGGATTAGAGAGTAAGCCCTGTGGAGTTGGGGTGGAAATTCACTATTGTCAATCTTGTATCGTTCCCCAGTCAGAGCATTAAGAAAAAATTAAAAGATGGTGAGCGAGGCGTTAGTCATTTAAAATATGGTAGGTGACTTCTGCAAGAGTCTTGCAAAGTCTTTTGATGGTTTCAAGCATGCCGCAGCAGTTACGTTACTGGATAAATGTTGAGAGATTTCAACAACACCCCCCTGCCGCCCCCCCAGCAAAGCTTATCTAACCATTTTCTCTGAAGTGCACAGCTTTTGGGCAGTTTCACTGCTGTGGAAGTGGCCGTGTCAGTATGTGGTTTGGCCAGCATTGCACGTGTTGCAGCAAAGGTTAACATGCTAGGGCTCATATTTGTAACTCAGGAATAACAAATTGCCTTTATTTTGTGCGTTCCTTTGTGCTTCAGATTTATTATTACCTTAAAAAGAAAAGGGGGTTAGTAGGAAGAGAAACAAGAAAAGTTTCTTGTTGAAGTGGAATAGCACTTTGTATGTGTGGTCTCTGAGATGTTCTGTCATGCTGCCTTTTTTTCTCNAATATTTTTTTTATTATTTTTTTATTATACAGTTTAACCAAATGACTACTCTAAGAATCTTGTCTTTGCCCTGGCATACAGGCAAACTAAGGAGGCATGTATCACCAGTGAAGACCTAGAGCTGCATTTCATGTCATTATGATTTTTTTCCTTCC
>VXBO01001856.1:134452-168637 GCA_013400135.1 Rhinoptilus africanus | reverse complement strand
CGCATAATAAAATATTAATAGTGCTGATTCTAAAAGATTCAGCTCCTGGCATGAGAATATGTAACCATGGTGCTCAGTGTGTATAATACATGAAGCCCCTGTATGTACTGTCAATGTGTAACAGATATAGTTGTTTTAGTCTTAAAGTTCAATGTGGTGTTCCAAGCATGCACGGGAATTAGATGCTACTTATAGAGATATGTGTTAAAAACTATTTTGCAAAAAGCTTATACATACTAAGAAATATGATTTCTCTCTTTTGTCATTTGAGACAGAAATGTGGTTACTATTCAGGCAGTCCAGAGAGTTCCTTGCATTCTCATATCCTTTNACTCTGGAAAAAACCACAGATCTTGCAAAGTACTTCAGCAGCTGACAAAATCCAAATTCATGTACACTTATCCAATGCCTGTGTTATCACTGTTGAATAAATACAGGGTACTGATAATGAGTAGTCTGAATAGTGCTGTAAGGTCCAGATCTGTTTTTTTCTTACTTATTCTGCTCTAATGGGCCAGGAATGTATGTGAGTATAATTAAAAATGGAGGTTTCCATAATAAATCCAGGTATCAAAGAATTATTTTCCAACTGCCTTTTTAAAATAATAAATTTAACCATCAAGAAGTCAACCAGTTGGTGCTTTCTTTTGTTTCTATTAAAAAAAAAGGATGCTCCAGGAATTGTCATGCTGAAGACAAAAGCGGGTTTCTTGGTGTTGGGGTATGTGCTCTGAGGTGGGGGAGTGGGATATGGTCTTGTTGCACTTCAGCAGGATGGTGATAACAAATTAAAATATACCTCACGTGAAACTTCCAGTAACACTATCTATTGCATTGTTATTTTTTTTCCCTTCCAGAGAACAAATCTGGTTGAAACAAGTAATGCAGATTTTCCTTCTGGGGATCCCAGAATGTACCAGTTGGACATTACCCTGAGAAGAGGGCAGAACTTGGCAGCACGGGACCGTGGAGGTAAGTGTGCTGGTAATCACCGTCCTAATGCTTGGGAGGTTACTTGTCCATTGGGGAAACTTATACGGGGGTACGAGGTTTGAATTTTAAATGTGATAGTTAATCTCCACTTAAAACTATGTTGAGACTCTCTTTCTTAAAAGCGTGAAGTAAAAGGATCTAGGGCCAGCTAAATCCACACAGGAGAAGAAATAACATTTGGCTAATATTGGTTTAATTCTTCTGCTAGCTAGTTTTCCTCCCTTTTTTGAAAGTTTCAAACTAAGAAAGGTGTGATAGATTTACTTTAACCATGCCTGTTTGTGCTGTCTTGCTCACACAAGGGCTGTCTTGCTATGCAGTTTGTTCCTCGACTGCTTTAGCGATAAATACTGCAGCTGTCTTTAAAGACAGAACTAGGAACACCACCCCACTGTTAGATGCGTCCAGGCTTTACCTGTTGCTCAGTCTGCTGGTCACGTACTGGCATTTTACAGCCTGCTGCGAGACGTGTACCGCACATGTAGTTCAGACATGGAAAGGATTCCTAAAAGGTGTTTTGGCCCACAGGAGCACTGCAGGATGACTCAGTGACTCTACACATGATACTGCAGCGCGTATTTAAAATTAGATAGGTCAGTATTCCACTTCTGAACAGCAATATGAGCGTGATAAATTTGAGCAACAGACTATTTTGCATTTGCTGTTAGATATTCTTTCCAAGACAGAAACAGCCATAGTAAAAACGTAACTGCAAAAATAGTATTACATGAGGGCTCTCAGTGCCTACCGGAGGAAGTTACCTGGCCTGTTTCACATCTCAAATAGGGTAGCAGAAACCTAGAAGGCTGTTTACATTGGAAGGAAATTACTCCACTGATATTTATGTCACTGAAACTGAAATTTTAATATGTTCACTGTTACAAGAATAAGCTTTTATGCATATTCTTCCTCTAGATATATTGATATTCTATCAAGCTTTGCCTGACATTCATTAAAAATAGATACTCAAATCTTTTTGTTCCATGAGCTAGAGAGACTTGGCGAGTTCCTGAATGATGTAATTCCGTCATATCCATCATTCGTGTTACTTGTAAGTGAACAAAAATGTGAATGTAAATGGTATTGTTTGTATGCAGGGAAAAATCTGTAGCTGTTTTCTCCGTAAGACGGGAGTCTGTGTCTAGAGTACACCAAGGGTAGGAGATCCCTGTCCTGAGGTGGAATCTCAGGGTCTGCAGTCAGTACTAGGTGCTGTGTAAGATGTCAAGCGCTTTGAAAGGCCAGTTGGAAAGCTGCTTGGGAGCAGCAAGGGAAGCTCCTCAGGCTCCCTGGGAGGGCGCACGGCCAGAGTGGAGCTTCCTCGGTGATTGTTACCGCTGGAGCCCAGACACTGGGGTTGCGGTTGCAGGGTACGGTTGTCACCCACCCTGTTTCAGAGCCTCTGATTCCCTTTGGATGTTACACACCGACCGCCTTTCAAAAGGCTGAGCAAGTACTGGTTTTTGTTTTGAAGGCAGTTGTTGACTCCGGTTTCACAGAGTAGTCTTGTAGCTTGAAATCCTACCAAAAACCCGACATGCCTGGGTTACTTTCTGCTCCTTTTCTGAAGTTTTTCCTGTCCATGAAAAAACTCAACCCTCCCATCTTGAGCAACCAGGGGAATGTTCTACCAGGCCACTAGGAGTGTGGCCACTGCAGCACCGTGCCCCTGTGGCCAAGGCGGCCAGTGGTCCCCGGGGGGGCACTGAAAGCAGCGTGGCCAGCAGGTCGAGGCAGCTCATCCTCCCCCTCTGCTCTGCCCCGCGGGGGCCACATCTGGAGCGCTAGGTCCAGTGCTGGGCTCCCCGGCTCAAGAAGGACAGGGAACTGCTGGAGAGGGGACAGCGGACGCTACGGGAATCCTCAGGGGACTGGAACGCCTCAGTGCTGAGGAAAGGCTGGGAGCCCTGGGGCTGTTCAGCTGGAGAAGAGCAGAGCGAGAGGGGGCTCATCAATGCTCATCAATATCTACAGGGCGGGGGGCAAGAGGATGGGGCCAGAGTCTTCTCAGTGGTGCCCAGCGACAGGACAAGGGGCAACGGGCACCAACTGGGACAGGGGAAATTCCATGTCAAGGTGAGGAAAAGCTCCTTTGCTGTGAGGGTGGCAGAGCCCTGGCCCAGGCTGCCCAGGGAGGTGGGGGAGTCTCCGTCTCTGGAGACATCCCAAACCCGCCTGGAGGCGTTCCTGTGCCCCCTGCTCTGGGTGACCCTGCTCTGGCAGGGGGTGGGACTGGGTGATTTCCAAAAGTCCCTTCCAACCCCTAGAGTTCTATGATCCTGTAATTCTGTGTCAGGGAGGGGAATGTGTGTTACATCTTAGTAAAGCGTGGAAGATCCATCAGACCAGATGGGGCTCTACAGATGTGCTCCCTCCCACCTTGACCAGGTTTCAGATCTCAAGATGGGTTTGGGCTTCCAGGACTGAGCCTTTGTTTCTTACGGGGAAAATACAGAAACAGCACTTTGGATGGGGACCCCAAGCTAGGACCCACCCACTCATGACCGAACGTCCCAGCTGTTATCCACTGTGTTTCTGCTTGTTTCCCCTTTCTCTTGGAGCTACTCAGAGTGAGATTTTATGAGCAACAGCAGAACTTGAATGGAGGAGACTTTACCGGCGTTAGGCAGGCACTTAGTGGATTTAGATGACTGCTGAATGAGAAGTGCACAGAAAGGGGCTTGATCTGGGGAGTCATTTTTGTCTAAATCCTTTCTTGAGTGTAATACTTGCTCTTTTTTATTTATTGTTTAACGTGTTGTATGTTATGTGGGTGCAAGAGGAGATTCAGTGAGTTCATGGAAGAAAAATCCACGAAGGGCATTGAAATGCAGAGAAAACACATGTAACTCGGAAGGTCTTTGCCCCAAGTTCTCGATGCCTCTGAGGGCACTGGAGGGGAATAATGTATGTCTGTGTCCTTTTGTTTCTTTGATGGCACCTGCTTGTATCCCCGATGGCGGCAGAGCGCTGAGCTCACGGCACCCCGCTCTGAGCCAGCGTTTCTGCTTTATTCCTGCGGCAGCGCTTGTGTCGGGGGTTGTGAGCCAGAAGGTGATTACAGGACAGTCTGTGGGAGGCACTGTGTAAGACATCAAAACGATAAATGGAGCTACTAAGAGAGATGTGTTAGATATTAAAACCAAAGCCTTGAGGATTTAGCCCAGGACTGAGTCAGAGGAGTCTTATACTGTAAGCCTTAACAGCAGGTAACACCCCATTCCTCCAAAACTTTTTCCAGATCCTCTGCTTAAAGCCTGACAGTTGAATTTTTTCCAAGTACTATGAATTTCACTCTAAACGAATAATTGAATTACATGGTAGAGAAGAGTTTAGTTTTAATTTTAGCTTTTTGTCCTTTGATTTTTGAACTGCAGTTTCACGTGTTTTTTTAGAAACCTGCTGCCAAACATACTGCAGTCTTGGAATTCAAAGTTGAATTCTCGTGTTGTGAATGTTCTGCACACTTTATCTTCCCCAAATTTATAAAAAGCAACACCACAACATTCTTAGAAGAAAAGGGGAAAGATTGAAGCTATATTTGTGTGGGTAGCAATGCCAGCATTAATCACGGCTATTAGTTGATAAATAAGCACTGATAGTCACAACAAACGGGGAACAGAACATTCTTCATGACAGTACCAGCATCTTGCCGTTGTCTTCTCCAATGGTTGAAAATAATCCTTCACTGTAACAGGCGATGTTTATGCTCTGGTGTGTGCAGTGTGACAGAAGGAAATGTAACTATTCATTTTAACTCTCCATCTTCACGAGAAAAGTCTTTCGTCTGATCCAGCCTTCCTTCCAAGTACCACTGAGCTGTGGCACCGTAGCTTCACCCACCTATGTGATGAGATGGTTTACATTTTTGCTTCTGGCAAAATCCTACAGTGACCACAAGTGTGGTTTACAGCATACACTTTATTTAAGCCCATCCTAAAGTGGACCCTATATTACTTAGATTTAAAAATTTGTTTTTTGCGACTTTTTCCCATAATATTGGGAAAACCTGTGTAATGTTGGATCTTGTAAGCTGGTAATATTAACAAAGTAACCTTATTACCTACATCTTTATGTTTTCCTTTTTAGTTTTCATTTCTCATTTGTTTGGGTTTTTTTGTCATATATAGTATTTGTTAATATCATCTATATTTTTAAGAGGTTTTTCTCAGTTAAAATTTTTAGGTTAAAAAACCCCTTTGATTTGTTCCCTGATCTCTCAGTTCTTGCATGTGCAGTTTATGTGGCAACTTCATATTGGTAATATGCCTTTATAGATGTTTGCAGCGTCTTAAGTATTGGTTTTAAACAAACAAACCAAAACCCCATGTGATTGATGCATTTTTGCTTTAAAGAGAATCATTTTGAGATGCAAACTGAAATGTTACAGCGTAATTGGTGAAAAAGGGGAATTATATCTTTCTCATTGGGTTTTTAGGATTCGCTTCAGTCAAAAGAAAGATATGAAAATATTTCTTCATGTGTTTTAAATGTTTTCCTCACAGTGTTTTCTTACTTCACTGGAGCCTGGAATCCACTCCCGCTTGTGATTTTTGAGAACCGCACAGTGCTGGTTTGCGCTCCCCTTTAGACAAAGTTGGAAATAAGTAGCACGGTTTAATCCTGAGGACTTTGTGTCATGTCAAAAAACAGGGTAGATACGCGATGAATTTGTTCCCTTCTGTCTTTAAAATTTAGGATTTTATTTTTTTACGCAATGTATGAAGATTGACCCAATCTTGCATAATAGCACAAGGAAAACACTTTATTGAGCATGAGCGAAATGTTTGTTGGCTTTTTCATGATGATCAGCAGCAGTGTATTTTCTGTGTGAAATCTCGCAGGAAGGTGCCTGCAGACAGATGTTTATCGTCATCGAAGGCCTTGACCTCTTGAGTGGATCATATTGCCAGATCTGCGTGTGTCTCTCTGCAGGAGATAGTGCAGAAAGGCTTCCTCAGATTAGAGAATCCGTCTGTGTCGAAACAGCTGAGGGGTTGACCCTGCGGTGGCTGGCGCTGGTACTGAAACCTGCACCCGAATTAACCAGGAATAGCATGCACTTAGTGCCCCTGTGCAGTGCAGAGGCTGCGTTTCAATTGGATAAATTTACCGCTTCCGATATGAAATAAGTACATCAGTAAGAAGCTAGCTGCCTAAATCGAGAATAATAGGGAGAGATGTCTGTCTTAACCAGGAAAATCCGAGGAACTGTAATAGTGCAAGAACATACTCGTAGACTCTGCATTTTCCCTGGTGAATAGCTGTGTATATCTACGTTTTCAGCATCCGTAAGAAAAGTGAAGTGCCAGTGAAATAACCAGTGAAGTGAGATGATTACATAACCCTCTAAGACAGGTCTAATTTTGGGCAATGACACAGTATTGAAAGCAAACCAATGTGTAAGGCAATACATTTAAAATTGTTGAAAAGACTTTTCATTTAAGCCTAACTATAGAGCACGTTATTTATATGTGATCCGAGGGTTTCACTGATATAGGATACTAAAATTCAGTCCTCAGCTTGATTACAATACAGGGTGTACAGCATAGCTTCGGAGACTCAGAAACTCTTCATCCTGATGATTCGGGTAGATTATGGAATAAATTTTGCTTATTGTGAAATATTACTGTCTCACAGTTGAGACTGATAAGAACATGCCCTGTTCTGTTCCCTGCAGAGGTGAAAGGAGAGGATTATTGGCATAAATCAATAGTGTAGAGCTTGTATCGTCTTCCAAATGTGTCAAATATTCACGAAGCAATAACCAAAGAGAAATGCTATTCATCCTGTACCAGGTAGCAAGATGCCAAATTATTTTTAAAAGCCCTTTCGGGTCAGTGTTTTCATGCCACTGATTGTGAGCATTCATCAAAGTAGCTCTTTAATTATATTTTTATTTTAACGTACTAATTAGGTATGGAATTTGAATGCCCTAATACAAAATAAATCAGATATCATATTATACAAAGGAAATCAGATATCATATTAGTTTTTGGATGCAAATCAAAGGGTTTATATTTAGTTCATCAGAATAGGTAAGAATGTTAGCTTATAGAAAGGTGTTTCAGAAAGGTTACATTAAGTTTTACCTGAATCAAAAATGCACTTAATAATTTTTAAGAACTCCTGGTGTTGTGAATGTCTGGAAGAACTAATTTTTAAATGCTCAGTTTCCCTATTACAGGGATAGTGAGGATAAGATGCTCAAACAAGAACTGGCAGCTTGGCATGGTTGTTACCCTGGAATTCATGTAAATATATGTAGATAACCGTGCCAGCATTCACAGTCTGTGAAAACATTTACAGGATGCTTTATTTAAAGGTGCGCCTTGTTAGGTAGGCAGAGCTTTTTGGCTGTGCTTGAGTAAAGATGCCTAAGATTCAGGAGTTTTGTCTCTTTTTTCTGCAAAGAGAGGCTAGCTTTGGTTGTGGAGAGTTACAGGTCTCACCCGCGTTGCCAGCAGTGCAGGTCCGCGTTGCCCAGTGTAAAACGTAGGCTGGGGAAATACTTTTCGGTTTCCTCTCTGCGCTGCCTGGTGCTGGTTTCACTCCCGGCAGCGGCGCGGTGGACTTGCAGGGTGGCAGCCGAGGAAGAGGAGCTTCCTCGTCCCCTCCCAGCCTCCTGGCACTGGGCAGCTCTGGTGGTAATTCCTGCTCAACAGAAGGCGGCCGTGTCCCACGCCGGGTCCTGGTGGCAGTGACTCATTCCTGATGGTGGTGGGGAACAGTTCTCATTCGCGATGCTGAGAAGGCAGGAGGACAGGGCAGAGAGGAGCAGTGACAAACAGGGCTGTGTGTGCTCTTCGGCTGATCTACAGCAGCTTTGTCCACCTGAGGAAGTCCCTTTGCAGAAGGTGCCAAAGTCCACTGGAGGATGGGCTCAGTCTGCTGCTCTGGTTCCTTCTGCTCTCAGTTTGATCTCACCGCCAGGTCGCTCTCTGTGCCTGCCCCTCTCCGTAGAATCGTTTGGTTGGAAGAGACCTGTAAGATTATCAAGTTCAACTGTTAACCTAGAACTGCCAAAGCCACCACAAAACCATGTCCCTCAGCACGACATCTACCTGTCTTTTAAACAGCTCCAATGATGGCAACTCCACCCCTTCCCTGGGCAGCCTCTTCCAGTGCTTGGCAACCCTTTCAGGGAAGAAATTTTTCCTAATACGCAATCCAGTCTATCCAGCAAACAGCTGACCCTAGGTCTGTCTGCAGCATTTTTCATCCAATGTGGCTTTCTGTTTCTAGCATAGCCAGGAGTTCTTACGCACTCGAGGGAGCGCTCACTTGGTGGTGGTACCCTGCTGTCCCCTTGAGAACTTCAGAGGGAGCAGCTTCTCCCCTTTTCATGGGGAGCAGAAAAAAGTCAGCCCCATCATTTGCACCCCACTGATCTCTTGTTCTCCCGTGTATTTCGGTAAGCACCTGGCCTGTCGTGTTTCTCTCAACTCAGTGTGGCCCGTGGGGTCTTCTCCTCATTTCTCCATCCCAAGAGGAAGGACACACCTGAGGAAACTGCGTGGCAGCCTTCTAAGAGGGTGGGTGAACTCCCTTCCCTATGCCTTTAAGGGACAGTCTGTTCCCATAGGATCAGGTAAATTGTGGGTTTATTAAATAATTTGAGAACACGGTTTATCAGCCATTCCTTGGCACTTTACAGTGACAATTTCTGCAAGAATTTGAAAATAAACTCAGTCGTGGTAGCTCTGGAGACAGCAACAGTTGCTGTGTATTTCCCGGTGGCAAGGTCTGTCCGAAGCTGCCGGCGAGCACTGGCTCTGGGCCGCCCTCAGCAGAAACGGGCAAGTTCAAACAAATGGGCATTGTTCAAACACCGCTGCCTACCAGCTTCCTCACAACCCCACTGTTCAGCCATCCAAATAAAAGATAGGGGGTTTTTGAGCTGCAGAGTACTTTCAGACAGAATCTACATCTGTGGGGAGCAGCCTATTTAATTTAGTGAAAAATTTAATAAAAAAAATTTCAACAGTACTAGTTCCCCAAATAGGGATTTATTTATGAGAATTATGGGGCCTATAAAGAAATGTTTATTGATACGACTGAGTGGATATCGAGAAAAATATAATTATGAAATGTAAAAATAACTTTCTAGTTTTTTGAAACATTTTTTGATGAGTTGCTTTTAGGTCAGTTTGCAGTACACGAGGAAAGTTGATATGCAGCAAAGCTGGCATTTGTATTGAGATGGACTGTGGGTGAAATAGGTTAATTGTAGGCTGAGAAATCACAAGCCAGTCACAATCACAGCAGGCTTCCTGCGCATTTTAGGTACACTCTAGGTTTTATCATTACTTGGAATTTCCATGTTGGAAATACTTGGAATACTTCCATTTCCATGGAAGTTGATAGTAGAATCTCCATCAGTTTGAGTGGGCCACAAGTTCCTCTCCTGTGAAAGTCACGTGTGTAAATAGTATGAACAATATATTAGAATCCTCTAAAAATGCAACAGAAAGCAAGCAAGAAAATAATCCCTACCTTCTTGGGACAAATGCTCTCAATAGGTTTCTCACTTTTTCTAGAAAAGGCCATTGGCCATTAAAAACAGAAACTATAGAAACTCTCCATTAAGTACTCGTATATAGCTGTTCAGGGAGGGTCTTTGTATTTTTCTATTTTGATTACAGGTCAATTTATAAGAATAGGAAGGAGTTCTAATGACACCTGGAGTACTCGTGCACTGTGTAACATAAACTGTCAGTAAGAAATGATGTGACATACCTTGAGATTGTACCTTCCAGCATGATATAATTTGAAATTTAGAGGAGTCCAGCTCCCTGAAAATGTTTTCTCCAGGGTATGAAAGTCGGGGATTTTTCCCCTGCTTTTTTAAGGCATCATGGGTCTTGTGCGACCATTCAACTGACCTCATGATGCAGCATGAGGAAGAATAAAATTGATGTGCAAATTTGTTTACAAAACGTTTATGAAAATGTGCCATTAGATGACACTCCTGTGATCACATTGTTATCACTCGTTAATTACTGGTAGAGAATGCTTTTGGATTAGCACGTTGATACAGAGAAATTAAGAAGAACGGTTTTTAGAACAGAGTCCTTCTGGTCTTAGCTGATTGCTTAGTAAATACAGTTGTAATTAAAGGCAAAAATGGGAATTTTCAGAATTATGTTTGGCAGAAGGGTAAATCAGACAAGAATTGTGGGCGCAATCCATCCCCAGGTGGTCTTGATCTAAACACACAGACAGGGACAGGAGATGGACACAGGCTGACGAGGAGGTGTAAGGAACACCATTTCATCCGCAGAACAGCCCGATTTTCATGGCAGCACCGCAATGTGCAGACTTTGGCGTGAGCTGCGTGGGCTGAGGTGGAGAAGGATGGAAGAGCTGGGTTTAAGTGCCTAAAGTCCTGCTGAAGGCCAAAAAGTTTCCCACTAGTGCAGCAGGAGCAGCAGGAGATACAGGTACAAGGTGGGGTTTCCTGCTGCGTTACCATTATTCCAGTCCCGTGGGGCTTTTCGAAGTGGGAATCTCGCTAATTGCCTGCCAATACACTTCATCCAAAGCTCCTGTGACATGGCTTTGTACTTCCTCAGGTTCCTCCTTGTAAATCGTCATAATTTGGAATTTTTTTTGGTCCCAAACTAGAAGACTGTAGTTGTGACTGCATTTTTAGTAGTTTCAAAAAGGGTATCAGTATTCAAAATTTGTTCACAGTGAGACTAACAAAATATTCTATTTATAACATTAGGGATTTTTTTTTTTTTTTTGGCTATAGCTTTTTTACCATCACTTAGAAATGGCTATTTCTGGTTTTAGTACCAGTACTGAGGATACTGGTTTCTTCTTTTTCTCTTCCGTGATAAGCGCACCAGGGAATTGCATATTCAGCAAATAGAGTTATTTAATAATGAATCTCCAATTATTTCCCTCTCTTTCTGTTTCATTGCCATGATTCTTATTCTTTATGTGTTGTAGGAACATGTTTGTCATTCACTTTAATTTCACGTGGCAGTGTATTGTGTAGTTAAATGGATTTTTCTTTTGCTAGACACGTGGAGCGTAGTGCCAACGCTGCGGATTACAAAATGTGCCTGTTTACTGCTCGTGTTTGTAGAGGCTGAGCTTTCATTCCTTTTAAATAGCTTTTCTTCTCAAAGAAGATGTAAATATTCATAGGAGGGGAAAAAGCGTGCATTCCTGGGTACACCTCTGGATCGTTGTATGAATCTATGTGTTCGCTGAGTAACTCTTTACAAGGCAAAAGCATCTCACTGGAGCTTTGAATCGTCTCACTCCTCTAGCTATAAAGTAACGGAGGTAAAGCAGGAGGACTCTGGCAGCACTAAAATGAGGCAGAAAAAGAAAGCCTAGTAGGTTGCTGAGTCACCTGTAGGCTGTAATGCATAAATGCACAGCATGTTGGTTAAACGGCGTGGTTTACTGTGTGCCACCGCACTGCTACGGAAAATAAAGATGCGTGTGTCAAAAGCTGAGTGACATTTCTGAGCAGGCTGCTGGAACGGGAATTCATGCCAAGATTAAGAAGAGAGATTCCTCTTACCAGGTGACCTGTTGGCCCAGGATCACGATGTAGCACTTCAGTGCTCTCTGCCACTCCAGGCGCCCAAATCCCCGGGAAGCCTTTTACTGGTCCTGCGGGTGAAGTGTCAGAGCATCGGCAGCTGGGCTTGGGGCTTCCACAGCATCGTCCCCCTGTGCTTCAGGTGGAGGAATCTGGTCTGTTAACTCAAAGTCGTTGGAAGGCATCAAACACCTCTGCATCTGGTCGCTAAAAGAGAACAGAAAGTCCTGCTTTCTTGGCATCGTTCTGCTATGTCCATTTTTTTTTCAGATGACCGTATGCAAATAAGGAAATATCAACATTAAGGTTTTCTAGCTAGGAAGTTGAAATATTCTTTTAAGGCAAGACTTGCGTAGCGTGTTTCTGTGAATGTTTCTTCATAGTGTAGATTTTCCTTCGAACAACTTTAACTGGGATTGCATATGCAATGAGAATCAGTTCCAACAAAGGTATTAAGTATACGCTGTCCCTTTTTTTGTTGTGCCAAACATGTTCGGGCTGCTAAGGCTTCTATTTTTCCTCCTACCTAGCTTGCTTCTTCTTTTTTTTCATTTTAAGATTCAGCTTTTATTTCAGTTTGTATTTAATGTGTAATAAATCATTACCCCTGGGGAATGGGGGAAAACTTGCACATTTTACTGGCAAGAACGATCACTGTGGTGTTCCAAGGGCAGCTCACATGTTTGTCAATTGCAAGCATATATCAAAAAGTTTATTTCTATAAAAATGGAAGGTATAATGTGTAAGACCACCAGTGAGCTGTGCTTTCTAGTTAAAGCCGATCAGAGCCCTCTGTCCCAGAAGAGGTAAACCCTCTGATTTTGCAAAAGTTGTCTGTCTTGGAAAAAGAAATGCTTTAAACAATTACAGGAAGATTTTAAACAATTTCAGGAAGATTATAATTTCAGTCCTGAGCTTTTTGGGGCAGAGCAAAGAGTGTTTCCTTTGATTAAAGGATGTAATTCTGTTTATATTAAAATATATTAACTAGAACAATAATTTAAGCTGCAAGGAAAACATTTCCGTAGCATGCTTAAACCCTGTTTGAATGAGTCTGACTTCAGCCATGCTTAAAATGAAACATGTTTTCTTGAAATTAGGCTGATGGTTGCACATTTACTTTTTGTCTGTTGTCCTCTGCCAATGTTTTTTTCATTCTGTTTCACAAGCATAATTAATATTTGCTCAAATGAGTATTTACTAAACTAAGTAACTTATTATGGGCAGCACTGAAATATAGTACTAACACTGCCTTTTTTATGGCAGGAATGAGTCTTCAAAAGAAAGATAAAAAGCTGTGATTGTTATAACCAATATTTTTTTAATGGGCACTGAATAATTAAAATTCTCTATTCCCTGTTGACTTTGGAGTAGAAGAACTCTGCATCCTGTAGCATCCGTGTGCTCACTGCAAATTGTAATTGGCATCGTCATTCTTAGGATATTAGTTTTCCAGAAGTGCTTTGTATCATTTAAACTATTGTCCTTTTTAGGTGAACTGGGTGGATAATTCATTGCTAAGTGCATAGAAGGACAGAAAGTAGTATTTTTTATGGAAAACCTGTAGTTTTTAGTGTTGTAGTGTTTACTTGTGGTGCTTAAGGGGTTGCTGAAGACCAACGAGAAGGTAGGCTTGGCAGCTCTTGTACAAGACAAATAATAACAGTTAACTATTTCTATTTGTTAAATTAATATAAAATAATTTGTGGCATTTTCCCTACTTTTCAGGGTCAGAGCAGACATCCTCTTCAGTGTTTCTTTTTATGAGATGCTTCAAGCTGCAGTTTGGAAATACAAAAATACGTAAAATGCTGTGAACTAATAGGTGTTTTGCTGGACATACTCAGCTGACACATATGTGAGAACTCTTCCTCCACTTTTTCTTCTACTTTGGTTGTAGAAAGAAAGTCTGGAGAGGAATTTTATTGAGAGGGGAATGAGTGGGGATGGGGTCAGAGGGAAGGGGAATGAGAGAGCTCTTTATACAATGAATCCAGAACAAATGTTTATATTAATAATTAAAGCTCTCGGGAATTATGACATCAAAGTTATTGCACGTCTCTGCAATAGTGGCTTGCTTTCATTTCAAGTAATTGTAGATCAAATGAAGTGATACCAAGATTGAAAGTAAAAGGAGGGAACAAAAGAAAGCTGTGACAGAGGTTTAGTTATAGTTCTAAATGTAAAAAGAATTAAGAATGTGCTTTTGCCTTATTTGTACTCCTGGAAACGTCTACATAGCCCGATTACTTGTGGTGATGAAAAATTCTGTTTCCCCGTATTTATTGTGTGTTTATTGCTTTTTAGATTGTGCTTATTCCTGCTGTGCCCTGTACAGCAGCAAATCCTATTTAATGACCGTGATTTCCATCTAATACTATTTGAAGCTTCTATTTTTTCAAACTACTAGGCTGAAATTTGTCGGAGTATGTTATTTTTTGTGTATGTGCGGTGAATCCAAAGGAGACTCGTGATTTACGTTAGGAACTGGACAGGCTGAAACCTTTGTAAGGTTACTGCTTAGCCTTAGTACCTGTGTAGGTTAAAAAAAAGAAGATCTTGGGTCCAAGTGGTCCACTTTGCAGTCGTGATAACCACCTACAGGGAGGACCTTAGTGCATGGGTTTCTTTGCTTTTTTCCCTATGGCTAAAGCCATCAGGAGAGGAGAAGAAGAAGATTTCTCTGATTTGCTCTGTTTCTGAAATCTTTTTCTCAACAGGCTGAAAACCAGGTGTTCCCCAGGGCAAAGCTAGTTTTTTAACTTTTTTAACAAATTGAAACTCGACTTTGAATTGCAGAGTGATGAGCAGCTGAACTGTGCAAGAGCTTTTCCAGCACAGTCACTCACACAGGCTTGCATGTGGCTTTCTGTTGTTTCAGTGGACAGCAGTGGTGGAAAAATGAATGGATTTAGTCATGCTACAGTTAAACAATTTTAACTAAATCGGTTAATTAGCACGTGTAATAAATGTTCTTGCTAACTCACCATTTTTCTAAACTGTAATTTTTTCTTCCTCTTGTATGAAGTATAAAAACATCTCTAGCTGAAATGATAGCTGAAAATCCTGGTTTTCAGGATTGTTCATCTGTATTATATTGGGGGTTTTATAGCCCGTGTTCTCTCTTTCTGGTGTAAGATTTAAAAAATTGCCTTAAGAATTTGTGTTTGGTTACCGTATGCTATAGGCAGACCTGCAGCTGAGGTTTTTCAGCGTGCTGGTAGCTTGGCCATGCTGCAAAAATGTCCCTGCAGAGGAACAGGGAGACTTTTGCCTCATCCTTTCTGTCGTGGGGGAACAGTCTCAAGCTCATTACTTGGTTGCATTCACCCCTGTGTTCACTGTTGAATTTGTTTGTGTAGCAGTTTTATCACATTATATTGCATTTAATAAGGACCAAAGTTTGTTCAATAAGTGGTGTAATCGTGTTGGAAAGCCTGTTATGAAGCCTTGGGAATCAATTAAGTGAATTACACAATTTGTTGGGAATGCATCATCTTTCTATCCAATACAACTTTGGTTATTATTCAGGCCAAACGTGCCTTTGCCGTATTTCCACTCTATTACAAATCTCCGGTTCCTTCCGAGAAGCAGTTTAGTATTCCTTTGAACAAACATACTGAATATTTCTGTGGCAGAATACTCTTTAATCTTCTTTTATGTCTGCTTATGAGAAGTAAGGGATGTCTTGCAAAGCGAAACCCGTTTGGGAGGCGTGTGCTGGGAGCCCCCGGCGCTGGTGGCGGCGTTGTCCCCGCGGGACGGTGGCAGAAGGTGGTTCTCAGCCGGGGACGGCAGCCGCCGTGGTGGAGAGTTGCTCTCCTGGACTTGGGCAGCATCTTTCAGGGTCCCTTTCCCAGTGTTTCCCAGGAAAAGAGAGGCTGCCACCCTGTGCCGGGAGTCCTTACTGCCTAGCTCATGGTGCTTCAACAGGAGAGCAGCGTCTCACAGGTCTCACAGGGAGAGAAGGCTTTCAGCTCGCCAGCGAAGGCTCATGGCGATGTTCTTCGCTGCTACAGATAAGACAAATGTTTGTGCAATTAGGCCTTAGCGTGTCGGGTTCATTTGATTGGTTTGGTAAGCAGAAAACCCGCGAAAAGTCTGAGACTCAAGTAACAAGAATCTGTGACAGTTACCAGGTTTTTGCAGGCTCAGCCTGAGGCATCTTCAGGTTTTTTCAGGTTTTGTGTCATGAGCGTGTAATCACTGTTAAAAATAAGTCCCCCGAGTAAAATGAGTATGTTTTTCTCTTTAAAAGAGCAAAAATACATGAATTGAATTGTTGATGTTGATTAAAGTGACATATCAGTGTATTATTACATAATGTATTTAAATAATATATTTAAATAGCCATTATTAACAGTGCAATATTAATATGAATGCACAATTAATATATTAAAATCATATAATATGTGTCAAAATGGTTGTTATTACAGCTGGGACCCTGTGACACACAGCACTGCTGGAGGGGGCTTGGTGCAGTTCAGCAGAACTGAGAGAGGACCATGTTTTGGTCCCTGTTCTGCTGCTCCTTCTGCCCTCCCGGAAGGTGAAGGTATTACTGAATGATTGCATGGACGATTAGAGTTACTTTTTTTTTTTTTTAAGTCTTGCGTTTCTTTATACATACACTTAAAAACTTGATGGTCTCTCTTCAAGGAATGGAAAAGCCCTGTAAAGGACGTGGAGCTTTTAACTAAGTGGACCTAATGAGTTCTCTGCTTTAAAGCAGAGATGTGTTCAAGGAAACAGTGGTTCTGAGCTCTCATAGCACAGAGATACAAACCCTGAGGTTTCGCAATGTATTATAAGTGGAACTAACATTTGACCCACCCTACTGCTGAATTTACATATAAAAATGAATTAATGTTAAATTGTCTGACATCTGGGTCCTAAACTGTTCATTGGGTATGCATGTCACAAGAGTGTTTTACATTTGACTTCACATTTCAAGAGTTTTTAAGATTTGTGAAGTCCGCACGACAAAAGACAGTGCCTAAAGACCAGGTATCTGCGCTTCATGTCAACCCGGAGGAGAATCATCGGGGGAATGATGGCTTGTGGGGGATGCACGGCTTGGGTTACGGTTGTTAATTCGTTGGTGCCCGTGTTCAAAGTATTCTTCAGATTCCACAGAATTAACTCAGATGTGAGATCTTTTCCCTGAAAAGCATCACCACGACTTGAATAACCAAGGAAAAAGTTTATTGTGCCAGACTAAACATCTTGACGCCACTGAAATTCTGCCCCGGTAATTTCAGAAGGGAATGACCGTAACGCTGCCACCTGTGAGATCAGTTTTCCGCCGCTATGGTTTTCGAAAGGGATATATAATTTTAGGTAAAGAGTACTGGCATCTTGTGGCTACATGAAATAGTGCAAGGAGCGCCCATCGTGACAGCCTTTGTATTTAGAAGAGGATGCTGCAGTGTTAAAATGACTGCATTGCCCATTGAGTGCAAAACCACAAATCTCTAGAATATGCTGGTCTTGTGAAAAGTGCTAAAAGTTCTTTAACAAAAAGTTTGCCTTATAATTTTGTTGTTGCTTATGAAGGTGTAATTATTATTCATGCTAGAATTATTGTTTGTTTTAAGATAGTCATGCATCAATCAGACTGATGTTATTAAGGCTCAGAAGTACCTGAGAGAGAAACAGGACTATGAATCCCATCCAATATTTTAAAGAAAAATTAATTTCACTTACATAACAATGAAATCTTACCAAGTGGCATTTTAGGGAAGGTATTAGTTTGAATTTTCTGTCCAGCTTTTTTCTTTTGTTTAAATACTTAGTGGTATTTTCATAATCAAGACATGCAGGAAAAGACAAGTAGTGGCTCATCAGCCCACCTCGGAGGTGGTTTCATGAGGACCGTCACAGGCACAGCCTCTGTAGCTGTGCCCTGGTGCCCATCCAGCTGCCAAATGACTCAAGAGGAAGAGTCACTTGGCCACTCCTGTCCCTCTCCTTCTCCTCAGTTCCCTCTCTTTCCCACTTGCCCAGCTCAGGTCCATGCAGGGGGACTGGGGTCAGGTTTGTGAAGCAGCACTGCAGTCTGCTGTCGGCGACCAGCACATCACAGTGTGAAACCGCGTGGCTGGGGACAGTGATTTTATTTTAAACCAAGACCAATTCTGGTGTGATTTGCTTTCGCACTCTCAGACCGCGCAGATGGGTTATCTGGGTCTTGCCTGGCGGGGAGGGGAAGGAGGGCAGCCAACAGGTCCTCCTCCTCCTCCTGAGGCTTCCTCTAGTGGGGTGGCCATGCCCGTGCTGGTCCTGGATGTGCCATTTTGTACCTTCTGGGAGCTGGGATTTATCTCTCAACTTGTCACACCTTTCCGTGTGCCATCAGGTTTTTCCTGGCTGTCCTTTGTCTCCTCGCGTGGGCATCTTAAGAGAGGACACAGATGCGCTCCTGGGTGGCTGCTAATCTCCGTGCCCCCAGCACAGTCCTCCTTCCACCACTTGATCCTTCTGTCACTTCCACACCCGCGTCCCGTCCAGTCTTCGTTCGTGCCATGTTTAACATCTCTCTCTCAGTCCCCCTCAGGGTTGTCTTTCTGGTTGTAGTTAATTGTTGTTTGTTGTGTTGGGGGCTTAGCCCTGTGCTCTCCTGTGGGTGAAGCGTGTGAACTTTGTGGACTGACGTTAGAGTAGATTTGCTCATCGTGAGCATTGTAGGAAGTGTTCCTTCGTGGAAGAGCGAAGCCTGGACACAATAAATTCAATGAAGAGTTGCACTAGCAGTGTCAGTGGAGCCTGTGCCTTTTCAAAGGCATAAGATGATTAGATTAATGTTTTACAGAAACAATTTTAACTTTATAATCTAATTTTTGTGATTGCATTAAGACAAAATCCTGATCCTAACAAGGACATAATTCCATTAACTGAAAACTACACTTCAGTAGCCAGGATTTCATGTATGACTTCCAATATGGATTGCATACAATAGAAAGTTATGCAAGCACACATTTGATGTTAACGCAGTGAATTACTGGAGTAATGACACTGGAAAATAATAAATTGTGACAATAAAAAAATTCTGTTCTGAGCAGCGGTTTTTAATTTACTTATCAGTAGGAATTACATTTAGTTCTGTTTAATTTAGTCTTCATTCTCTTAATGTATTAGAAGAACATAATTCACAGTATGTATGTGTCTTCAACAGGAACCAGTGATCCGTATGTCAAGTTCAAACTTGGAGGAAAAGAAGTATTTAGAAGTAAGACGATACACAAGAACCTCAATCCTGTGTGGGAAGAAAAAGCTTGCATTCTTATAGATAACCCAAGAGAACCGTTGTATATAAAGGTGAGACACTGTCTTACTTGTATTTGTCAAATTACAACAGAATAGTTATTGGAAGAATTCGTATTTTGTAATTTTTGTATGCTGGAAAATTTATTGTGCAATAGTGCATTACTCAAGATTATTTAGAGGTGAAAATTATTTACATTACATCTGTTTAATGATGCCGTCAAAATTTCCCTCTGCAAAAAAGAAAGAGAAATACAGATATTTTTGTGTATTTCAGGCCATAATTGTTCTATACTTTTTTTAGTGGGATCTCAGGAGAAGGGCAGAGAAAGTAAACTGTGTTTCGTGATGATGGCATCCCTTTTATTTATGGAAATACTGCATAATTCTGATACAAAGCATAATCTATCCCCTTAAAAGCAATTATTTCCTAGGTTAATTTGAGAATTTATCAAGATGTGTACCCAATTCTGCCAGGTTTTGGGTTTTTTTCTATTTGTACTTGAAGACAGAGGGTTTGCTTGTATGTTTCGTAATGCTTTATACTCTTTTTTCAATTTACCTTGTAACTCTGTTTAGTTTATCACAGGTGACGATAATTTATGATGCCCCATAATGGAGGCATCACCTATTCCAAAAATAACAGACAGAATTAATTTAAATCAGAGAGACCAACAATGCCCAGAATAATTGAATAATTAGCAACGGCACTAGTAATTCTTAGTTATCCATATCACAATGGGAACTAGAAAAGCTGTGATTATTGTTTTACAATTACATTTTGATGGGAAGGCACTTTCCTGGTACTTTGCGATAGTTTATGGTGATCTGTATCCAAAAGTGATCTTTAATTGTGTAAAACGCAATTAAGATAAAAATTAAGGTCTAAAAATGTTAATGGAAAAACTGTAGTCTTAGGGTTCTAATTAGAACATACATAGGTCACAATACTTGGGAGGGGGATTGGAAAACTGCAGTCTTACCTAAGTAATCCTTTTAACTGGTCTGAAATGATACAATGCTTCAGATTACTATCAGTCTTAATCTCAAAAACATCACAAAAATTTTAAACTGAAATATGAAATTGTAGATTTATTTTTTTTTAGTAAATGAATGCCACTTCAACAGCCTTTGAGTATTGGTCTGTAGTATGTTTTGAGTATTCTGCTCAGATAAAGTACATTGCTATTAGAAACGCATAAAGTTAGAACTATCAATTGGCATTTTCCTCCCCGTATTAAGCTTAGTGACACATAAGGAATGAACCTGTGCCCAGCCCCGTGAAAGAGGGAGGCAGATACGGAGAACACTCACAACACAGCTGCCTGTTTTGAATCATTCATGCCACATACCGACCCTTCAGTAGGGTCACAAGGGAATACGTGTGTGTATTTGTTATTTTTTTTCCAATAAGAATGTGCGAAGAGGTATAATGCCTGTGTTCTGGACACACTGCGTGAAATATTTCAGGTTTTATAGCTTTTCCAGGTTTTTTTTTTTTCCAGTTTTTATAGTCCAGATCCACATGATTAAGTTGTACTTAGTCAGCTGAAAATACTTATTTGACGTTTTCATCTTGGTAATTTTCAGGAGGAGAAAACAATTCTATTTTGCAACATGAACTGAGTTTTCACGATTTGTTGTCTTTACCCTTTAGAAAGGATATTAGACAGAGAAAATATGAGGGTTCCCACGCGGGTAGATAACTGATGTGGGAGACTTGTGCTCACATCCCGCGTTCTGCCCGGGAGTCCTGCAGTGCTGCTGGCAGCTGGGCGCTGGGGTTTGATACTGCTGGCAGCCAGGTCCACGTCAAGGTCTTTGTAGAAGACAAACAGCTCTAACTGCCTCCTGCAACAGAATTTCTGTAATACGTCAGTAATAACATTTTTGTCAAAACTGAAGACCTTGACCCTCAGTTAAATATTCTTGTTACTAGCTGTTCACAAGTCTCACTCCTACTTAGAGCTGCAGGCATATTCTGGTCCTCAGGAACTCTCATGGTGATACTTGCCAGGAAAATTTATCTTACCTAGAGTATCTGATTTGGATAAGTGACATTCCCCCCCCCCCCCTTTTTTTTTTTTCTGTAATTTTGAGTCAAACCTTTTGCCTGTTGCCATCCAATAAAAAATAAATGGTTTTGTTTATTTCCCTCCAGAAGCCATCCCCAGTTTATTTGTTATTTTTCCTTCTGACTTGGGGAGGCATAATTCATCTCAAGTCATCGATACCATTCCACGTACTGGCCACAGATTCCTCCTTGGATGTCATTAAATTTGCCCAGATGCTTTCTCTTTTAGGTAGCAAGTTAGCAGGCAGCGTCCTCATAGTAGAGTAATAAATGTCACTCTTTGCTTTCACGTATCCATCACGTTTTCATCTTAGATTATAGTATTTCTAAAGCCTAGAAACTCATACAACCTTAAAAACCTACAATTTTATCATTTCTAGTACTGATGCAATATAACAACCCACTTTTCACAGTCATAGCCCACCCTCCTGCCTGTCTTTTGCGAAGTTGATAAGGGCATCAATTCGTGTACAGCAAATCAATGATTCTGCTTAACTGCAGTTATTCTTGTGGTCTTACTTTAGTTCTTATAGAAATGCTTCTTTTTTTGTATAAAATTGATGTTGTTCACATATGCGATGTAGTATTATACTCTGTGCCTGAACATGATGCGTTCTGACTTTTACACAAGCAGTTTCAAACATGTTTTGTGGCCAGAAAGTTGGAGCTTAATTCCCGGTAGTCCTGGTTTGACATGTGAGGAACATGTGGCTTAACTCTGGAAAAGGAGTTTTAAGAACCATTCATAAAGCAATAAAATACAAACAAACAAACAAAAAGTATTTTTAATACTGAAAAATGCATTTATTTCCTATGCATCTTAGGTCTTTGACTATGACTTTGGACTTCAGGATGACTTTATTGGTTCAGCATTTTTGGATCTCACTTCATTGGAATTAAATAGGTACGGCACAAACAGGCCTACAGAGTGATTTTTTTATGGTTGTGTGCTAATATAATGTTTGTGGAATTGCAAATAGAACGTCATGCTGGAAGATAATTATATAAACCTACACTACATAAAACTAGCCAAGGAAGAGCACTTATGCTTAGGAAATTACTGTAATATGAATGTTAATAATATATTAACTGATCATGCACAGCATTGTTTATAGTGTCTATGGAGAGGTTAGTTTTATAAACACTTTAATCTTGTTTTTACATTATTTTCATTCACAGCATTACCATTTACTGTTTTTCCTGTTTTTAATCCATTAATATTACAGTTCTTCGCTACGTGTAAGTGCTTAACATGGAGTAACGGTATTTAGTATTTATTTATGAGTGTTTAGACTGCTGTACTTAAAAGCAGAAATAGCGTAAATTTGTGACAGCATTTTTGAGTAGATTCATGTAAATGCAGTTGCCCTTAATTCTCATGAATCAGAAGTTTCGTTATCTGAGAGCCTGAAATCAAAATAAATGCATATACTTTTGTCTCCTAGGCAAACAGATGTTACTTTGAGTCTGAAGGATTCTCACTACCCTGACCACGATCTGGGAAGTATATTGTTATCAGTTCTGTTGGCTCCTAGAGAAGAACAGCGAGAAGCGGTAATTCCAAATATTTTAATACATGTCATCACTCTTGTGATTGTTCTGTGGTTGGATGACTTAAAGCACGAGATAAACCACATATTCTGAGATCAACTTGATTTTTCTGATTCTTAAAATAATGCTGGACAGTGTTTCTGGTATAGTATGGCAAAATTAATCTGAATTGGATCCTTCCTGAAATTGTACGGAGGGATCCAGATGCAGCACAATGTTCGGCAGTTTCAGATCAAGTCAGGTGCAGGCGAATGGTGATTAATACGGAAAAATATCAGTAAGCCACTGGTGAAGAATTTTGGACCTAGTGCTGCTATCTCTAAATAAAGAACACCTGAATCCTATTCCACACTGCAAATAAAGAAACTTGAAGAGAGGTACTATTTCTACGTTTTAACATCAAGTGAGGAAGTATTATTTACTATTTTTCAATTTCATGACCAAATTTCTATTACAAAATTGTGTGGTTTTCTAGGTTTATTTTAATTCCTTCATCAAACTTAGTTTTCTGAGGTGCCTATTAGTAAATGAAAATAGTTTCCAGTTTTATAGATCCTGTTAGTTGTGACAAATTCTGTCTCTAGTTGGATGTGTTTTATGAGCTTTTTATCACTTGACTTTTGTCTTGAGCAGTCATGCCACAAATATGGCAGAAATAAGAGATGACTTCTTGCTCAGAGGCTGTAAAATAATGCAGATTCTTTTGGCTTCAGAGAGGCCAAGAAAAAAATCTGAATCTGATGAAGTTTTCCATGGATATGGTCAACTTTATGGTTTTTATAAGAGCATATATGTTTCTGTATGCTTCAGTGAGACACATCATCCTGTTGGATACCAGAGGAATGTTGGTGGATGGTAATACTGTTCTTTTCCCACTTTTCTCCTAGCTATTACTAAATAGCCTCGTAAGTCAGTTATTGGAACTAGATGTTTGCTATTTGGTAGGACAGAGATGTAGAGTTTTGAAAATAGGTTTCTCATCTGTTCATCTGCTTCACGATGTTCTCTCAGAACTTAACAAAAATAATGGAAAATGGTAGTAATGAGAGGGAAGTTTATCTAAACAGAGTATTTTTCTTCCTCATAGCAATACATTTGTCCAGACAACTCAGAATACCATCTTTCAAATTTGCACCACAACATAGTTTATCACTTAAATTAAAAAATGTATTTCATTCTGGGGTGTGTTTTTTGGTGTGTATTTGTGTAAGACCGACATATTACCATCAGCTGGTAACAACCCCATTTTTCCAAGTGGCTTTGGCGTTATCCTGCCATAATCCTAAATCATGCAGCACAGAAATACTATTATTTTTATGTGGGAAAGCATTCTGTGGACAGCACATTAGTTTCATTGTACAGGTAGAATAGCTACTGTGCTGCTCAGCGTTACCAGCCCTAATACAAAGAGTGCTCCAGAAAATCAGAGGTGGGAAAGTGACATTAAGATACGACAGTGTAACATGTTGTTTCACGGGGGTGTTCACTTGGCAGATGAGCACTGATTGTCAAAAGTGACAGGATTGCCGTGGACTTGCTGGGTAGCAACCTTTTTCATATCCAGCAGACTGTTTGTAATGGGAGGAAGAATTGGGTTTATGCTATTGCACATTTCACTGCTAGCTTTCTATTTAGTNTCTTTGTGGCTCTGCGCTGGACTCTCTCAAGCAGTTCCCTGTCCTTCTTGAACTGAGGGGCCCAGAACTGGACACAATACTCCAGATGTGGCCTCACCAATGCAGAATAGAGGGGGAGGAGAACCTCTCTTGACCGACTCCCCACACCCTTTCTAATGCAGCCCAGGATGCCATTGGCCTTCTTAGCCACAAGGGCCCATTGCTCCTTTTAATTTAGCTCAAGTGACCAGTGCTTCCTATTCAAACTGTTACATGGGACTTCACTGTGAAAATCCCAAGATGCAGATGAAGACTCCAGAGCTTTACATTTATTATTAGAAACTAGTCTTCCCAAGATACAGAACCTCTCACAGTGGTTCTAACAAAGTTGCAGTAAAATGGTAGAATTCGTGTTGCAATGCAGCGAAGGTGACCTACGAAATTAATATTGAATTGCTATATATGAACGTGTTAGGGGTTTAATAATTCAAGGCGCAATTATCTTTTATTCAGTTACCACATGCATTTATTTATTTATCAAATTTTATTTACTCTCTAAGGTGTAGATATATTACAAAACGTATCACAGAATGTATCGCTCCAATTAAACTGTCATCCGTGGTTATTTTTAAAAGGTCTTGTAATAATGAGGATAATTTTTATTGAACTTATTATGCTTGAGATCAATAAATTTTCAAATGTTTTGTTAGAGGATTGAAGCTAATTTTTGTCCACTCTGGAAATATGCACTGTATAAAGTAGCAGTTAAAACCACTCCCACATTCCCAGTCTGTGCGGAGTGCTGTTTGAATGATTACTGCTTTCCTCTTAATTGGATATCTCTATATAGGTAATAATTCAAATAGTATGGTTAAGATGTTTAGATAAAAATTTGTGAGCACCTTTAAATATGCTTTAATGACTGCTGAAGACTGTAGAAACACTGTCTCTTCACATCCTGTGCCTTTTTTCCCTAACTGCAAATTTATTTGAATCCCGTTGGTTTGATATCCTTATATGGCCTATGTGTCAAAAATACATTTCTCAATAATTTTTAATTTGTGCAGGTGGTAACTCTAAATTTACATGTGGCACGCGTTGCAACATGTAAATGGTGTAAAATGGTTAAATCGTCAAGCTGAAGAATTCAGAAATTAACTGCTAGCATTTAAACCTAGGGTACTTTAATACCATGTACTTGAAATGAGAGTATTTATTAAGACCATTGGGGAAATAAAAGACGTAGTAGCTTTAACGAAAGAAGTGTTAGCTCTCCCGCCTAGCCATGGAAGCAGCGTTGTGCCTGGTGCGGTATTTTGGGCATCTCTACAGCCATCATCCAGACGCATCCCGTGGGACAGGGTGCACTGCGTGAGAGGTGTCCGTCGGAGGGGGTGTGTGGGGGTCAGGCTCCCCCAGTGATGGGATCCCCGCCGCCTGGCCGTCCGGCAGGACGGGTCTCACAGCACAGCCTTGTACCCCCACGCCACAATAACGAAGCCATTCATTACGGGAAGGTGCATCCCGTCACGCTGCATAAGAAATACCGACGCTGCTCACACCCGTGCCAGAGGATAAGGTTGAAGTTTGGAGTTAAATGGTACAAAATTGCTGGCCACCTGTCTGTGAGAGGGGTATTATTCCAAATGGTTTAAAAAATAAGAAATCAGTTTGAAAGAGTAATATTTTATTTTGGTTTGGGTGGGACTATCCTTTTTGAAGCCCTGAGGTGTGCAAGATGAGAGCGAGATCTGGTGCACGCGGGAGCATCCTCTTCCTCACCTTTCTGTAAGAAGTTCTGCTGAAATGCAGATTCTCCATGTGCTGACTGATGAGATGTTCTTTAGAGTTTATAGCTGGAAGGTCCTATTCCCTAATATCAAAACAGATTACAGCCTTGGGTTCAAACACCAATTTAGAATATTAACATGTGCATATGTTCGTGTACCTGTATGTAAAATTGTATGTCAGACTAGAAGAGGGGAGTGTTTATCTTTGAGTCCTGGTGGATTGTAAAACAGTGATTAGGCAGTTTGCAATTTGTGTTTTTCAAGCAGAAGAATATTGGACGTGTTTTTAATTAAAGGAGATACAGTATGCTAGTTTCATAAGCAAGAACACACTGTTTGATTTTTGTAGTGTGTTTCATTGGAAGAAGATGCAGAATTAGCCTCTGGTTATCATTGAATATTTATGTAGGAGTGTGGGCAGGTGAACAAATCTAAAGTTTTAGCAAATCTTGTATGTAAATATCTTTGCCTTTTGCAACCTGGTGCTTGTTCTAACAGCATAAAAATGTGAACTTTTAAAGTAATAATCTTGTAATATCACGTTCAAACTATGTACGAGACTAGCAGTCCTATTCTTTAAAGTTTTGACAAATGAAGGCAATCTGATTTGTTCTGATTGTTGAACAATCATAACCTGTGAATCAAAGTTGATGAATGAATTATTCTTATACGGGGTAAAAAATAAGAATGTCTTTAGTATTCATGAAAAATATAATCTATTTCCGGCCTAACACAATTAAGTTGTACTCGCACTAGTTCCGATAATTCATTTGCATTTGCTCTGGGCTGTTAACAATACTTGTCCTTTACACTAATGCAGCATTTTTAATCGCTTTGCTTTGAGAGGACAGATAGCTTAGATAACTAGAGTGAAATAAGAAGATGTGAAATAAATAAGTTTGGGAAAAGTATGTGCATATAAAAATGTTAAAACCTGTGAGCTCTGAAAAAATTATTAACTCTTCTTTTAAAAAAAATAATGTTTATGATGTACATTCCGTATTTTTCACTAATTTCTGCCTTTGATGACGACTTTAAGAGAAGTCAGAACTGTCAATGACTTGATTTTTTTTGTTAGACCTGCTCCACTGCTGTTTGTTTTGTTTCCTTAATTCAGCCAGTCTTCTATTAATACTTCCCTTCGGATCCATGCCGTGCTGTGCATGTCTGTGTGCCGTTCGTAGCTGCATGCACGCCCATTAAAACCTGTGTCTGTGGTGTCTGCAGATTCTCTTTGGTGTTGCGATACCGGGTGCCGCCGTGCATGTGTTTCTGTCTCTTTGTGGGGTGAGAGCGTGGGTTCCGTCATGGGAGAGCTCCCGGGGCAGCCGCGAGTTGGTGGGAGCCGCACGTCTCCATCTCTTCTCCAAACACTTCTTCCCAACCTCCCTCCCGCAGGCAGTGCTGGGCTACTGGAGAGAGGGAGCCGGTAGCTTCACGGGGGCTGTTGCCTGGGGGCCAGCAGAGGCTGGGGAGACCTGTTCCACTGCTGCCATCGGCCTGACTGGCGTAGAAAATGGGGAAAAGCAGACGTATGAGTGCTGCTTGGATGTTGTTATTTAATGAGAATAAAATTCACGGCATTGCTTTTTCCTTAAATAATTTATCTCAAGTGATGCTTAATAGTTTTTTGCTTCATGTGAAAGTATTAACAACATTAATATGCTGTCGATTTGCTTGCCGTTTTAAATCTTATAATGCAATATATTTTTTTTTTTTAAATTGCCAGAGGGATAATAACAGCTTAGGAAAAAAAAAAGAAGGGCAGAGATGGACTCAGGACATGGAATATTTTCAGAAATAGTTCCGTGTAGGTCATCCATCATGACCTGCCCCTGTGCTCTGTGTTTGTGTTACTGGCTTTTAGGGGCGGTTGCGGTGGCTTCAGCTTATCCCGCTACGATGCTGATGCGCTCAACAAGCACAGTCACACGTTTCTGTAGCTCCTGCTCCGTCTGAACTCCTCAGAGCTGAAATTACATTTGATATGTGGTAAATTCAGCTGCCGGGCTGTGCCCTCCCTGCCCACAGCCTGGTCCGAAGCCCCGTGGAGCCAGGTTTCTGCTCTGCCTTGTAGCTGGGTGGGATTCCGCAGCGCGGAGGGCGGCAGCAGCCCTGGTCTGCCCCAGGAACTCGGAGGTCTTCTCCAGCGACTGCCGCCGGCCTCACGCCGCTTCATTCTTATGTGCCTCTCCTATAAAAACAAGTTAAATGGCTTTCTCTGCCTTTACAAAATATTTAGCACCCATGTTTATTTTCCAAAGCCATTATCATTAGCTTAGCGCAGAGGCTTTAGGCTTGAACTGCCCATAGCAACGTTTTAAATGTTTTCCTCAGCAGCTAGTTGCTTTTCTTCTCCAAAAAATCTGTGTCTATTTGAAAAGTTTCTGGTTATTTCAAAAATATAAACCCCTCATATTTGCTGCCATTTTCTTTTTTTCCCTGTGTAATATTTTTATGTTTTAGAAAGCAAAATGTTTGCATTTCAAAATTTATTTCCCTTATCTGAAAAAGAAAGCATTTTTGCAATAGTTAATTTTTAAAAAAAGTTTGCTTTTTATTACATGAAGAAAGTTTCAATAGAAATAAATGGGTTTTGATTTATTCTTGCAAGTCTCAACAACAAGCTGCTAAATGTTATTAAATTGTAGAAACTAATTTCTCTGTGTTTGCACAGAGTTGCTTTAAGCAACAGTTGTGTTCACAGATAAATTGCCCACATCTGTCTTGACCAGTGTGTCTCTATTATTTAATGATGAAGGATCAGTGTCTGTGAACACTTCGCCTCGCGGCATGTCAGAGCGTTGTCTCCAGCAGAGCCAAGGATTTACAGATTATTTAGGCGATGGGATAGGGCTACTGCGTTTTGGGGTTTTTTACAAGTCAAGGTATGAGTATTATTCTATGCCTTGTGCATAATTATCAAAAGAGCTATTTTTTTATCAGTTAGCAATCAAAAGAGCTATTTTTACTGCTGTGAAACTAATTAGCCGTGGTAACCTTAAAGAATTTATACCAGATGTATGTTGTCCAAGGAGCCTTATGCAGGATTTCTCTTGCGTGGCTACAGCTGTGAGCTAAACAGTAGTGTTCCGAAAAATTGGAGTGCATTAATATTAAAAGAACTGTCACTTAAGTATCAGTCAAAATTGAAGTCACTATCGGTAACGGCACGTTAATTTTTTTCATTTGCTTGTCTCATGCTTTTTCTTTTCTTTTTTTGAACGGTTTCACATAATGCATTGTCCCTGGCAATGAGACATTCCTACCACCCAGAAGAGTATGCCTGGGCGCCAGCAGTGCTGCTAGTTGTCTGGATTTATTTCAGTCTCGTGCAGTGGAGTGTTCGTGTTGCTGCTTCAGTGGTAGTGGTGGTGAAATGTGGGTTGTCCTGTTGGAGACGGTTGGCCTCCTGTTCTGTATTGCAGAGAAAAGGTAATTAAAATGCTCTATTTTATTTTCAGACAATGCTAATGAGGAAGAGTTGGAAAAGATCAAGTAAGGTAACTTTTAGCATGTGGTCTTCTGGCTTTTTTTTTTAATTATTTATTTTTTAGAAGAACTATGGTGTCTTACTCAACATGCTATCTAGGACCGGGGACTTGTGGCACAGGATTTATTCTCCTTCAAACTGTGTTTTAATGACATTGTTTTGTGTTTCATCAAATCAAAATCATGTAACAGTTGAGATTTTGTTGTAATCATTGCACTTCTTAGCTTTGTTATAGCATTATAGTCTATCGTGAAGTCATCTAGTAACTTCATTTAAGTGGCAAACGTGTCCTGATTCTTTTTCTAAAACCTTTATTTTCTCATGTGTAAACAATTTCCCTAAAGCTTATTTGTCAACAGAGAATCCATGCCAAAGGGGTAACTTTAATTTTCCTATTACGTGCTCCCCTAATGGTTAGAGTTTTTGTCTGTGGAAGTTTTCAGAGTGATGCTTCTCAAATTTCCCTGGTCCCTGGAAGTGGGTCTCCACTTCACACAGCTCTTTAGACACCTCTCCAGGCAAATTCCGTGTCTGGATTTTCTCTCTTAGGGGTCGTGTGAATGGTACAAAGAGCAGCATACGCTCTTTTCCACTAGTGAAAGACCAGCACTTTTGCTGTTGTAGAATGCAATTCATTTTTACCTTTTTCCTGTATGTATCTCCAAAGAGATAAAGAAAACTTACATAGTTTCTCAGCAGTTTTCTGACCACTCTTAGCTAATGCTGCCATGCTGCTTCCCAGTTTTAAGTCTTAGTATTATTTGCATAATTTAAAATAGCATTAAATTTTCTCAAAGTCTCGAGCTAGTTTGGTAGGTCTGGAGGTTTTTTGAGATATTATCATATAAAGTGTTAGAATGATAAAAATGAAATAGCTATATGGGGCGATTTCACTTACTTTGTAAAGCGATTTACCTTTCTGGCGTATTGATGCGCTAATTGAAATAGAATTTTAATAATAAAGTGTTATATATAGCGCTCGCTGACAAATATTTACATGGCTTTTTTTTTTTTTTTTAAAAAAAAAGCAAGGTTCCTAATTTTTGGGTTATGCCTGGGCTTTTCACACCATTTACTTCCATGATACAGGACAGTTCTCAACCGCTGTTGCCGTTTTGAAATTTATGAGGCAAAGATAGCTGGTGAAGTGATGAGGTGTAGTATTTGAATTCTCATATGGTTCCTCTAACTCTTGCTGAAATGCCTAAGGTGCGCAGTGTTCGGAAGAGCGGGTGAGGAGCCGCGAGGATGGTGAAGGACACAGCGGTTTGCGTCACCAAGTGATGCATTAGCTCCTGGAGTGCGCAGTGTGTTGGATGGCAGCCTGTAAAACTGATCAAGAACTTCCCGATACTTCAAATTTCAAATTGACACAGCTATGAGCTTCAGTAATCCTGAATGAATGGCTCAACAGGATAGCTGGGAATTCTTCAGGGCTGTCCAAGTGAATTACTTATCCATGTTCTCCTTTTTTACATTCATTTGATAACATTTCGGTCGTTGCCATTTTTGCAAAGGGGCATATGAAAAGATATGGCAAATAGTGAGCGTATGAATTTAGTTATTGCATTTTTCTACCTTTATCTCAGCTGAAGTAATAATTTTACCTAGAGATGTAATGGGTGTGCAACATCCTGCATGCACTGTTGTGTGTGTGGTTTATACACAGAGATATCTCAGATAAACCACGTTTGCGCTGTGGGCCTATTCCAGAGTTCCAAATCTTCAGTCTGCTATCAGGAAATAAAATTAAAAAATCTTTTCTTTACAAAGAATGCCTTCAGAAAAGCTGCTGTTGTCTGGGGTGCAGGATGATCAATATTAAATAAGACATCATTTGTGGATTCTAAAAAACACCTAGAAATAAGTGCATAATGCTGTTAGGTAATAGAGAAAGTGCCCTAATTGAGGTCCTTCTTCTCCAGGAAGTGTTTGTCTTACACTCCTGAGAGCTGAGAAAAAGAACAGAATATGAAAATCTTTTAAAGATATCATTATAAAATTTCCTAAACCTACTTTTTTTAGCTCTCTAGAGTCTTTAAAATGGCACTTCTAGTAAACGAATTTGATTTTACTGATTATGACAGTGTCTTCTACTTTTAAAAATGTACATACCTGAAGCCTACCTTTTCTGTGACCTACGAGGCTTGAAGTTAATGTATGTCAGCGCAGACCCCTGTGTCACGGCTGCAGTTGTGAACCGCATCGCTTCCACAAGGTTCCCGTGCCTGCCTGCGTAGCAGCAGTGGAAAGAGTGGTACCTGATCTTCTCCATTACGGCGTTAATGGTATCCGTGTGCTTGCAAAAAATTACTTTGGCCAAATTCTGAGACTCTACTTCAAATACTTCCCTGAAGTATAGACCTTGAAGATTCAGTTAAGGTCTCATGAAAAACACAGATCAATGCAGCATTTTATCTATTTTGTCTGTAAACCAGAGTTTTCAAACACCCTAGTGTTCAAAACAATTGTTGGTGGCGTTGCAAAAATGCAACACTACTCTTGATTTTATTGTTAGGTTTTTCCCTTCTATTACTGTTGGGCTTTTTGGGTTTGGTTTTGTTCTTGGGATTTTTTTCTTTTTTTTTTTTTCTTTTCCCTGTCATGTTTGCTTTATTCTAGACATAATCTTGATCAAAATTCATGGGAGATGTGTCACTCCCTGCGCTACCTAGGTCAGAGGGAATACTCATCTTTCACTGAATTTATCAAAAAGGAAATGGGAACAATTTTTAAGCCACAGCATTTATACATTCTGTGAAAAGGAAAATCAAACTTCCCGTCTTCAGCGAAAGGAGAGTCTCAGTGGGCTATTAAAAAAAAAACCAACCCAAAGCTGCTTATTAAAAACAAACAAACAAACTTCTGCTGGAAAGTTACTATACACAGTTTTGATTTACTTGTTTTATTTCATCCACCACAAGTTTGATGTGGCATTAAAGCAAACCGTTGGCCAGCAGTGACGGCTTCGCAGGTGGGATGTGTGCTGCTCGCTCGAGGAGAGGAGGCAGCTCCATTTCTACCATTACACCGCAGCGAAGGGTGGAAATGGGGAATTCAGTGTTTCATGCACTTTTTGTGACCCAGGTGTTTGCTCTGTAACCTCGGTGTGTCCGTGCCCCAGTTCCCGTGGTTTAGATTCCAGTTTGTTGGATGTTCTGTGGGTTAGCAGACAAGTGCTACAGCAGAAAGACAGTGCTGGTAGGATCTGAATAGCCAGTCATTCTTTTACACCAAATACAGGGGTGTTTTAAGCTTGGTTTTTCTTTGTAAAAAGCTATTAGAAAAATTTTTGAGCTGTGCAGATGGCTTTCCTCTCTCTGCATGGATCTGACTTGTTCTGCTTCTGTGGTTCTCCACGTCCACCGCTGTTTTCTCCCTGAAGGCAGATTTTCCTTTTGTCACTAACTCTGAAGGCGCAGATGTTCCTGATGGCTCTCCTTAGGGCTGAAGGAAACAAAATTCCTGCTTCTCTTTTGCTTTCTAAACTATCTGGATGCGAGATCTAGCTCGGTAGAACAGTTGTTGTGATCTAGGTACAAAAGGAGCATGGAAAAGCCCAAGCCTGCAAGAGAGGTCACTTACAGCTGATGGTCAGCACGGCTCCCGACGGTGCGATGAGCAGTGCTAGTTGCTGGAGTGATTTCCAGGACAGAATCCTTGAGGTGTGAGCCACCCATGTGATGAGGAATGAAGCATTGCTATTTCCAGCACCAGCCAGCGCAGGCAAGTTGGGAAGCGTTGCTTTCGCCTCTTCCCTCTGGTTATGAGAACAAGAAAAAATCGGTTCTGACTTCTTATTTACTGATTCTCCGCAGCGCAGGGGCAAGAGCATGGGAAGGGAGCCTATTAAAATGTTGGCAGCATAAAATTGAGTTAGACTTGCACGTATTGCTCTTTCTCCTCGTCGTTTTTGTATTGTTCAGTTCACTGCTGTCAACTATAATAGCAAAAAAAAAAAGCTTAACATTTTCTTAACAATTATTAAGCCTAAAAGTCATGACAGAGGAAAGAAGAGGCTATTTAAATGAACTGTTCTTTCTCATGTAGAAAACTATGTTCTCTTTAATGAAGTACTTCCTCCTCATTCTTCTCTTAGTTTCTAAAATGATGAAATTTCATTATTTTTGCTGTGCCTTTACTACCAACATTTTTAAAGGATGAAATCTTACTGTTTCTAGCACTCTTCAATGAGAAGTGCTTTAAAGTCAAAATCAGGAACACTAAACTTCGGGTCAATCAAGCTGTAATTATAATTCATCACTGATTTGTATGTATTTATAACATACATATAGACGTGTATTTTCCAGCCAAAATAAAAATTTTTCCTAGATTATGCTGGAAATGGGAAAGGCGACAAGCCTGAATTTTGAAAAAAAAAAAAAGAAAGAAAAGTGCTTTTCTTACAAAATGTCAGGTATTTTATGATCATTGCTTCCTTCTAGTAAGGGTTGTCTTTGCAGATGGTGCTCCCCCAGAAGGGTTAATATTAGTTTTTAGATAAACACAGCTTGTATTTTTTTAGCGTTGTCAAGTAATTACCTGCACTTGACAATTAGTTGTTTTCATTGACTTATGCAGAAGCCCTTCATTGGATGCTCTCTCTCAAAGAGCATTTAATTTTATGTAGAGCAGGCAGACTTCTCTGTGAAGAGTCTAAAGATACCCGTCAATTACTTTATGAAAAATTGGCTGTCCCCTCTGTTGCTGTAAAATTGGAGTTTAATTGAGAACAGGGTAAGGGACAGTGGGTCCGGGAAAGCTTTGTCCTCGCTGTGCTGGGTGGGAGAGATGGAGGCAAAGCAGTCTGAGACGAGGAACTCGAGAAGGTAACGGGAATG
>VXBO01001856.1:76538-130102 GCA_013400135.1 Rhinoptilus africanus | reverse complement strand
GCTGGGGGGATGAGCCCAGGCTGGGGGGGGGAGGCGGTTCTCAGCTGCCAGCGCACGTGTCCAGGGTGTGTTGAGCTTCTCATGTGAGCAAAGTGTGTAGAAGTAACAGCTCAATCTTTTGACGTTCTCGATCTTTATTTTAAATCTTTTTTCTAAGCCATGCCAGCATCTTAGAAATTTGGGGTGAAGAGTTACGTGTACTTGAGTTTGCAGCAGTCATTCACAACTCTGGCTTTGATTCACTCTGCTGTACTTGCACACCTGTGCTCTGTTCAGCAGCGAAGAAGAGTACTATTATTTCTTACATCCTTTCGTTATTTTCTTGATTGGTATTTTATTTAAAGCTTCCAAAGCAAAGTAATTCTTTGCGTTCAGATGCCTTTGCAGGACACGTGGCTGCATCATTTGCTCTTTTAAAACTCAAAAAGGGGCTAGAATAACAGCAGAGTCTGTTCTCATGGGCAAAGCCCGTGCACGTGGTGGTTTGCAGGGCGTGCGGACTGACCAGTGGCAAGGTGAGGTCAGGAGGTGGGGTCTCTCCAGCTCGTTATGGCCTTCTGTTTCAAAGGTCACATGGATACCCAAAGATAATTACTTAGGGCATTTTCAGAAGTATTTATTTAGGCTCCTCTTCTTTTGAAGTAAGTAACAACAAAGTTGTGGCGATGAGTACACTCATCAAGAGCATGGTCTTGATGCTCACTCCCACTGAGTGAACGTGGGAAGAGCGCCCAGGTCCTGGCTGCGGGTTTCCCACACCGTAACGTTCCCGGTCGTATGGGACCACACACAGAACATTACGCCATGCTGTAAGACCGTCTTTGGATTCTGCCATCATATTTGGCCAACTATACTATACCTGGCGAATAGAGGAAGCAGTTCTGTTTCTGTGTCAGATTTTCTGCTGCTGGCATCCCCCAGCCCTTCCGCTACCCACACTGAGACAGAACAGGTGGAACACAAATAAAGTCTAATTTTATCACATAAGAAAATTTTAGGTTTCCTTACTGTTTATAGTAGAAGCATTGAAGCAGTGTTTGGATATGAAAAGATGCAAAGTTTTCTTTTGCAGGCAGCTTTGATGGGAAATGCTCCTTTTCAGAAGTCTAATTTTAATTTTCTTTTGGGAAAAGGGAAAGAGAAAGCTTCACAGTATGCAAGCTGCAACTTCTTTTTGTCTTACTTCTTTTTCTGTTTTCTTTTTCCTTCTTTTTTCTTTTTTTCCCGTCTTTTTTCTTTTTTTTCCTTTTTCTTTCTTTTGTTTTTGGTTTAGAACATGGCAGGTGGGAATCTCTATGCCTGCTTATAAATGCACAAGGATATGAATAATAATCCCATTTTAATGACAGTTAGTTGTGGCCTAGGATTTTGACTTTGCTTCTTTCCAAATTGTGACGTTATACAGACAGTATGGCCAGTTTCAGAAGGAATATTATGAAATATAATATAACTTTCTACCTATGCCCAGAAAATTAAAAAGCTGTGCATTTTCTTGATGTTTTTTTCTGTTTGAGGCAGAAGAGTGAAACCAGAATGCAAAATGCATTAGCTGCTTTCTGAGGGAAACACGTTCTCTAAGAATCAGTTTTGAGAAATGCTCCTTCATAGGAGAAACTTGGAAAGATCAGTGCTCATTTCTTTGTTTCACTCTCGCAGTTTCCTTCCTGACCCTGTAACCAGCTCGCTGTGGGCTGGATTACAGGAGGCTGCTTTGATACTTAAAAACGTATCTGGAAGGGCTGTACCTGCCTCACCCTGTGAAATTAACTGCATGAGGGAAGAACTCTAAAATGTGAAAATCAGTCTTATTTTCCAACCTTTTTCAACTGTTTCAGCTTTTTGTCAAATTTGACTTGAAATCTAAATATTTATATTACTTTAGAAAGACTATATGAAATTAGAGAGTATGTCAGTATCTGTAATTTCTGAGGAGAGGGATGACTTTGGAAGGAAAGCGTGTTTTAGATGTCTGCTCAGATGCTGTTCGGTCTTGCTTGGAAACAAGAGCAATGCTGGTTGGCAGTGGTTCTTGCTGGAGAAGACCACATGGCCATGCCTTTCACGCCCAGGAGATCTCCCTAGCGTTATCTCCAGCTAGCTGGACCCTGACTCTTTCCGTACGTCTGCCTTTTGCTGTGCCAGGGATCCGCGTGTTACCGATAAAGGAGGGGAGAAAAGAGCACCGCCACAGTCCAAATTCCTTACCTCGAGCGAGAAACAGCCACAAGCAGCCCACACCACCTGGTTTTTAGCAGTCGGCAGCTTTTCTTCCAGCAGATCAGTGTGTGGGCTCCTGCTGTTGGTCAACGCGACACCGGCTTTGCCAGTCGCAGTCTGTGAGGTCTGGCCCTGACCCAAAAGGGCTTTCCCCAGAAAAATGTTCTTGTTCTCGGGGCTTCTGCCCGACTCTCGTAAACTGCTCTCTGACCCATCTGTCGATTCACGCTCCGCACGTGGCCATTTAGATCACGCTTCACCACCTCGGATGTAAATTACCTCTGTTGATGAAACTCCTTACTGGTCATAAAAAAACAGCGTGTTTTATATGGTGGCAGCTGCTCTAACACAGCAAATTATGTTAAGAGCTGTTCAAAATACAGAATTTAGATCAAGTATACTCTCTAAATGATTCACTGTCTCGTTTGTGGTTAGTGGAGTAGAGAGCTGTGCAGTTACACTTCAGATTTACTTGAAAGGAGTTGTAAATGCAGACTCATGCTTATTTTCCATGATAGTATCCTGGAAATCATTGGGATTCACACTCAACTCTTTAAGAAAGCCCAACAACTGTGTATTCTTCGCCAGAATAAGTCTCAACTAACTACTGCTTCTATCCCAGTATGAAGTCTCTTCCTAAATGTGCCTTGTCTCTTCTTCTGACTCATCAACCTGTGTCTCTCATCACCTTACAATGAGGGCAGGCAGTTTTGGTTATTTATTCTTCAGACTTTCTTTTTTTTGCTCTAAAACTTCTAAGAAACTGGAACAGGAAGAAAAAATCTACTACTTCTTTACAAGACCAGTCTTTGTTGTTGTTGACTGTGTGCCCCAACAGAGGGGTATTTGTGCTGAGAAAAAATGTATGAAGTGCAATAATGTTCCCATGTCATAAATGAAATTTCTTCTGGCAGCTGAGTTTCCTACTTGTGCCCTAGTTTTTATAGAGTTTCTGCTTCCTAGTGTCCCACTGCTGCCTCATGTCACAGGTTAAGTTAAAGGTTATTCCTCTTCTCAGACGAAGTCCACCTTGTGCGCCTTTAGAGAAACAACAAGTTTGTGAGAAGTTTCTCTACAACCAAATCCTTCACTTCTAAAAGAGAAATCTTTAATAAATATGGTGAAATATTTTGGGAGTAACCATACTGCTTGGAATTAATAGCCATTAGAAAATATAAATACAAGCCAACATGATACCTGAAATACTGCTAAAAGCATGCTATCCAGATTTGCTCCCACCCCAGTGGCCCTGGATCATAATGGTGCCTTGGGTCTGGTGAGTGCAGATTATAATCCAGTGATTATATTCCGTTGTGCTTTCTGTAATCTTCTCTGGGTAACAAAAAACTCCTGCCCTGGGCACTTGCGTAGCTTTAACCACCCAGTTGTGTTTACCCTCTGAAAGGCTCAAACCAAATTTGCAGTGAGAAGCTGTAATGGACATCCTGGAGGTGTGCAGGAGGTGGAGCCAACCACGCTCCTCAAACTACCTCGCATAATAAAGAAAATGCATATATTTGATATATTTACAGCTGAGCATCCATGCAGACTTGGTTGGGGTTTTTTTTTATTTCTGGGGAGAATAGTTTGTGAGTTTAAATGTTGTTGAGGTATCTAGTGTTCTGATTTGAGATAAGGTAACCTTGCCCAAGTACAATTTTGGAGTGAAAGGGACAGCCTTTGGCAGCTGTGTTCCTCGGATGCTCCCAGGACGTGTTTGCCTTCCTGGAGCGTGCGGAGGTGATTCCCCAGCGCTGGCGCCACTGGCAGCGCCCTGCAGCTCCCGGCCAGCCGTGCTGAGCTCCAGTTACTCTAATTTGTAACCCCCCGTGCTGGAGTTCACTGATGGAGAACGCCGTGTCCGTCTGGTCTGTGTGGGTGCGTCTGAATTTTCTTTTAGCTCCCAAAGTTGGTTGTTTGAGGGTTCACAGCCCACGGTTTCCACACAGTTCCTGCCAGAGGCTCCACTGCACCTCGTTTTCAAACTCTTCAACTAATGTGTTGGTATTTAATTCAGTTTTCCTTGCCATTTCTTAGAATACCACATCATTTTAGTGGTACCACATCGTTTAGTGAGATAGTTGTGTTATGCATGGGAATTTATTGACTTATTTTTCCTTGGTCCATTCTTCTCATGGTGGGTTTATATTATTTTAATAGAAGTCTCATTTTCTCACTGTTTTTAAAGTTTATTTTACTGTTTGTTCAAGTTCTTTCAATCATGTGCTACTAATATACCAGACTTTTGTCACATTTATTTGTAATGTTGTTAGTTCTATCAGCAGAGGGAGAGGGAAAAAGCACTTCTTTTTTTTCTGAACATTTCCTAAGTGTAGCATTTGTTCTGCTTGATTCTGCAAAAGCAGCATATGACGTTACCCATGTATTTGTCACTGTTTTGTTTTTCTCCAAGTAATTCTTTGTAATGCAGTTTACATGTGTACTGTCAGGTAACTTCCAAATGGCTTAAGGTGGTTGTTTTATGTTCATAGCTGTAGAAAATTGTACATTAAAATGCAGGAGAAACTTTTGGAATCGTTTTTACTAAATCTATATTTTAATTTCCCTAAAGTTTCAGACACAGAGTTTACGTCTCTCAGACCTGCACAGAAAATCTCAGCTATGGAGAGGGATAGTTAGTATTACATTAATCGAAGGTCGTGAACTGAAGGCAATGGATGCAAATGGACTAAGCGATCCTTATGTGAAGTTCCGCTTGGGGCATCAGAAGTACAAGAGCAAGGTAATTTTAGCTGTGACTACAAATGTGCATTGGCTGTGTTTGAAATGTTTTGTTCCTGCTTGTGGGGTTTTTTTGGCTTGAATGACTATTTAAATACTGATGGAGATGTATTGCTGTATTAATTGGCTGTCAGGGTACCTGGATCTTTGTTTAGAAAGAATCACAAAATCATAGAATCACAGAATGGTTTGGGTTGGAGGGGGCCTTAAAGCCGCCCCAGTGCCCCCCCTGCCCTGGGCAGGGACACCTCCCACCAGCCCAGGCTGCTCCAAGCCCCGTCCAACCTGGCCTTGAACCCCTCCAGGGATGGGGCAGCCACAGCTTCTCTGGGCAACCTGGGCCAGGGGCTCACCCCCCTCACAGCAAAGAATTTCTTTCCGAGATCCAATCTAAATCTTCACATTTTTAGTTTGAAACTGTTATCCTGTGTCCTATCATTACACTCCCTGATAAAGGGTCCCTCCCCATCCCTNGATTGCCGTGACCCATGTGCAGGACCTGGTTGCACTTCATGAGGTTCACACAGTCCCACCTCTCCATCCTGTCCGGGTCCCTCTGGATGGCATCCCTCCCCTCCGGCGTGTTGGCCGCACCACACAGCTTGGTGTCATCGGGGAACTTGCTGGGGGTGCACTCGAGCTCATTGTCCCTGTCGCTGACAAAGCTGTTAAACAGCACCGGTCCCAGTATTGACCCCTCAGGAACACCACTCATCACTGGTTTCCATGTGGACATTGTTTATTTTTATTTAATTATAAACAAAAATAATGTTAGATGAGGAAACATGTGGCACTGAAAGGTGCGGGGTGGCAAGCAGGCACACCTGATTTTCCACACAGACTGCATTGGATTGTGTTGCCTGTTGCAGGATGTTCATGGCAGGGGAGAGATGTGGAGGGGTTCTGACAAGTCATGCTCCTTTGTGCTTTCCGGGCTTGATGCTGGTCCCCTCTCGGATCCTTTGCGCGGTCTTATCCTCGAGCCGTGTCGTGCTTGTATTCTCACTTCAGTCATTCTGTCCTTACAGCAAGTTTCATTAAAGTTTTCTATACATATGAGCTTACAGGCAGAGAGGATTGATCAGGGAGAAAATGATTGTGGAGACTGGCTTGGCTTTCTCGCTATTATTTTTTATTTCCACAATCACTATTGGTTTGAAAAATGAAGATGATGGGAACTTCCTCCCTCGATGGCCGCGACAGCCCGTGTGGTTTCATAGTCAGATGAAGGGCAAAGCGAGGAAGAGGCCGGGAGAGGGTGAGTGCCACGTGTGCTGACCTCTGAGCCTGGCAGCCCCTTCATCTGAAATCAGAAGAAATCAAATTTCATGCTTTTCTGACTTAAAAAAATCTTCACAGGATCTCTGCACTTTAATCCTCTCTAATTTTTTCATTTTTTCAAGCCAGTGGAACTGGTGGATGTAGAAAGTAGTGACTGCTTCGTAGGGAAGGTACTAGATGGTTTCCGATCTTGCTCAGGACAGGTGTGACTACTGTGACTACTGATTTGGCATTGTGGTAGGAAAACCTGCAAGCTTTCTGTTCTGCAGAGCCTGGTCTGAAATCCATTGAAGTTACTTCTTTTGTCAGAAGTGAGTGGACTGAAAATGATTGAGAAAAGCTACTTTCATCTGAGTTGCAAGGGAAAAGAAGTAAAATACAGTTCTGGAAAAAAAAAAAAAAAAGGGATATTGTTCCATAAAAAGTAAACCGCAGTTTCTGCCAGTATTACTGCAGCTGGGGAAAGAGGACATGATAAAAATGTTTCTGTTTAAATACTTACAGCCATCATCTGCTTGTCATTGGAGGTGCTTTGTTTTCCTTTAGGCTCAGGCACATAAGTTTGCAGCTAACTGTCACTCAAAGGAGGGCATAATTATCCTTCAGAAAAACAGATCCATTCCCAGGGTGAATCCTTTGTTCAGGAGGCTTTTGAAGGTGACAGGTTGCAGGATTTTGGAGGTTGTATCAAAGAGGTATGAGACAACTGGCCAATAGTCTTTTTTAATTACTTTTTTTTTTTTTAAATTCTCACTGTTTAAGATACTCATGTTGCAAACAGAAAAAAACCTGCCTGAATGGAGTCTAAAGATCAAATTTACAATTCAAGAAAATGTATGTCCACACAATGCAATACGACTTTCTTTTTGCTCTCCTTTCAGATTATGCCGAAAACTTTGAATCCTCAGTGGAGGGAGCAGTTTGACTTTCATCTCTATGAAGAACGAGGTGGAATTATTGATATTACCGTGTGGGACAAAGATGCTGGCAAAAGGGATGATTTTATTGGCAGGTTTGTGCAATTACAGCCGCCTTGTTCCCTGGGGATGACAGCAGATGATTAAAATGAGCCTTGCTGTTGGAACTATTTCTTATGTCCATTTGTTCTTGCTTTTCTTTTCATTCTTTTTTTTTTTTTTAAAGGTGGGGGAGGATTTTTTGCAAAGTATCGGTGCAGTTTGGTGCATGCATCCGATTCTTCACTTCCATGGTGTAGAGTATTTTTTATTGACCAGTAGGTGGCAGCTTTTACCAATTGATAGACCCCAGTTTTCCGAAATGAAAATCCCACGTTTAGAGCAATAATCAAGATGCAGAAGGTTCCATAGGGCAATGGAGGAGGAGAAATAACTTCTGTGACTTGTAATAGCTGCAAATGACAAAAATTATGTACTCGTTTGGTAAATGAAATGAGAGTCTTAAAGGACTACAGACAGCTTTTGGGGCAGAGAAATAATGTTATTCACCTGGGTCATTTTCAGGAAAAGTGCATCTTTGGAATTTATCTTAGAGTTCAAGAAATGGTGTAAGTTTGTGTGGTTATGCTCCATTTTACTGTGTAGGAAGAGGGAAGAGGCTAGTGTTTTTTAATAATGGCATTAACTGTTAGCTAATAGGGGGGGAAAAAACCTCTTGTGCTTAAAATAGTGTACAAAGTCAGTGGTTTTTTGTAAGCTCGATATTTGTTTACATCACACTTTAATTGATATCCATACAGCCATAACAATAGTAACTACTATTAATCCAATCTTTTTTGATTGCTTATTAGAATATTGGTTGTAGGTGCTTTCACTAGGACTTTGATGTTACTAACTTGTAGAATTACTCTTTTTTTGGTAGTTAAAATCAGGAATGGAAATCCCACAGACCGAGCCGTGTGCTTTTGCTGTCAATGTGGTTGTGTTTCTGCTGACCGTCTCCTCCTTCTTGTTCTATTTAGAGTAATGGCTTTCTTTTTCAAATTTAGATCAGTCAGATAATGCCCTGTTTATTTCCTATGGCAAATTGTGGGAACTCAGAATACATGCGGAGTCTGTGACAAACAAACAGCTTTAATACCAGACAAAACCACTCTTCCAAAGTATACACAGTAGGATTTTGTTTTATTTGACGAAACCCTATGGATGGTGTGATACATTTATATTTGAAGTTTATGCTCTGTTTTTTGCCTTTGATTGATTTCAACTGACACGTGCGGTAACAATAACTATTTTTCTGAAGTAACATAATCATTTATTCCTGTTTCAATATGTGATATAACTTGGGAAATCATTACTATTTTCTGCTTAACTTTAACCTTCTTATACAAAAGATGTCTAGATTTGGAGTTTTCACATGTGATTTTTCAGAACACTCTCATCAAAGTGGGACTTACGTTGCTACTGTTACCAGTAATTATAAAGTTTTTAAGAACATTGCATGAAACCAAAGACATGATTTTTACTCCAAGGCACTTGAAACCTAAATAAGAATGTGGTAGAGAAATGAGAGAAGGAAAATTTGTAACTTCAAACACATGATTTGCTAAGGTAGCTTTTCAGATACCTAAAAAAGTTGTGTGTCTTAAGTGTGCGTGTATTTCTTTTTAGTAGCTGCATGCTATCATGCAGGTAAGGAATGATTTCTACGTCTTATTTAGGCCAAAAAAAAAGGTAGCATTCTCTAATAAGAATGCTTGAAGCCTTTAGCATTTTTCAGTGGAAGAATCGTGTTTTGTTTTGTTCTCTGTCATTTTCCTGAGTAGATGTGATTCTTGTCTATACCAAGAAAAAGATGCTCCTTGGACAAAGCCAAGCTGTTGTGCTTCTGTGGTATATAACTGATTTCACCAGAATCAGTGGTGTTTTTCCTGAAATCTTGCTGCTGTTTATTTTTCTGACCTCTCTGCTGCCAATGTGTGTATAATCCCTCCTCAGTTTGTCCTTTCAGACACTCTCTCATTTCACCTTCTCTTGGTACCTTATCTCTGGGTAATGCAGCCTGCGAACAAATTCCTCTCCATGAGGATTTCCATGAAAAACTTTGTCATTTGTCAAGCTCAATCTGAATACAAAAATAGGTCTTAATATTCCCCCTCCCTGATACTCTTTTCCAGTCACTGTGGATAAAAATCACCAACGCCTGACAGCTCCACTTAACATCGACTTCTCTTCCCCACTTTCTCCTTTCGAGGCTGCCTCTAAAAGCTGGAAATACTTTGGTACAGACAGTACAGACTTACTTTGCTGTTTATGCTAATTGTGTATTAATTCTGTAATGCACCACTGAGTCTTGCTCCATGGCTAAGGCTCTGTGGCTCTCAAGGCACATGTAATAAATGGAATATTTTGATTCGGGTTCCAGGAAAAGTGATAATGAGGCGGTGGGAAGGAAACAAAAGACTTCCTGGTAGTATTCCAGCGTTGTCCAGTGATGGAGAGTAATCCCTTCCATCTTGCTGTGATCTTCCCGCTTTCTTGAATAAAGTGCAAGCAGCAGCTCTCATATAGGAATATGTGTATTAAATACAAATGAAAGCAATTATTTCTTGAAGATGTCCTGCCTGGCCCTTAGTATGGTTAGGGAGAAGCCGTGCTTGATTGAAGAGATCCTGCTCATTGAGGGAAACAGCAATCCAAATGGAGAAAACAGAAGGCAAAGTTTGTTTAAGGAGCAGCTCTCACCTCTCATCCGCAGCGTTGGGTTTTCGTGTCCTGCATATTCCTCTGCTTGCAGACCACACGTGAAGGTCAGCAGAATTTCCCCTGCAAAACAGACATTACTGAGCTGCTTTGCCAGGGGACCTCTTTGGGGAGTGCCATCCCTAAAACTGGCTCAGTGGATCCAAACTGAGCCCCCTGTGGGCAAACAGCGTCTCTGGGTGTCGGGTTGAAGGGACAAATCCAGATCCCTCCTGGAAACCATCATGGGAACCCCCGTGAGTTCAGATGCCTTTTCTCTGCTCAACTTTGTAACTTGCAAATTTTATTCCAGTGCAGAATGTAGTAACTTCTCCTGGAATTGACACTGTCTTGGCTACACATCAGTGAAAGTGGGACATGAGGAGCGTAGACGTCTGTGGGCTCTGCGGGGCTGCGGACCGTGAAGGGGCAGGATGCAGCCGGGATGTCAGGAGGCGGTGATGGCGTGGGAGCTCAGGCTGCGAGGGCTCGGGCTGGCCATCCTTTCTGGGGGCGGGAAGAGGAAGGAAAGGTGTCTGAGAAGGCTGAAGACATGGAAGTGAGACCGGGGCCTTGGAGCAGCGTGGCGGGAGGAGGATGGAAGGGGNCTGTTGAGAGGGAGGGCGGCACTGGGAGAGTGGGCATGGCAGCACGGCATCCTCATTCGGAGAGGGCAGGGCATGTGTCTGTCTGGAGCTAGCATAGAGCTCACCTTTCCTCCTGGTACCCAGGCAACTCCGCATGGCAGTTCCTGAAATGCTGACTGTTTGGTTTCCCTTCTTAACCTGCAGCATCGTGTGTTTGTAAAATTCATTTGTGTCCCAGCTGGGTGCATTCTCCGTGGCAGTTCAAAGGATGGAGCGCCCTGTGAACTTCCGTCTTAGAATAGCCTAAAAAACCAAAATCCTTGTACCATTTCAGTCTTTCTTTGGGGATTTCAAAAGCCAAGACCTAATACAAAAGCTTCGAGAAAAATAAATTTCCAGTCATACGCTGATTTGTATGGGGAAACACAGGGCTGGACCAGAACTAAGTTTCGTCATGCAGGAGATTAAATTCTGGCATTCTTCTAAATATAAGGGTTTTTAAAAAAAAAAAACAACCCAAAACATTCCAGGACCAAAGACATGAGGTCTGTAAGTTCTATTTTTTGGAAAGCACCATGAGTTAAAGCCACAGGGGCAGCCTTCCTGTGTTCAAATGATCATGTGGAGTTGCATGAGCAGCACGAGTCATTACTTCATCAGATCAGCAGAAATACATATGTGTATGTCAGTATATTGTTCAGTTTGAGTACATTCAATATTCATGTGTTTTTGCTATGAGTATATCATTTCTCTTCCGTATTGAATGAATATACTCCCATGATTAAAAACATATACTGCAGTAAGTTTATGTAGGTAATACTAAGATCACAATGAAGGTGAAATTATTTTAATCTTCGTGTAATTATTTAACTTTCTTATCATCTGCGCTTTTGAAGGCGATCCTGACTGTCACCTTTACGATAATCAGCTAATAAATCCTCATGATTGTTACACCTTTATGCATAGCAGTAATCTGAACAAATTGGCTGCTGACAGCTGCAATAAATTGCCAAGAATGAGTGCTGTCAAAGAACAAGTTGTTTCTGTGAACATACAGGATAAGTAAATCCCATGTCATGCAGTTTTATTCAGCTGAAGTTATTTGCAATCCAGTACGGCAGGATTTATAGCATTATTTATTGGTGTGAAAAAGTGAGTGTTTATCTTTAAAATGACATTGACTTTTACTCATTTTTTGTGCCAGGAAATTACTGTTGACTTCATCTATATCTGTTTTCATCAGTATTTATAGATGCTACTATCTTTTTTCCAATCTGTTGCAGATTAAGAACAAAAGAACTTGCGTATAGCATATTCATTAAAGCTGTGCATTAATTTTATCTGTAGAAAAGTCCTGTAATCTTTCTGAATATCGTAATGAAAATTCAGAATGTTATTTTGTGTCTGTGTGCGTGGGTACACACCATATACTGGATGTTATGAAACGCAAAAGTCAAAATACTGAAAATTAAGAATTTAGATTTTCAACAGCTAATCTATTCTTCTCTGTTTAGTTTTGTCATAGTACAGGGGTTTTTAGGCACACATAAATACAAGGAATACGCAACATATGCTGCTGCATTATTAGTCTGAAAGTGCAGGGATACACGACTCAAAGTTCTAAACTGAAGTGGGATTTTTATATAAAATATTTATGTCTTTTTCAGTTTTATTTTTTTCCACTGAAATTTATGTGATTTCACTATGGGAGACCGGACATTGTCAGAGAGAACTGAGTGGTGCTGTAAAGCTGTGTATGGGTACTCCAACGTGCGCATGAAGTTGAGTGAAGGACACTAAGCATGCTGCTGGAAATATTTCTTCCCAGATTTTTCTTCTAGAGGTGTTGTGGAGGCTGTGATTTGTATTAAAATACTGGGAATTTTCTTTTTAAAATATTGTTGCCCGAGAAAGAGGTTTTGAATAGTAAGTGTGAGAGATGAAGCTTTCTCAATTTTAAAAAACTCCATAGATTCAAAATGTTGGATTTGTAAATAGTACTTCATTATACAGGTCTTTCAAGTATTTTTTTCACATGGTGGTTTGAAAACTTCTGCATGTTGGAGTAACTTTGGGAGGATAGGGTATTTTCAAAGTTTAAACCTAGTGTCTAATACACTGTTGTAGTTTGTGTTTCCGGCTCTGTGCTCGTGTGAATTACCCCGCAATTCTGTGCAGACGCAGAGGAGCACACGACCAACAGCCCGTGTGTGTTACAGGTGGTTGATTATACAGATGCCTGAAGTTTAGTTATTGCAGATGCATTTCTGGATGTAAAATGAAGGTATTTGCCCAAAGCATTAAAATCTAAAAATGCTGCCGGTCACCTTGCCCTTGACAAACCCTGAGATGTGCTGAGCCGTCTCCATTTCTGATGGTTCCCAAAGGATGTTAGATGTAAATAGTGCATCTTGAAATATGGCCCTCAGGTACCACACCTCATGTATTACTGTCTCTGCACATTTCAACTTTTTCAATTAATGCAGAGGCACCGCTCTTCTGCTGGAATGCCAAAAGAGGTTCAGTTTTGGCTCACAAACCTTCAGTTACTTTCTTTAACCAGATATTTTATTATTTGCAGCTCTTACTGACAGTTGTTATTGTCACGGACTGTTGCAAAATTGATAGTATTCCCCAGTGTATCCTGAAATATGGAATGCTGCACACGAGCTGGATTAGTTTATGGATCCTTCTTCTGACCCTCCATCTCCTGCGTGTGGAAATGTCCTCCCCTGCATGAAGTGGCAAAATGAGGGGAAGGGAGAAGGACAAGTGGAATGTGTGCCAAGGTGTGAGAGCCGGCCTGAGGAGCGTCCGGGGGTGCTGGGGGGGTTGTGACAGTTTCTGGAGGGCACCGATCGCAGCTGCATGAAAGCTATGGCCAAGTTGCTTGGGCCAGCTAGCGAGGGGAGAAACACATAGGAAGAGGTAATTTTCCTCAAAGCAATAGATTGGTTTAGCAGCGGAAAGTGTTAATTTTGCGGGGAAAAGAAGGCACTGGTGACGGCAGTGACAGCGCCCATCTGTAGTGTCTGGCTGTGCCACGGGGACGGTGTAAGACACATCCCATCGTGAAACATCTGCAGGTACCTTTCTCTGCCTGTGCAATTCCAGGAGTAAGTCTGCAGCTCTGTCGTGAAGAGCTGTGCTTAGGAAAATGTTAATCAGTCATTTTGAAACCCACCAACAGTATTTTGTGGCGTGGACCGCATTTGTTTTAGCAAGCAATAAACACGTGTCCGTCTCGGGTATTGCTCAGTGAGGGGTGAGATTCTCCTGTACTTCATGTAGTTCTCATATTTCCCTTACCACGGCTGACTTACCCCAAATTGTGGGGCTTGCTTCTGCTTGAAATGTGTCGGTGGCTGGCACCTGGCAGCACCGTTTCTCAGCTCCTGTGTGTTCCCAGCTTCCCAGGCATCTCTAGCTTCCCAGACATCCTCTATCATCCAGGGCATCCTCCAGCATCCCAGGCACCCTCTCCAGCATCCCGTGCATCCTCCAGCATCCCAGTCTCACCTCTGCACTCCCCCGCAGTTGCTGCCCTACTGAGCCAAGTTACAGTCTCCAACTCCCTTTGGGAGCTTTCCTGGTTTCCAGTCTATCACCTCTACCCACCACCTATCACAAGCATCGTGTGGAGTCTGTCGCTTTATTTCCTTCTCATTATCTTCCCACTTAAAAGTGCCGCGGTCTGGTTCTTCCCAGAACTTCACCTTACTGCAGTCCCATCTTTCTGAGCTGTGTCATTTTCTGCCGGGGCTCTGCAGAATTTCCCCTCGCCGTTTGTTTCTTGGTTTTACTGGAACATTGTACTCCGCTCATAAAGGATACGGAGTCTCACAAATTGTAGCAGTTCATGCCTCGCTGCTTCTGATGTGTGTCCAGCTCAGTTCTAATTGCAGAATCGCACAGTTTCCTCTCCTTGGCATCCTTTGGAGCAGCATAGACCTGGATCACAGTGGAGTTAAAAGGCTGTCTTCCCGAACAAGTCGTGATGATAATTAAGTTGCCTGGGTTGTAGCCAAGTGGTGCTTTTCTGTCCCTATCACTTAGGATTGTGCCAATTCCTCTTTAATGCTTTATTTTGTCATGTGAGAAAATGATCTCACTATCCGCTGGCTCTCCCTTGCCTGGCCACCTGGCTTTTAAGAGGCCCTTCTATGTCATGTCGCTACCTTTGTAATTCATTCATTAGCAAGGATATTTCACCAGGGTGCCAACGCGGTCTTACATTCCAGGTTCTGTTAGAACTAGAGAGGGGAGGCGATTTTTTACCTCTTAGACATGCTGATAATAAAATGCTACATATAGTTCTGGCTTCCACACTTGAAAAAGGATGCAGGAGAATTTCACTGGATCAGAAAAGTTACAAAAAGTCATTTGAGGGCTGCAGGAGATGTGTTCCAAGGAAATGTATAGGGAGCTGAAGGTGTTTAGCATATCAAAAGGAAGATCAAGAAAAGATACGATTATGGTATATGAGTACCTTCGTGAGGAGAAAATACGGGGCACTAAAGGCTTTTCAACCAAGTAAAGAAAGGCATAAAAAGAACCAAAGGCCAGATATATTCAAATTAAAAATAAATCAGAAAGGTATTTCTCACAGTCTGGGCGATTAACACGCTGAACACGGTTTCAGAGAAGTGGTGAGATCCCCTTGAACCTTCCCGTCTTCCTCCATGGGAGCTGTACCCTGCTTCTGCAGCCCCTTCTCCGTGGCACCCTGCCCCGTGAGCTTGAGGGGCTTGTGTGGTTTTTGTCCCTCATCTCTCGGAGCCTGAAAATCCCAGATCCGGCCGGTGCCTGGTGATGTTCGCGTGCGGCGCTGGTCTGGGGGGACGTGCCTGCATCCTCTTCCCAGGGTCAGCCCCCCGCTGCTGGGGCTGGCAGAGGTGGGCACCGCAGGGACCACATCGCCTGGAGCAGCGGAGCCAGGAAAAACACTCAGCCTGCCCCAAAACCTGAAATTCCCTGAAAAGTGATGCTTCAAAATCTGTGGAGTTAATGGCTATTTTCACCATAAATTTCATGCTGACCTTTTCCCAAGTGGAGAACTTTTCCGTCATCATCAGCAGCATGTAAATAGTAATTCCATAAGAAACTGGATTGTCCAAAATTACGATTATCTCCCACTTTCAATGTGACAGCCGCCGGTCGTATGCAACTTACGGCCTTCTCAAAATGGCTGTAGCTTTTTGGTCCTTTTTTTTGCGGTCCTCAGTTTGAGAATGCAGGACAAAAATTTCAACCACCGCGATGTTTGTTCTGCACCACTTTGTGGTAACATTCAGGTTCACCTTCATCCTCAAAGCGTCTTTGTTCTCCATGGAAACAGCTGCAGGTGACAAATGTCTTTTAAGAGAACATCTTAACTGATGTAAAAGTCAGCATTGCTAAAGCTTTAAACCTTGGAAATCTTGTATATACTCCCAGTAAAATGTAAAGGGGCATTGTCCACCTGAGCTCTCCAAAGTTACTTATCTGTAGGAGTGTTTTGTTAACTTCAGCGCTTGTAAGGGAATCTAATCCAAAAAAGGAGTTTTGTGGTTCTCCTACCGATGTTACTCTAGGATAGGGATAGTGCTTACGTAATGCCTTAGTAAAACCAGCCTTCCTTCACTGTTTTGGTCCCAGGCAAAGGTCTGGTGAGGCAACAGTTGACGTAACCAAAAATGGTTTCATTTTTTTTGCAGGGAAATTAGGTGCGAGGGGAAACAAAATTGATATTTTTGTTCCACGAAAAACTCAACCACTAATTTTTCTTCAGGCGTCTGTAAGGTGGAAAGTCTTGTTTTTTTGGCGGAAGCGCCCCTGCCGCTGATGGGTTTTCCTCGTGCTGTGAATGCTCCTCGAGCCGCGTCCGACGCGTGCGAGCTGAGTCCCCTGCGTGGCCAGAGGGGACCTGGCGCGGGAGGAGGTCCCGCATGGGGACCCTCTTAACCCAGAGTGCCACCAAGTGCAATGGTGGCACTCCTTGGTGGAATAACCCAGGTTTTTTGTCACATTATCTGAGGGCCCTTCATGGGATGTTATTCCTGCAAAGTGGTTCAGGCTTTTGCTGGAAAAGCTTCCAGATCGCTCCCAATTCTTTCTGTGATTTTAGGAAAAAACGAGCTGGTGACGGGTTGTTTGTGGAGGTCTAACAGACAGTAGAGACATATTTCTCAGGTCATCTGCTCTAAATGTGGTGCTATTAGGAATATTGTATAGCTGTAGGAATGGTGCATGGGTAAAATGGAGTCGTCCGTTGCTTCTTTTAGCCTATATGAAAATTAGCATGGACTACTAAAGTTGCAAAAGTGCTCTAACATCTAGAATTGGAGAACTTGGATCTTGTAGCTCTGATGTAAACACTGATTTTACAGTCATTGCAGTTTTCTGATGCATGTAGGGTTTTTTTTGTTCCAGTGGAGGTAGCTTTTATTGCCTGTTTTTGAGTGAGGGGAGGATTATTTCTGCATTACTTGTATCACAGTGACTTTGTGATTGCTTTACTGACTTTAAGGGAGTTTAGACTGGTTCTTTCAGTGGTTATTGGTTAAAATTGCAGTGTTGATTCAGGAACATATTTTGAGGGGTATCTGCTTTGAAATAAACTATCAAAGAATATTTAACAACAGGGCCATCTTAACTTACTCCAGCTTTGAGTGGTTGATTGCAATATTTGTTGTTTTAAGGAGAGCTTTATACTCCTTGCTGCAGCCTAAATAATAATTTGGCAGCCTATGTACATGTACAAAACTTGCATTGACTATCAGCCTGCAATGACAGCAACAGCTTTAGTCTTTCCATGATGTTAATTTCATTTCTCAGTCCTTATCATCCGTAGAGTTCAAAATAAAAGGTAAACATTAGGCTCAGAATGCTGTGTCAGTCCAAAATTTTTTTCATTGTAACATAATTGAACCCTGATACTGTATGAGCTTTGCAGTAGTTTAATTTTGACAGCTGCACAACAGACAGTAAATGTTTAAAAAAAAAGAAATTAAAAGAAAATTTTCCTGTAGCAAATCTAATCTGCCTGTGATAGCACAGTGCCCGTTTTATGAGGCCGCATTTATTCTCATAATTGGCTATTTCCTGTCCTTAAATGCCTATTTATTCATGTCTGCCACCTTTTTCTCAGTTTATTGCCCCTGCGGTCACCACATTATCTTTCTCTTCAAAATCAATTGACATTTTCTGAAAAGAGTTTGCTAGATGTTTAGTTTAGTGAGAGTGGCATATAGAACATGTGCTTGTCACATTAAATAATCGCTGTTAAAAGTAGAGTATTCTGTGGCTTAACTATATATAGAATACGTTAATTTAGTTTATTTAAATATTGTTATTGTTTTTACTTGGAGTAATGAATTGGCAAAATATTTCTGGGGGACGCTGTAAGTAGAAACACTCCAAATAGTGCTTTTTCGCAGAAATTCCTGGGCAGCGCAAGCCATTTGACACAGGCGTTGCATTTCTAGACGTGCTCGGAGTGGCAGTCTGGGGAAAGATGAAACTTGTGGATTACACAAATTAAAATATTAAAAATCCTATGCTGTGCACAGACTAATTACTAACCCCGAGGTATTCTTGTTTTAATTAAAAGCTTGTGTCCGACTCCTTGTTAGCAGTGATGCAGTTTTCCCTTCCGTGCTCTACTTCATGTTTTTGAGGAGGTTTCAGAGCTATTTCTGCCAGCACGGAGGGAGCTCCTCCTCGTTAGGCCGGTGCGAGGTGCCACCAGGGATGAGGCTTCAGCCGTGGCTCTGGTGGTCCTGGCTCCTTACGACCCGAGACACCTCATTGCGCAGCGGGTGCTGCCGTCACGCGGATCCCGGGTGGCTGCGCCCAGCTTTGACCCCAAGCCCCTGCGGAGCGGAGCTGCCTGGGCGCTGCTTTTCCATGCCCGGCTATGTTAACTCCATCACAATTAAGTTTCATGCAGGTTTATTATTTTTTATTTTTCAAGAGAGGATTTTTAGTGTTGTTAGATGAATGGTAGTTCACATCAAAACTTACTTGAGTTCGGTGTTTGTACAAGAGGCGTAATTTAAAAGTACAATTTGCACCTGAAGCTGTATTTTTAAATTTTTCTTTGCATTAAAGTAAGGCATATTGGCTAAACTTGTTTCTACTGTCTGTACGTTCCTTTTAATATTTATTATTCATGTGCATAACCGATTGTAGCTTTTAAAAAAATACAGTCAAGCAACTGGCATGGGTTGAAGCTGAAGAGAAATCCTTCCGGAAGCTGGGAAGGAATTTCTACGGATTTGGGGTTTTTTTTGTCCAGCTGAAGGCAAGTAAGCCGGTGTGAAGCAAACCAGGGTCTGATGGAGAATGTCTGTTTGCAGGTGCCAGGTTGACCTGTCGAACCTGAGCAAAGAGCACACCCACAAGCTGGAGATGCCGCTGGAGGAGGGCGAGGGATGCCTGGTGCTGCTGGTCACCCTCACCGCCTCCGCCGCCGTCACCATCTCCGACCTCTCCCTCAACTCCCTGGAGGACCAGAAGGAGCGAGAGGAGATACTGAAGAGATATGTATGGAGTTCTTCTTCTCTTTTACCCTTTTCTCGCAAAATGTTTGCTTATATAAGTAATAACTGTTGGGGGCTGTGTGTGGAATATAAATACACCCCTTATATCCTCAGACAATGGCAGTCATTTAAACTAGTTACTGATATTATCGCAGCTGATATGGGTAACTTCAAGTAGGTTACAAATCATTTTTAGACAATAAGGTATTTTTTTTACGTAGTAATTCAGCGATTTGATAGGATCATGTGCCATCAAGAAGTTAATTTCCTTGCAGATAATTTTCAGTAAGCACAAAATGACCGGGGGGTCGTGCAGCGGCTGTGCAGTTTCTAGTGAGAGTTAATGCCAGATGGTTTTAGGTGCCAGTAGATTTTGTCTTTTCTTGGAGCATCTACTAAAGGGCAAGAAAACTTTTTTTTTTGGTCTGCAAACGAGAGGCTGGAGCAGTATTTTGTATCATCTAAATAATTGTCCTCAAGAATATTTCCATTTCAGAATATTCTGAAGCAAATTATTTTCATTTCCCAGCATCCTCACGTTACACAGAATCTGTGTAGTTTTATCAAAGCAACAGAGAGGGGAGCTCTTACTCCAGCATTTGATAATACCTAAATCACTAAAAGTAACTGTCTCACTACAAACCGAGAAAGGAAAGGGAAAAGAAGGAAAAAAAAAAGCTATTTCCACTTAAAATTACAAAGCTTTTATTGTACAATGCTGCCAGGTGTTTAGAAAGGCTTCTCTAGACACTCAGCCATTAAACCAAGCTCTGACTAACAAAGAGCTGCTTAATTTTTTTTTTTTAGATTTTAAAATATTCCTATTCCATGACTGACATCCTTTCAATAACTGAATTTAATAAAGATGTACCTTATCAGGCTGTGCAGATAACATGAAGTGCTAGTACTAATGCTGTACAATATTCTTCAAACAGATTAGCAGGATGTGCGCTTCAGCAAATTTATTCTGGCTATCTCCACTGAATCAGCTGTCTGCTAATGCTTGTACAACTCATACACCAATAGCGTTATCATAAACACAGTTTAATAGAGGTGACTTAGTGAGGCTAAACATAATATTCCTGAACCAACTGAGAGCTAAGGTATTGTGCACCACCTTTGAAAAATAATTACAATTAGGAGCGTTATTGCACATTTTGGGATCCACCAGGAGAGCCTGTGGATGTCAGGATAGATCTTTATAAATAGAATAAATTTATGGTGGATATGTTTGTGAGGTGGAATAGTTCTTGCTACCAAGTGCAACAATACCGTATTCCTGTGCATTATTGTGCGCGACGATGATATGGCAGTGAAGTAATACTGATGGTTTTGATAATTCAGTGGCAGTATAGAAACATGTTTCTACAGTTTAGTATTAATCAGTATTCCTAAATTCGCAATTCTTTGTCCCCAGTGTAAAGCATAATTATGTCGTGTTAAAAGCGATCTATTTCTTTCCATTTCTTACCTATCTGTGAATATGTGTCTTTTCTTATATTTACTTTTCTGTATGCACTTGAAAACATTAGTTTTTTTGGAAGATGTTCTTATCGTGGAGGCATGAGTTTCTTATTCTGTGTTTTTGAAAATTGTAGCATTGACATTTAAAATTTTTGACAAATTTTACTGTTTTTATTAAAATGACCAGTGGACAGCTGAAGAAAGAAATGACAAGGATTAATGAAATTCCAATAGTTTATTTTCACCGGTGTTTGATTCGTCTTTCGTATTCATATCTGTGCCTCAGAACCCGTACAAAGAAAGAATATGCAATTAGCAAGATGTACTGTTCCCCACTGACTGGCTGTGTTTTGGGGTTTATATTTTTCATCTCCTTAAAAAAATCAAGCTTACATTTGAGAAATGTATTTTGCACCCTTTCTCCAGCCAAAAAACAGTTAATGAGCTGACCTTGCCATCAGATCAAATAGCCTTGGAAAATGACTCTATTACTGTCATTTAACCATTTGTAGCTGAACATCAGAGCCTTACAAATTAAACAGGCATTACTGTTTGAACCATTATTTTACCACAATTGTCTGAAAAGATTAATTCCTTTTGGGGTGAGGAGGGGGGCGCGTTAATGGGTACAGACCAAGGGAGATTGTATGACCTTTTCAGAACGGGTGTGCTGAACCCATGGTCCCCCTTGTCACAGTTTAAAAACCAGAGGAGCTAGTTTAGAGAAGAAGTTGTTAGCATTCCATTTTTATTATGACATTTCACAGTCATCCGATTTAATGTCCCTTGACCAGATTGTCCACCGTGAGACGATGGGCTTGAAATGTTATTTAGAGCATTGATAAAAGGTGAGCAGTTCTAAGATGACAGCGAGTCATAAGGCTGGTGGTGTGACATTAATTTTCTCCATAACAGAGATGGAATAAGACGTCATGGTGACAAGCTGTCAATCAGTGCTGGCCCCTCAGTGTATCTCGATGCCATAGGATGGGGTATTGCTTCTCCCATAATAGAGCTGAACTGAGATGCTCTCCCTGACAGCTGCTGCAGCCATACAGAAAATATATTATACAGCCTTTCATTAAAAAAATAAAGAGGACTCATCTCCAGAGCATTTCAATCTTTTCCCATCTATTGAGGGCTGAAAAGATTCGCAGCAAATCACGGATTCCTCCGCTATGGAAATTTCAGGCTTCAGAAACCGTGTGGGTTTTGAGGCCTTCAACAATAATCATAAATAAGAAGACAGAATTTCAGCTGTTAAATCGTTATTTAAAGTTATGTATTTAAAGTAATGTGTTAAAGCCATTTGCCTCTCCCGGAGCCTCTGCCGTGGCATTGTATACATTTCCGGCAGCCTCCGCCGTCGCGGCGCGCAGTAAATGAATCTCAGCCCCACGACTTGCTGGAACTAAAAGTTCAAAAATAATTATTCTGCCGCATGTTCACAAAGGCAGCAAACAGAAAGGCAGCACCAGGGCCTTTTTGATGAAATTTGGAGACGGGGGATGGTGCAGTGTTGCAGGGAAGGGGGGACATCCCTTGGCTCTCTCTGCCTTTGGCGTGGGCTTTGTTTCCTGTGCGAGGCTTGGTGTTTGTTTCCCTCACTGGGAACTTGGGGAAAATGTGGAAAAGTTTTTGTAAATCCTTTTGCTTTCATCCTGGTATTAGAGCAGAATTATCTGTGTTGTGGTACCAATTCCGATAAGAAGCTTCCAAACCTTGATCGTTACCGTGATAAACAAGGCGCTGTTCCAACGTGCATTTGAATCGTAAGAGTGCAGTCGGTGACGCTGTCCCTACCGCCCCACATGAGCGGGAGCCGAGTGCGTGCTCATTAAAGTTGATGATCAGCCATATTTCTGGTGATTAACATCTTAAAAACTATAAAAATGTATTAACCGTTGTCCCGTGGTAACACGCATGCGGGTATTCGCATGTGCGTCGCGTGTGGGGCTCCATGTACCTGGATTCCTCATCTCAATGAACCAAGGTCAAACCTTCACCCTAAACAGTAAAGGGTCTGTTGGGGCTTGTGAAATTAACATCAGAGTGTGATCCAACCGTTAGAATCGCCTTATTAATAAAAAGGCAGGGATGCATATTGTATGTCTAGCATTTTAATGGATAGGTTATCTATGCATAAACACGCCGTAGCTTTTGGAAGCTGACATTTAATATTTCATTTTAGCAGCACCTGTGGTTTTCAGATTGGTGATGTTATTTATTCTGGTTTTCCATAACAGTCGATTTTGCCTTCATAATAAATTAAAGGATTGTTGACTTGGTGTTTTACCTGATGTTTGCGTTTTCTAGAAATCTGGACGTTATCATAAGCAGTGGAAAAGGTTTCACCTGCACTACATTAAAATTTTAGAAAAGGCCAAAGGCATTAAATGCATCAGTTCAGATTTTAAAATACTTCAAAATAAAGGTACATGCTAGTATTTATGAACAAGATTTCCAAAAGCGACCAAAAATTAGGCCACATATGTGTATGGTTTAAAATGGGTTTGAAAATCTAATTTTAGTCTCCTCTTTTGGAGTTTCTCCCCTAGGTTATCTAAAAATTGAATGATAATGCCAGGTTTCTGACTCGTTGATTGCAGATTCAAAGTTGCATTCCATGTTCTATCGTTTGAAATTCTGCAACTTTTAAATTATTTTCAAAGTTAGAGCTCGAGAATTTTAGCTTATCCACCTACCTGGTACGATACTCCCAAATAACTTTTAGTTATTTGAAAAAAGAGCAGCAGCAGAATGCACCTTCCAAGCAGCATTATATATTGGATGATTGAATGTCAGTGTTAGTCTATTCTTCAATTTTTTTCTTCCACTTTTTAATATACGTAGATATTGCAGAAACTCAAGTTAATAAGAGCTTTTTGGGAACTGGAACCAGGTTTTAATTTATTTTTTGATCTTTTTTGCGCTTGATTATTATAAAAATCATTAAGTTGTTATGATCCTCTTTTGATTGTTTTTGCTCATGTTATTTACAAGCTATAAGCAAGGTTGTATGTACATATATGGTATATGAAAGCTTGTGTATAATGGTCAACTACAACAGAAACAATAATAGCCCTGTGTTACTATCCAGAATATTATTGGAGCCATCAAGGGGAAAATGTGAACATAGATCTCAGAAGAGTGTTCAGTGAGAGGAATTGTTACATTATTTGTATTAATTTTGTTAATACACTGCTGTAATTTAAACTTTTGATGGACATTTGTTCATGTACTATTAGGGGATTAATTCAGTAGAATTAGTGTTATATTTTATCATTCATATTCTGAATTTTCTTTTACATTTTTCACTGGTAAGATGAAGTTGCAAAATACTGAAAGAAACACTGACAACTGTACATTCTTCAGAAAAGAGTATTTACAGTATGAGTACATTTGACAGGATTACACTTATATCTAGGCTAGGGAGGAGACTATTAATACTGCTTTTGGTTTGTCTTTTTCGCAATCCAGAGTTATTTTTATTTCTCTCTTTTTTTTTTTTTTAGAGTCTAATGGCGATGTTTCATAACATGAAGGATGTGGGATTTCTTCAGGTGAAGGTCATCAGGGCAGAAGCATTGATGGCAGCTGATGTCACAGGCAAGGACTCATTTAGTTTCCGTGACAGTAAATACTGCAGTAAGACTGGGCCTTTTTAGAAGTGGGAAAAAAACAATGTTTAAAACACAGGTTTGTCTAAAGATTATTGTCTGTTTGCATAGTCTGACCTTCTGCTCATTAAGGAAAAAAATCCACAGACAAACAAAACTTTTGTAATCAAGGCAGCAAATCATTCTAATGCAGAGCCCTATGCAGATTATTTCTCAGAAAAATGAAATATACATTTTTCTCCATTGGAGGTCCTGGAAAAAATACATAGAAAAAAAACATAGAAAAGACTGCTGTTTCTAGGAGATAAAAAGATACAAATTATCCAAATTAAAGCCGAACTCCATGACACAAGGCCAATAAAAAGTGCTAGACTTAGATACTACTTTAAACTTCCTTCCAAAAGAAGTGCTGGGTATCTGTCAGTTATTTAGCAAGGCTGCTGTTGGTTTCAAATGAATACAGTTTCGTGTAACTACTTCTTACCTGTTTAAGAAGGGAAATAAGAAAAGCTTTTTGTATTTTCTATTTTATGTGATACAAGCTGAATGGATAATTTAACCTTTTGCTTTTCAAAATTAAGGCAAAATATTTCAGCCATTCAGACCGCATTTCTCCAGAAATGTCCAGGTTACCTCCTGTAAGTGCAATCACCTTCACGTTGCAGAAGTCGAATGGAGCAAAATGAGCTGCTTCTGTGTTAGAAAATAGCCCTCCCTGCTTTAATTAAAAAAAAAGGAAGGCAAAAAAAAAGGAAACTATACTAATCTAGCTGGTTTAACTTCAGTTTGGACATAAATGTTATGTTACAGGAGCAGATGTAGATACATAGCAACATACTTACTTTTGAATAGTTTTTGTAAATTAGCATGAGTACCAGTATTTTGGTTTTTTTCTCAGACAAGGTAACAGAGCAAACGTTTTATTGCTGAAACCGATCATCCAGTTTGTGGCACGCAAAATAACAGATTTTATTTTCAGGGAGGTTGGAGAAATGCTGCTAAAGATTCCTCACTCTGCTTTGACCTTATAATCCAATGTGGTCTGAACAGAGAGAGAGAGATTAAGTTATTCAGGGGCAAATGGGATAATTCAGTCCCTGACCTCGTTCAATCTTCGGCTTTTCCAGATCAACATGTCATTTGTGCTGGTTGAACAAATTTTTTGGAAATACATTTGATTCAATTAAAGATGTACAGGAGTACCAAAAATTTCCAGACGTTGCATTTAGAACGATGGGCAGGAAGACGGGGAAGAACACTCAGTGCCTTCACGTGTCCCGCATATTTTGTTCATTAACAAGAAAAAACATTTGTACGACAGATAAGTTCTGTGACATGGCTGTGTGTTCCAGACGTTGCAGAAATCGTTGTGTATTTTGGACAAAAATACCTGGTATTTTGAAAAGAGGTCAAACTATTTTTATTAACTACTGCAGTAATTTATAGCTAGTTTAGTAACTTGTGGGGGTGTACAGATCATTCATTTCAGATTAAACTTTGAATAGTAATATTTAGAAATAACTGAAAGTAGTTATTTGGTGATTGTCAATAAATCATGAAAAAAATTGTGTAAAACTCTACCCTGCACCTTTATTCAACTGAGCAACGGTTATTAGTGAGTGAGGAGAGCGCTGTCATCAGTGCTGTAACTTACACAACTAAGGATCACTTGTGTGAGTGAAAGCTAGGGACAAGTTCGCTCTTCTTACTGTATTGTTTTTTCAGCGTTAATCTTTTGCCATCCTCTCAGTCCGAAAAGTAGCTGGAACACCTGTACCGTGCCTGTGTGATTTGCTGTTTCCTGTCTGCTGAACGTATCCCGTTTCCCTTTCAGGAGTCTTTCCATGTGAAGTAATAAATCAAAACTTATTAGTTTGGGCTGAATGGATTTTAAAAATCCTTAATATTCCATCATTAAGCATAAGCATAGACGGAAAAAGATTTCTGTAATCTTTTAAGTAGTCATCAATCTTACTACAGTTGCAAGGATTTTTTTTTTCCCTTTGAAAATGTGAAATTTTTCTTTTGTTACCATACATTCATTGAGCAGCATTGTAGTACTGTATTAACTCTGTGTGAATAAAGAGCAATTGAGACTCCCGTTGAATGAATGAGTAAAAAGCACAAATTACTTTTTAATGAAACCCTCAATTCTTCTTCTTTCCACAGAAAGCCCGTAGCCTTGTTCAGCTGAATGCTGCTACAGTAGGTCACTTCAGTTAAGCCCCTAATAAACTGTTGATAGTCGAGGGCAGGTTTTTCTCCAGTCTCAATAGCCTGGTGTTGGACAGTGCACTTCAAATCGTTAAGGTTAGGACAGATTTAAAAAAAAAAAATATGCAGGGAGATTAAAGGTGGTGGCTCACAGCCCCCACACGTACGCCTGCGTTGAACGAGATGCCAGGGTGGGCTGAAGTTTCGGCCAGGTTGTGGGCAGGGGAGCAAGCGGGCGCTGTCAGGTGGAGAATGGGACTCTGCTCGGACGTGTCGTAACTGCGTTTGGAAAACACCCCAGAAAAGAACACAGTGAGACTTCTCCTTGCTCTGAACCCGCTTGCAAGGAGCTCTGGGCAAGGGAGAGCCGCTGAGGGGCTCCCCACGGGTCCCTGAAAGCTCACCTGGGTTTCAGGGAGAGCTGAAAACCGGGCATCTTCCTAAACCAGAGCCTTCGTGAGAACTGCTGGGTCTATGAGGCTGTTTCCCCTGGAATATCAGCATCTTTCCATGGTCAAAACACAGTTTTAGGGCTTCCACCAATTAAAAATTATGTTCTGATGGAAATAGTGGTCATAGCAAATACCACTTCCTGGAAAAAATACCTATTTTTTTAACATACATTTTTGAAACTATAACCTAACAAATGGAAAGACATTGAGTGTGGTGTCTACTTTTTCCTTCTCCTCCTGAGAAGAAAGTTTCATTTAAATCTTCATTTGTGTTTTTAGCTGTTGAGTGCCAGGCTGTGTTCTCTCTCGATCCTAAATTCCCCTTCCCCCTGGAAGACAGACGGTCCTTGTCGAGGGTTCGGCAGTGTGCGGAGCCCCAGCATGGCAGGGCGGGTGCTGACGGTGGCCTCCTCTTACATGGAGAAGTATTCTGACGGTGCGGGAAACGTCAGGCGTGATGGACTCGTCGTGTCAGTTCGCCTCCGAGATCAGCACCTACTCTGTTCACCTAACCCTTGTGGGTTTTGGAAAGCAGTCGACCCTTCACCACGGCACTGGTGAAGTTCAGGCAGTGGTCAGGTTGGTGTGTTCCCTCTGCAGCAAAGCCAGGTGGAGGTGGGTGGTGAAGGAAGGCTGCAGACTTCGCATTCCTCCTCTTCCTCGCACCCCAAAGTAGAATTGAACGCCTCTGCCTTATTATTGACAAGAAGCGAGCAGGATGGGAACAGATGTGCCAGAGGCTTGATTAGCTTCAGCCAAAGCCCTATGGTAATTTTAAGGAATAATAATGGTTAGCAACGCCGAGTCGTTAGCAGAGCAAAACCCAAGCTCCGTGTGACGGCCTGCCTGGAAAACAGTNCGCTTTCAGATGGTCCAGCCCATGACTTTGACCTTCTGCGCGGTCCGGCGTTCCCTGGGGAACCGTTCAGCTCATGAGGTCTGATTTCACACTTCCAGGATGCCTCGGCTCTCGTAACAATGACAGGGAGACAAAGCCCTTTAGAGCCGGCCGCATGGGGACTTGTTTAAATTGGAAACTAGAGAGGAGTCAAGGAACAAGGTTACAGGCTACAGAATAGTGCTTTTAATAAAGAGCTCACAGCTCTGGTTCAGCTCAAAGAGGGCTACCTCTGTACAATTAATTGAGACATTTATCTGGAGCATCTCAGGCCTCTACTTTCTCACAGAATTATATGATAAATATCTGCTAGGAGGCAAATGAGATGTGCATGAAATGAATTTTTAACACTTTGATTACTGTGTCTCCAGTCTTCATTAGAAGTAAATTTATTTGTATTTCTGACCTCATTATTAATCAATTTTCTGTGGTTTTTTTCGGGTACCGAGATTTCAGAACCTGGTATATAAGGCAGATTTTACTAGAGAGCTCAGTCATGTTTAGGTTTAAAAAGCTTTTCAGCATTCTCCTCCTCTGAAGAACTGAAACTAAGCATAAAAATTGAGGCAGAATTTTTTTTTTCTTTTTTAGGTGTGTGTGTGGAATTCAGCCTTTCTTCTAAGAAAATTCCATGTTAAAATTTTGATTAAAGCACTTGAAAGTAGGATGGAGATACCAAGATGGCTAAATGTGCAGAATGTAAATGAGTTTTCTAAAATCTGTTCTACTAAAATGTCCTAATACCACATGTGCAAAAATAGTCTTTGAAATTGTTCTTCAAGTGCTAGGAAATGTCAGAGTGATGTACACAAACGTTAAATTCACAAAGGTATGGAAGCCCATGCATGTAAAATTGAAGGAATAAATTCAGAGGCCCTTTGGAAATACAGTTTCAAAAGTAATTTGCTCTGTCAATTAGTGAAACTAGATTTCAATATACACTTGAATTATCTTCACAAAGTACGGAAATCTACTAGATGGGCAGTTTTCTGTGCCAGATAAAATCTCAGCCGGTCCTGCCTTTGTTGGTCACCTGAAGACATCAGTCCAGTGTCTTGTACTGCGAACTACTGTTTTTCAAAGAAAGTAGCAGTTCTAGGATACTAATGTCAAAATAAGTATTTTTAGATAGGTTGTAAATACACAGTGAAAGGAGGACTTGTGATTATTAACTTCTTCCCTGCCCTGCACCACCACCCCCACCCACCCCCCACCCCAGCCCCGTAAATCTTCTGTGGAAATGAGTTTAACGCGATTGTGTCACTACACTGAATCGCCGGGTAAGGTATCTCACGCTTCCACGATACCCTTCAAATGCATGTTTGCAGCAGCGCTGTTAGAGAGGAATCATCATTTCCATTTTAAAGATGGAAAACTAAGAAAGGTTAACTGACTCGGCTGAGGCCGACAGAGCAAGTCCTTGTCAAAGCTGGCATTTGGCTTGGGTCCTGCACTTAATCCATTCGATAAGGCGGCTTCTGGAGCTATTGAGCCATTCCTCCTCCTGGCCAAAGGTCAGGCTGGATGCTCTGCTGCAGGCAGCTGGCTGGCAGGGAGCTTGGAACAGCATTAGTGACATTAGCGTCTGCATGAGTGGCACTGCCCCCCAGAGTCATGAACTGGCTGTCTTGTCTTCCCCCCAAAAGAAAGGCCTTTTTTGGCTGTGGGGACTTAGATCCGTAATGGACAGGCATGGCCAGCAGTCGGGGAGAGCCATAATAGCCTATGAAATATTCAAACAATATTTCAGCTCTCATAGTCGCGTTAAACTTGGTTGAACTTTGCAAAGTTGTGGTCCGTGAACTTGACTTTCAAAAGCAGAAATTGAATTGAAATCTCCTGTTATTTTTTTTTAACTATCCAGAGCATTTTTAGTAGCCCTTGTGATTCCAGTTCAGTTTGGATAATGTGATTTTAACAATGCAAAAATTCAGAATAAAGTTAGTGATCCGCTTAAAAGCAGTTCGTGGTCTAGCCAGTGCTGGAGATGTCTTTCTATCAGTTTATGTAGCTTTACAGACTGATCAGTGGCAGGTAAATGTTAAGTGCTGATCCATGTGTAGCCTCCCATGTGGTGCCTTTTTTTGGGAAAACCGCTGAAGAAACAAAGCTAAGGAATTACTTGTGTCCCTGGACATGTGGTGAAGCAATGCACGCTTTCTTCGGCCGAGGTGGAATATCTCCGCGGGGCTCACGCCTGGGCAGCTAGCCCCATGCTGTCCCACGTCCCTTGTGAGTTAATCCTTGTGACGTGAGGTGAGATCTCGGGGGACAGGTAGGTCTGCCACCCGCTCCTTGGCTTGCAGCTGCTCTGAAGAGCAGTTGCATCAATGGTAGTTCCTTGTAACAGCCCATGGCAGCTCTGATTAAGAAAGAAAGAGTCGTTCTACGATGACTGATGGTCTTCCTGATGTTTTATTTTCTTTCCTGCAAGCTGGATTTTCAAAGATTGATAACAGAAAAGCGGGATGTTTATGACTGTACACAGGTGTTTCTTTCCCATCTAAAACAAGGAGTTATCTCACCGCATAAAATATGGATGTTTCCAGATGTTTGTTTACTAAAGTCTGCTTTTTTAAAATATTAACCAAATAATGCGCAGATGGCACGCAGTTTTCTCTAGACAAATGCATGTATTTCATAGAGCTTTATAATTAAAGGACATAACAGTTTAACTTGTACAAAACATGGCAAGCAAGAAATGTAAATTTAAGCTTTGGTAGGTTTTCATCAAGAAAAACTCCTGTTTGTGTGCAAGCAGAGTTAGAAAGTGAGTACAAAAGTGTACAACTATGTTGAATCAAAGTTACTGTTTGGAGGAGTTACAGGGCTCCAAAATGAATTTTTGCTGGGAAAACAAATCAAAATATTTTATTGGACAACTTCCCCCTCAGGACCATTGAAGGACATTCCTGTTTAACTTGCGCAGAAATACGAATTATACTGTACTGCAGTTTGACAGTTCGAGTAAAGTTGTAGGTAAAGTTCATATTTATACAAACAAAAGATACTTGCATCTGAATTGGTCATATACCATTCAGTCTCTTGTGAAAAGGCAGTAATTTCGGAGCTGAACTTGAGATGAAGCCCAGTATTTGGTAGTTTCAGCTACTCGCTCACCTCCAGCCTGGAAGATGGGATGAGTGGCCTGTGTCCGAGACCCATCCACCATCCCTAGAACACCAGTTCACGAGGGCTCACAAGCCACCAAACATCTCTGCTGCTTGCTGATGAGTTCCAGCATAATGAGCCAGCTCATCAACAAGTGTGGAAGCCCTGTGGTCTTTGAACTGATGGAAAGGGCCTTTCCCAGACTTTTCCAATTGAGAAACACACCAAAACTCTTAGGCAACATGGTGCTGTAGCTGTGTGAGAAGAAAATGTAGAAGCTAAAATTGTGTGGAGGTTGAGGTTTTGTTGGTTTGCTTTTCTAAATACTTTGAGACGCAATTAAAAATTGTCACTATTTAGTTCTCTTTTCTGTGATGGGAAAGTGTATTTTATGTACTTGCAGGAGAAAAAAGTTGTTCCAGTGGCCAACCTCGTGTTAATGAATCTGATCTCGGAACTGACCGCATTTCTTTTGTGAAGGTCTTCCTGGGCGGTGGGGGACTTTGTGTTTTGAAGCAAATAGCAAGTAAGACCTCTCTGGTTCCTGGTCAGCCTCTCTGGCAGCTCAGCCACGGCTGTAGAGTTGGGATGGTCTGAGCTGGTGGCTGCACAGTTCATCCAGGGGCATGCGGTGGTTCTGAGAACTTAATGACAAGTAAAAGACTAACGTATTAATTACAGAATCACAGAATTTCAGAGTGGGAAGGGACCTCTAGAGATCATCCAGTCCAACCCCCTGCCAAAGCAGCGCTGCCTAGAGCACATCACTCAGGTCTGCATCCAGGCGGGTCTTGAAAATCTCCAGAGAAAGGGACTCCACAACCTCCCTGGGCAGCCTGTTCCAGGGCTCCGTCACCCTCACTGGGAAGAAGCTTTTCCTCATGTCTATAGTGTGCAACGTGAGGAACACAGTGCTGGTTGAAGTGAAGTACTTCACTTAGGTCTAAGTAAAGTAATTTTAGTTTGTGCTTTGGTCTCACTAACTGTCTAAAGATTAAATGCAATACAGCGTGGCACAAACAAGAATGTCTGTCAAACTAGATGCAGTGTGTGGCATGGTGAATAAAATGGGAAAATTCAGGTTTTTAGAGTGCAAGCTTACATTACAAAATTGAATTCCTTCTAGGGACCGTTCTCAGATAGTCCCAGTGTGTAATGTGTAAAGGGGGAAAAGGGTGAGGGAGATCCGTCAAAAGAGAAGCTGTTTTCCCTTCCAGATTATTGTTCATATTAGGTAAATTAGGACTTTATTGCTGTCATTTCAGGAGCCCATAGGACTGTCCAAGTAGAGTCGAAAAAGCACGAGACATTACAGCAACAGAATAGATTAATGGGATTTGTTTTCCTTGGTACCAAGGTCTACTGCAGGTCTGATTTCAGTCAGTGGGACGGTCTACTTCGCTGGGTTTACTACCTGCTTCTCTCATGAATTCCTTCAAACAGTACTAGGTGCAATAGTGATTAGTCCCAATGAGGTCATGCAACTACTCAAAATTGTGGAATTACTCAAAATCGTAAGTGGTGGGTTTTCGTGGTGCTGGGAGCATCTTCTTAATGTGTGAGTGCCTTACACAGGTGGTGGTCGCCTTACCACCAGCACTGGGCACGCATTTGGGGCTGTGTTCTGGAGAAGTTTGTGGTTGTGCTCCTGATCAATAGGGTTAAGTACCTCTAAAGTCACTGGAACATTAGCTGGAGGCCTGTGGAAGGCAGGGAGCAGGGAAGTATTTGGAAGATTCTCAGTAGACACAGGGATTTGGGTAGAATTTCTTGACATATTGCAGGTGGTGTAGGTGATATGTGACAGTTGTGATTTGGTCTGTAGTGAAAGGGGTACTGGTGGTGATAACATAATTTAGAATGAGGTAATTGAGCTTTGGCAGCACAAGTCTAATAGAAGTTTTTTAAGTGTACTTTTAGAGCTGATAGGTGGACAGCACAAACTTCTCTGAACACATGTAGTTCTTTTTTATAAAAATGAGGAAAACCGTTTGTCTCTCTCTTGTTTGAAATCACCAGTTGTGTTAACTAGAGACAAGTTGTCTGAGGCTGCCTTGATGGAAGTATGTGTTGTGCTTAAGGTACGAGTTTTGAATAATATAGTGATGTTCTAAGTTCCTGGATATCCTTGGTCCTCCTAAAGACCAAGGAGACCTAAGGACATCTTCTTTTAATATTTTAGTGCTCTCTTAAGGCGTTAATTGGGAATAATCCCATTATTTTGAACACTCTTGCGATGCAGCAGGTTGCCATGGCTGTCAGTGAGAGTTAAGATTGCAGTTATTCTTGCTAATAATGAGAACTTGAAAGGTGACAGATGGATATGGATTTCACCAAGTACTCGTGTGTTGCTCTGGCTTTGTCTTTCTGGATCATGTTCACTTATTTGGGTTGGTATCCAAACAACGTTTGCACATACCATACGTTTAGCACGTCAGCGAAGGGTGTTGCCTTTCAGATACCCATCTGGGTGATGAGTGATTTAACATATGGAAGAAGTGCCCATAGGCGATGGTAAAGGGCTTTGTGTATGGGAACTTCATAACATCCTCATATGGTTAAAAAGAGTATTCCTTAGTAGAGCTGTTCATAGCTGGGAAATTTCTGCTTGTCAACCATTACTTCCCTTGTACATTTTCACAATATTTTCTTACTCAAATTTGGTCTCAAACTGTTTTCAAGTTATGGGAGGAGGAAAGAGGAAATGTTGGCTGTGAGAGGGGGATTTTTCTATTTCTGAAAACCATTTGGTTTGATCAAGGACCTCTGTGATTGATGTTACATATTATTTAGCTTTCTTAAGTGGATTGATATCCATATAATCTAGAGTCATTGAAAAAGTGCATGTCAACAGATGCAGAAAATAAATGAATGTAGTAAATACCTTCTCTTTGTTTACAGAAGATGGCCTTTAGACACTGCAGTGCATTTTCCTCTGTCTGTATGCGATTAATAAGCACAAATCACACTGTACCATCATATGCAAATATGATTGAAGATACCTTAAAAAAAGGAGATAAAATAATATCACCAAGCTCACCTGCTGTGAGAGTTCTGCCTTGTTATTTTCCCTGTCTCGTGGGTGTTTCTTTTTCAAATACTGAAACCCAAAGAACTTAAATAGGAATTGTTTAAGTTTCCACCCACATTTTAGGCTTCTGAAGTAGAACATTGAGATGTGTGATACATCCATCTCTGCTGACTAATGAATTAATCATTTTTCAAGTTTAATGGGAAAGGTTCAGCAGTATATCGTTTTCTAGAGAAGGTAAACATCAACTCTAACTATAATTCACAATGTGTTTAAAACAATTATTCTTTATCATTAAAGTTAATAATATGCACATTAACCTCTGATGTAGCCTGAATCAATACTGCAGTTTGGGAGATGTGACCCCTGGACAGCTTTGTCTAAATATTGATTTCATTGTCATTTGTATAAGGTATGAAACAAATTACATGCCTCTCTAATATCATTAATGTAGCCCCTTTGAGCTGCTCAATTTATGGCTTCTTATAATGCATGACAAAGCATTACAGAGTTATTGAAGACATTGTGAAATACAATTGCTTACTGTGCTAGATTTGATTGTGGAAGGCCAATGCCAACACTCAATAACTTTCAAACACTTTGCTGTCCGAAGAAAACAAGAGTGAGCCACTCTGTAGTATGCAACTTGGTTGTTAATTTCCGTCGGAGAAAGTTCCCTTGGGTTCTGGGAGCAGCAATTTATTCTATGGTATTCTACTTATATATTTGCAGCCTTACATGAAAATAATGCATACACTTGTATTCTGTGCCAAAGGCAAAGGTTGTTCTCTTGAATTACTGGAGGAAATCAAAATAGGTAGGAGGGATAGCATCTCTCCATCTTGGCCAGCATTTATAGTGGTTGTCATTACTGCCATAATTTGAAATACGAGTTAAATAATTTACTCCACACTATGATTTCTTCCCTTTATTGCCTCTTTATTGCAACTGTCTTCTCACCATGCCCCTCATGTTTTCATCTCGTCTCCTTCCATCATAGCTGTTCCTCAGATGATCTTCCTTGCAACACCTTCTAACCCTTCCAGGAAATTTCAGGGTTGCCCCGAAACCCTGGAGATATCAATCTTCCCTTCTTTTGCTTCCTCTTTCTTCGGAGAGAGGCTTTTTTTACACAAGCAGACTGTTGTTAAGCACAAGATTTGGGTGTCTACTTTCCCTCTTCTGCTTTCCAAATACAAACTTTGGCCCCATGGATATCTAAGAAAAAGCTTAGTATGAGTTTCGTGTGTTTTTCCTTGCTCTTTGCTTGGTATCTAAGCGCGGCTCACCTGCAGTCATCAGCTGTGAGCTGCTTATTTCGCATTCAGGGGCGCACACACACACACTGAGTTCCTTTCCCCATTCTTTTTCTTTAGAAAAAAAAAAAAAAAAAAAAGCAACTTCCATATCCAGTGTGGGATGCCACTTCCATTATCTACATACTGCATTTTCAAAGCAGCATCCTCATACTTTCTCCTGTGGTGGCTTTCATGCTGGGGGACCTTCTTGTAAATATATGCAAAGCTACTTCATTGTGCTTTAATGTATACAAAAATCTCTACCGCGTTTGAGCTTCTGCTGTGCTGAGACTACAGCCCATCATTCCAGCTGATACCGTCTCATTGTTTAATTGTACTTGCCCATTTTGTCTGGTGTTAGGCTTTTATCTGAGACTGTCTTTAAGGTTTTTTTGATTTTGGGGAGAGGATTTGTACAGCGTGAAACATGTAAGGCATAGTAATCTTTGGATAAGTATCATAGGTGCCATGTTATTACAAATAGTATGGAATAATACATTTCCTACATATCAAAATGCTCTAATTATGTTATCATTACAGTCAATGTGGGATGTAAAGTTCTCTTAGCTGTCTCAGAAGGGTGCTTGGCACCTTTTAGGAACATGCTGGTTTTTCATCAGAAAAGTCTGTGTGGGGATTTTTTTTCTTTTCTTTTCTTTTTTTTTAAAAAAAAAGACAAAAGAGATGTTCTTTTAGTGAAGAATGTTAATAGATTATGGAGATGAACAGCTTGTTATGATCATCTCGAATATAATGTGGACCATAGGACTTCCCTGCATTAATTCCTGAGAGAATTACAATACAGTTTAGGAAAAGGAAAAAAAAAAGCAAACCCAAAGCTAATTTTTATTTAAACCTTGCTCATGGTGGATTTTCTTAGTTTATAAGTTTTGTTCCAAATTTTCTGTTACAGGTAAAAGTGACCCGTTTTGCGTAGTTGAATTGAACAACGACAGACTGCTGACACATACCGTCTACAAGAACCTCAACCCAGAATGGAACAAAGTCTTCACTTTGTAGGTGTTTGGATTTTGTGAGTGTTTGGAGGGTGCTGCGGGGGTTTTTTTTGGGGGGAGGGTGTTTTGAAGGTGATTTACGTGTGAATCAGAGTTACCTACTGCTGGCTCTGAAGAAAGACAGTGATGACATACTGATATTTCTAAACCAAGCCGCTGAATACTTTTTTGAGGATTAAAAACATGATAAAAATTAGAGAAGGGGTACCATTTTAAAGGTTGAAAAGCAAATACTATTTCTTGGAAACCAGGTATATAAGGACTCCAGACCCCTGCTAGCTTCAGTGAGAGTTTCAAGGGCCAAATCCATCACACTGGATATGGCCCTGAAGTTTTGGTTGAAAAAAGGATATTGTGATTAAAATGTGGTTGTTAACTTTGATGAACATCGGATGACTACATAAAGGAAGGAATTTTAAGTGTATTCATAATTTTCTCAGTTATGATCACATGCTTTCCACTTGTTCCCTCCCTTTACCAACTGCACTTCTCACACTACCGTGTAGTATCACACTAGAACAATGCTGCCGTTGGGTGAAGTGCAGTCTTAAACATCTAGTTTATTGGGAAATGATGTGGTTGGGGTTTTTTTTATCCTTCGGTTATTCTGAAGGCAGTAAAAGGCTCTGACAGAATAGGAAAAAGTCTCCCACAAACAAAATATTCCTGTTATTTGTCTTGCTCGGTTGCCTTCTTTTTCTCTGTGCTTCTCTGCATCTGCCTGCAGTGTGACACCGAGGAGTAGAAAACCGATCAGTGGCAGCTTTCCCTGCTGCAGAAGCCAGCTAACCCCCTGCAAAAACAGTAGAAGCTTTGGCTTTGTGTACACATAATTTCATTTCAGCATAAGTGAAAATACTATGTTTTGCTCTTGGTCTCAAGACACGGTCTCGTTTTAATTTATTTTTCTTTTCCCTCACTGTAAATTTGTCATTCGTGTATTTGGCATCCATAGCTCTTCTTGCCTTGCAGTAAGCTTTCAGGAATGAACTTGGAACAAAAGAAAAAAATCTCACAACAATTGTACTTCTCGTTAGCCTATTAACTTAGCTCTCATTTGTGTATCTGAAAAACCACGCTAAATTCTTCAGTAGTTTATTTTTAATTATGTACCAATAGAGCCAATAACTAATCAACCTCCACTGCTCGACAGTGTTCTCTGCATAAGAAATTGCCAGTTTTTATGGAGACAAAAGACTAATCAGGAATCAAATAGAAAAACTCAGAAGGCCTTGAAGGAGAGATTTCACTGCTCTTCTATGTGTATTCACATTGACTATTTTATTTATCCTCAGATTTGTTAATTCATTTTGGGCTAGCAATCCAGATTCATCTGGAGAGGTATATTTTAGTGAAGTTACAGTGCTTTGCTTGAATTCATGTTTCCTGGATCAGCCATTTGGACAAAGATAAGTTCTCTCGAACAATTCTGTTTTTCTCTCTGAATAAGGAATGTGAATTTTTCACCGGAGAGTTTACCCTGTACAGTGACATTTGTTGGGCATGGCGGCAGAGTGTTTAATAGCTCACAGGCAAAAAAAAGCAGGAGCAGCTGAAAAACGCATCGTTTTGTATTGCTTGTTCCTAATTTGTTGCAGTGACTGTTGTGTGTTTGTAATCAGCCGAGGATTTTACTATGAAAGAGCTTGTTCTCTGAGCAAGGGTGTGCTCGTGCAGCCTGTAATTATTTTCGTTGACAAACCGACAGCCTTGCCGGTGTGTGCCGTGAGGATTGCTGCGGGGGCGCGGTGTGTGAGGGATGCTCTGCAGAGCCCTGGGTCCAGCGGCTCTAAATCCCCAGCCTGGCTCCGGTGGCCCAAGCCCCAGGTGGGAGATTTCAAGCCACATCCTTGGAAAATTTCTGCCGGGAAAGCCTGGCAGTGATGGGAGCGACCGCTGCCACCCTTGGAAATCATTTTGGTGATACGGAGGGGTGCCTCATTTACTGCAGTTCTGCTCTCCGCCGTGGCTCGGAAAAATCTGTTTTTGCTAACCTTTCGCGCTTTTGTCCTTGGTACCCGCTGGTGTAGGTGACTTCTCCCCTCTTCTGTGTGTGCTTCTCCCTTTGTAGCAATATTAAAGACATCCACTCGGTGCTGGAAGTGACAGTTTATGACGAAGATCGCGATCGGAGCGCTGACTTCCTAGGCAAAGTTGCTATACCATTGCTGTCTGTAAGTTTCATTCACCTGACATACCCGCTCTGTATTTTTCCTGCTGAAGGGGGGTGAAAAAAAAAGGGGAAAAAAAAAAAAAAAAAAGGAAAAAGAAGAAAAAAAAAAGATTTGCAGCTCTGTGTCTGTCATTTTTCAACCAAGGTCTGTAATAAGAACACTAAAATTTTAACATACTCAATTCACGGCCATGTTGAATCCCATGATAGTTAATTTTTCCTGACAGACTCGGTCCTGGTAATGAACAGGTACTTGTCAGACTTGCCACAGTTGTTTTGGGTTCTCTGTCAGTTTCAGCAGCCGCGGGTCAGGGGTCGCCGGGGGGGTATTCAGCGGAGACCGCGAGACAGACGGCTGTCATGTCCTTTTCCTGCAGATTCAAAATGGTGAACAGAAAGCCTACGTCTTGAAAAACAAGCAGCTGACAGGGCCAACAAAGGGGGTCATCTATCTTGAAATAGATGTGATTTTTAATGCTGTAAGTCTTAACTTTGGCTTTTTTGTACCGCTAAAGAGTTCAGTTTCATGAAAGCTTTTGTTCACGATTTGTAGAGAATTTCTGTCATCCCTCATTTTCTCTAAACCTCGATGCGTGCCACAGATCGCTCCTCCGCCGCTGCCTGGCACACCCTCTCTTTTTGTGCCGGCGGCGGCCGCTGGGGCGAGCAGCTCCCGACCCTCCTGTCGCTGGGCTTGGCCGCCCCGGCTCTCCGGCTCCCTAATTTTTTGCAAATTGAAGCATGTGTTATTAATGAGGAGCGAGCGAGCTTGAAATACTGACACGCGCTTTAATGTGCAGGTGAAGGCCAGCATACGAACCTTAATGCCCAAAGAACAGAAGTACATTGAAGAGGAAAACAGACTGTCTAAACAGGTAAAGAGTAAGGAAATACTAATCCTTTCCGAAAGCCTTAATATCAAGTGTGCACATCCAAATATCTGGTATCATACTGCTAAGGGTAAAGAATAACATTTTCATTACGTGTTTACAAAAGAATATGAAAGGTCGGAAAAGGCAGAAACAAAATACATGGGTTTATTGTGTCTCCTCTCTAAATTGCAGCTTAATTTCCATGAAATACGTGAATAAGAACACGGTTGAAACCATCAGGTTCCACACATATCAGATTATAGCACAGGTGCATGTAAACCAAGTCTTGCATAAATTTTTGCTGTTAACCTTGACCCGAAAGATATCCGTTTGTTGCAGAGTAAAAAGTCTTTCAGCATTCTTTTAGCCAAATTATAAATAAGTTAGTTGAGTAAGGTTTGAATCAAAGGTGACGGCAGATTAAAACTCCTCATTACTTTGGAGAGTCCTGCGGGTACAAGATGTCTGGACCCTTTTTCTCTTTTCTCTGGATATCTTCGCTACACACAGTTTTAATGTTTTGCTAAAAATACATTTCAACACACATCTTAGCTTTTTCTCCACTTGAACTACTTATAATTCAGTTTTTTATGTTCCACAAATGATGGATTTTATATGGAGGGAACTGGGCTTTTGGCTGGACTGTGGGAACAAGATTTTTGTTGTTTGCAGTGGAAAGGCAAAGGCCTCAAAACTGGTTTTTATTTTGCTGAAAGCTTACAGACTTGAGCGCAATTTAAATTATCCGCTGGATGAATTTTGTATCAGTTGTATGATGTATTTCATTAAAAAAGGTTTCCAGAGGCAAAGTATTTCTTTCTTTACTGTTGTGAGCAATGCAGTTCCTAAAGCTGTGTTTTGCACTACTGTTCCAGCAAGGAAAGAGCGCGGCCTTTTCTTCAGGATTAACTCTCCTGCCCACTTTCATACCAGAAAATGGCATTGAGCTTCTTGTAGATGGCAGAAAGAGTAAACTTTCAATACCCACTTTGGGTTGGATTTTTTTTTTTTAAATTAGCTTGTATGAGACACCTCACCACAATACCACTGCGGGGAGGGCAGGGGAAGAAGGCATATTTATGTGTGACTGGTGTGGTTGCCTTTTAAAACATCCACATTTTCTGAGGGCGAATGTGTCTTACCTACCTAGCGTTTTCTGTGCTATTCAATACATAAATGTTTCACTGGATTGTTCACCTTTTTTGGTCAAGTGAATGGCCATTTTAGAGGATTTAAGGGTATTCTCTTGAATGACTGCCCAGCGCTGTTGTGTTTCATCGCTATGTAGATAAAAACTGTGCGCAGATAAAGTTACTGTGATAAATACTTAAAAACATGTGGTGGTCAAAATACATCACAGCAGGCAAATTTGTGACAAATGAAGGAAAAATTGGATGTAACAGGTTGTAGGTGATCTTAATTAGTTTAGAGTGGTGGTTTTGCATGGTTTCAGGTTAGTGTCCTACGGCATCTTTTTATTAAGAAAGGGTAGAATTTTCTAAATAATTGAGAAGGGGGCAAGTCTTGCCAACTTAATACAACTCTGAAATCTTACTAACAAAATTATTTGTCAAATTTGGCAAGTGGCTTCTTAGAATTGGTCTACAGTTGTGGAAATGAAAACAAAAATTTGTGTCTTTAGAATTAAAACAACAAATACCAATTGACATGGCTAACTAAAATTTTCTCTCTTCCAAATCTTAAATTTTAAACTATCTTTCTCAATTTGTGAGCTTGAGAGTTTAACATTTTATTTTCTCAGTCTTCACCCAAGTTAAAAATGACAGTATGGTAAGCATGAACCTCTTCTGAAGCTTTTGGTGTTTTGAAATATTTTAATTCTTCCATCTTTTCAACAGCTACTGGTAAGAAACTTCATCCGGACGAAGCGTTGTATCATGGTGCTCATAAATGCCGCCTACTACATTAGCAGTTGCTTTGACTGGGATTCTCCCCCAAGAAGTCTTGCTGCTTTTTTGGTATGATCTTCTTTGTATTATTGTCAGTCACCCTGGTGTATTTGTGTTCTAGACTGAGAGATAATACAGTGTTGATGTGAGAGTTTCTGATACTTTTTTCCTAAGTTAAAACTTTGCATTATGAAGATAACAGAAATCATGTCTATTTACTTTTTTAAAAAAAAGATTTTTGAGTTTAAAATGTCACACAAACAAGGTAGGGTGGGTTTTTTGTTAATTCACTATTGTACAAATAACATAAGCGAGTGATACAACTCAAGTACGGTCAGTGAACAATGGATGATATATCTTGGGCTCCTCACACATTATTTCTGTTAAATTTTGTTTTCTCACTAGTATATTGCATATTTATTCTGAAACTTAGTTTGGCTATTTCATGAATGTTTTTACATCTCATGAATATAAAATTAGTGTTATTTTGTTCTCCACATATAAATATGTCTTACACCTGTAACTTTTTTAGGAGTACAAAACTCTGGACCCAAGTAGTTGCTTTCTTATGACGATTTAGTGTTCTTGGTTTAAAAAACAAAACAAAATTTAAAAACCTCCAACTTCAAAATCACAAATGCAAGCAGACTAGTACCTTTCAGGGGTCAGCCTCTGGTCATAGTTCAGGTTTTAGTGAATTAATTTTTAGTGATTGAAATGAAACTGGTGTTTCTCCATAAGCATGAGCTTCTTTAATACTCACTTTTGTTTTTCTGTTAAATTTGGAAAATTCCAAGCATAATCATAGTTTCGATTGTGTTTCCCAGAGGAGTATCTTTTTATTTTCAAAAAAATTATGACCTACAAACAAGACCAGAGTCCTGGTTTGTTTTCAGCCTGATGGAGTGCCACCAGGAGTAAAAACATATGTAGACACAATTTCTGGAACATCTAAATTTATTAAGTTAGCTGAAATACTGAAGTTACAGGCCTCTCCACCATAAGTATGAGCAGGGAATGGTTTTGGTCTTACTTTGAATAATTATAGAAGGAATGTGGTGACAGTGCTCCTGGCTTGGGTACCTGAAGCTCAGGTGCCTCAAATTTGGTGAAATCAAACCAGACACTGGAGCTGCGCTGGAGCAGTAAATTGAGGTACTTTTGCGTGTCACTAAATCATGCTGTTTTGCAGGAGGTTTCTCCTGTCAGGGCTTCATTTATACTACGTGACATGTTGAGCCCCCCTGTAGCCTGTCACAGGATGGCAGCAAGCTCTTGGTCCTTGGTCGCAGTGTTCATCGGGAGGACAGGAGATACGTGTGCTGTTCAAACTCTTACACTTCTCTGATGTCTGTAGGAGCTACACTATGTCCAAATAGACTTGCCACTGTTTACTTGATAAAGATGATTTGTCATTATTTCAGTTTAAAATGATCAAAATTTCATAGGAAAATGCAGTTTTCTTTGTAAAATGCAGATGTTCATGTTGCTATTACTGCTTCAGGTAGTAAATACTCATCTGTCCAAGTCTGATTTTAATACAGACATGGAACACCCACCTGTTACCGGTGGAAGAAAGGGAAATGGAAAGGCATCCTATTCTTTGGAGGAAGTGAAATTATGTCTGTCTTGTGGTGCGCTTCTGTGGCCGTGGAAAAAGCTGTGTGTCTGTTAAGTTGTAATTGTTTCTAATCACAGAAGATACTTGGTGTCACAATAAGTAGTTGGAAATACATACAACGCAGAATTTGAGGAGGGAGGCGTACCGTCAGTATACATCATTATTGTAGTTATAGCATATTGCAGTAGAAATGTGTTCCTGCTTTTATTTTTACATATATTCACATATATATATATATAAAAGGCCTACTTTTCTTAGTTTCCTTTTAGTATTTGTGTTGCTCTGTGGTGGTTGTGGTTGTTATCGATAAAATACGTCTGCACCAGTGCTGTGGCTTCACAGGTGTCTTCCTGCTCTTCATGCAAGGGCATCCCGTGATTTCCAACCTGATGTTATTCTGTCCATGGATCAAATCTGCTGGGCAAAAACCTGGTCTAGAGGGAGGTGTCCCTGCCCAGGGCAGGGGGTTGGGACTAGATGATGTTTAAGGTCCCTTCCAACCCAAACCATTCAGTGATTCTATGAAAACATTGATAAGTTTTTCTTGGCTCAGTCAAATCTACAGGAACTTCTTTTATGGTCATAAACTTTGGATTTAGATGGTTTCTGGAGTTTCATAACTATCATAGGTCCTTGAAAAATCTTGAGAGTGGTTCAGTTGCATGTGTAACGCTGAATTATGCTTGCACTAAGGTTACGCTGGAATTTAATAGATTCTATAAAAAAGCTGTACTTCTATGTATCATTTTCATCTCTTCACTGTTACACATGTCGTATCTCCTCTTGAAGTTGTCTCCCAGAGGTTGGAGAATGTCACAGTGAAATGTCAGTGCCAGAAAGGAGATGAGAAATAGGCCATTCTGGAGGTTTCCAACTCTGTAGGCAGACTAATAAAAAAATGTATGAGGAGTAAACTTTTAAACTAACCATTTCTTCCTTCCGGTTAGATCTGAAGGCGTACCTTGGTGGATAACATCACAACACAGGTTTACAGCCATTTCATGTAAGTTACGTGTGGGGGTGCTGGTTTTCCATATCTCCCTTTGCCCCAGGTATAGGCATTACAGTTACTGGTGCCCTTTTCTTGTACCTCACCCCATGTCCCTACCCCCATGTTCTGATGGGGCTACTGTTACAGATGACCACAGGTGAAGAAATTCTGCCAGGCTAGCTTGGTTTTCAGAAACGTAGTAGGTTAGTTGTAATTAATCAGAGATCTGTAAAGGAGGACTGCTCTTTGAAACCCGTGAAAGCCTTGAGTAATAAGCCACAGTTGTCTGCTTCATGCTCTTCACACGCTGAAGATCTTTCTAAAGTCGTTCTCCTTCGAGAGTCACAATGTTGGGCATTGAGAGTAAAAGTGTTCATTGAAGTGGCTTGCTGATTATTTATACTCCAGAACTTAGCTGTCTCAAAGCTTTACATTATTTGGGACATTTTAGGAAAGGAAATGCTTTATTAAAGTCTTGGCATGGTTCTTTCTCAAGTCTGTCCAAAGGCACCATCTCAGTGGCTGTTGTTGCCCTTGCTGGACCTAGAAGTACAGAAGCCTAGCAGTTAAGTGTTTTAGTGCTCTAGATTATGCATTTCCTTAACTAAACAGTATTTTACCTGTTTCTGTTGAACTTCGTAAGCTCATAGCCTTCACTGGGGATTTTGCCTGAACATCTTAAGGTTTTGACTCCTTTTTTTTCTCCTGTGCCTTAGTAGATCACAAGAGAAGAACAATTGCTACCTAGACATAATTTTTAATGTTTTTGTGCTAATATAATTGTGAAGTGTTGTTAGCTGTTATTTTTCATATATTGAAATATACTTGTAAATAGCTCGTGTAACACAAGTCAATCTGACTAGAATATGACTTTGGATTTCAGCCATCAGAAGATTTGATATTCTCTCCTCCTTTTTCCTATTTATTTCCTGTTAAATAAAGGAAGCGTATAGTTAAATTAATGTGTCAGCACCAGAACAGCTTTAATATATCCCATATACCCCTGTAACGACTAGAGGCTGATCAAAAATGTGTTACGTCTTCATGTTTATGCTTCTTAAGCACCTAAATGCAATGGAGAATATATAGAGAGAGCCTTTGCTGTAAATTCACGTTATTTTCTGTATTGAAAACAGACCTTTGGATTATGTGGCAGTTAATTTTTATATATTTTTTAAGTCAGTAATTAATACAGTATGTTTCAGGCAGGAGAACTTTATCAGAGTATGCAAAAGTGGATTTTTTTCTTTAGATTAATCTACTGTGGGCAGTGAAATGTCTACTAAATTGGGCCTAATTTCCATCAGCTTCTTGACCAGACATTTGTGTTCTTGCAGATGTCAGTGCGTGCAACGTAGAGGGAAAAAAGTGTGCACTCTTTTTTTCCAATACTGTCATTTCTCACTGTAATGAGCACAAAAATAATTGGACAACTGAGCTATCAGTAAAAGGACACACTTCAATGTGAGTCAATGAATTATTTTACGGGACAAACTTTAATCTTTAAATGTGATTGTAGATAATTTGTGCTACCATCTGTCCATTTGGAATTCTTTTAGCCTTTTCAGTCGTTATACAGTAAGTGCTGCTGTGTTTAACATTAACATTTGATATTTTACACATTTAATTTCTGTACTGCTGCGTGGTCCTTGGGGAGCTTTGCTCTAGTGCTACATGAGAGAGACAAAGTATTGATCAGTTAACATTTCAGCTACATTTATGTATGTCGCAAAATTAATGAAAATGCCAGACAAAAATGTCAGAGTGCACAAAAAGGTAGAATTTAAATTTGGTAGTTTAATGAAAAGTTTAAGATGTGCATTATCAAAAATGTCCCCTTGCCTTTAAAGTACAATTCATAACTGACTAACTAAAGGGAACCACATATTTTACTTAGAGGAACATTGAACATGAAATATGAGGGAATATATAATCTTCAAAGTGTTTGGTATCCCAAAATGGCCTCAGTAAAGCACTTTAATTGCCTGCTTGAATGTTTAACTGTTACTCGTAAAATAAACTTGTTTCCTTTCTCATTTGGAAGCAGAGTACCCTCACCCGATCACACCCGTGCTTTTCAGTACGTCCTCAAATTAAAGACTTCTATGAACATGATTTTTCTATTCCTGCTCTTACTCTGAATCTTTCTGTTCATGTATATGCGTGCACACAGAAAGTACTTTTCTTTCTTAGGCTGTGAAATATTGATAAAATGACTCGCCCGGGTTCCAAGCCATTTGTCAGGTCTAACTCACCTTTGCTTTGTCTTCTAACGTTACACGATTCATGTGTGAGAATGACATAATAGTGTCCCTGGCCTTTGATTAAGTGTTAGTTCTCTTGCACATACGCCACTTAGTTGCGGTGGTGTCTTGCTAATTAACTGAAACTGAGAAGGAAACAGGAGAAAAAGAGAGCTGGTCCCTAGGAGGAGATGAGACAGTAAAGTAATTCTGTCAGCTTGCTTAGCTTTTCCCTGTTAAAAAGGGAGATGATCACTGCGGTGTTATCTCAGAAGCAACTCTCACTAGAAGCTGAAGGACGGGGATTATGTTTTGGGAGAGACTTGGTACGGCACCGCCAGGAGTGGGAATACATTTGGGTTACTTATTCAGTATTTTCTTTTTTTCCCCCCACACTGTAATTGTAGAAGAATCAGAATTTTGCAGATATATTTAAGAGCTTTTTTTTTTGCCATTGTTGATAGCATGTTTGAGAATATAATATGTAAAAACCTCCAAGTTGCTTTTTACTAAACCTGGGTGAAGCCGGCCATCAGATTGCCTTGGCCACCTGTTGTCTAGAATTTGAAATTGGAAGAAGTGCTGGTAAGGTGCTGCAAAATACTCATCCTGAAAAAGCCTTTCCAAAAATTCCTGTTGACTGTCGAAACTGCCTGTTCTCGAAAGAGAGATTTGCAGCAGTAAAGGGACGCGGCGGTGGCAGAGCCAGGGACAAGGTTCATTTCTGATGCAGGTTGCACTTTCAGCTTTTTGTCAGCTGGATCTTCACCAGCAGGAAAGAGAATGTGGAGCAGACTGCCGTGCTTTGGGGTTTTTTTCAGAAGTAAAGCAGACAAAAAGAAAAGTGATCTAAGTCCTGTTTCCTCTTTTCTAAATTTTCTATAGACCAGCAGAACTAATGAGAGGCTGCTGCAGAAATACAGTGGGATTTGAGCTTTCTGTGCCAGGTTTGGGAAAGTCGGGTAGGAAAGAAACAGGTACGTACCAGGTCCTGGTATATATGACCATTGGGATCCATTGAATTTCATACCTAAAGAGCATAACAGCATGAGTAGTGATTAAAAAAACTCTCTATACTTAAAAATAGCAAGTGAAGAATCATGCTGCTGTGGAAATACTTGGTGTCATCATCACTCCATGTCCCCTGCAGCAGTATGATGACTTTTGGGACATCGTGTGTTTGCAAATCTGATATAGGGAAGGACTGGGCAGTATTTATATGCTTAATAATTTCCCTTATTATTTTATTTTGCTTTTAAAGAATCACTTTCATTTTACTTCCTTCACAGAGGCAATGCGTACTTGCTAAACCGTGTTAGCTGTGTGATTCTTTGCCTAAGTGCAGATTTGGTGTTGTTCTAGGTACTCTAGAGCATCCCGTGTGCTGCCCAGCTGCTGCTCCAGGAGGGTTCTTTGTCACTTTTGCCATCTCCACCCAGGTGACGGGGGCTACCCACCCCAGGGTGTCTAAATGGCACCAGCTCTGCCTTTAGACACTTTTTTTCCTCCCTTTGGTGTTTATTTTACCTGCATATCAGCTTTAGGTTCTTACCTAGATTCCAATCTGAGTTCTTCATAACCTTCATAACTCATAACCTGAGTGTTCAACCTCAAAACCACCTGTGCGGTGTGGGGAAGTTCTTTCCTTAAGAGCTTTTAGGATTTCTCCAGCAGCAGATACACAGTAGAATAGAGCATTGGTTTTCCAAGCCTTGGGCTTCTCCCAGACCATTCTTCCCACCTATTTTCCTTTTCTCCTGACTTAGAAAACTGATGACTTTGCACTGGAAGTATTCGATTTTCATAGCTTTTAGAATGCTTTTATAGTTTGGTACACCAAAAGGTCTGATGCATCAAAATGTGGTTGATCAAAAATTACAGAGATTAACAAAACTGTTAGTTACCGTCCAGGGTTCAGTGTTGCCCAAAAAAGGTCTAAAAATGAGCTTGCATTTCGTCTGCAGGCAGTGATGTGACTGGAAATCTGTGCAGCCAGTCTGTGTGAGTTGCAGTCTTGGTCTGGAGCACGCTTCCCATAATGCAGACCGCGTTCGAGGCGATCCCCGCCTGCCTGGCGTCACCAGAGGAGTTTCAGGGCGGTCGTGTTGGACCCAGTGTGGCTCTGTGTCCCAAGAGGGGACATTCCATCACATATTCCAGCTTCTACTTTCCTCTGGAATGTGCAAAACTCTCCTGAATAAAAAACTTTGCACTTGAAAGACTTCAGATAGCACTGATATTAAATTGGAATTATTATATAGTACTGGTGTTCTAAGGAGAAAGTAGTTGTGTACCGTATCATCATTGACTTCCCAAACTGGTGTTTCACAGTCATTGCAGGAAATGTTGGCCATTTAAACTTCCATCACTTAAATACTGCACATGGGTGGATTATAATGTATCTTACTTTTTCATCATCTTTTAGTTATGAGTCATACGAGAACCAACACATTATAAAATCACGTTATAAAGAGTGTTTTTATTTTAGCAGCGGTAGGCATTCCAATGGTTTGCTTTGAAGTGGAAGGACTATGGGAGGCACTGATTTTACTGGGCTATTCAATAGTTAATATAATGTAATGTTTTGCAAAAAGTTTTAGTGTGGTGAAGACAGAAGCAATAACCAGGAATGCCGCATGCTCGTGCGAAAAGCCCAAATAGGGAAAATCAAACAGAGGAGCAATGTTTCAAAGCTTGTGAAAAGATGATGTGCAAAAGGCTTAGAAAGGACAGTTTGTTCAGAAACGAAGCTACCACTTTCTTCCTAATGTTCCTTAAGGAATCTCCAGTGTGCTCATCCCTGCGGAGTAGTCGCTTCTTCAGTAGGTATGTAGCTGGTGGGGGGAACTGTGAGCCTCTGTGCCTGGGTGGAAGAATGAAGAAAAAACAAGTAATTTTCAATATGCTGGATTTTACTGGAGTGAAAGCGCTTTGTGATGTTTCAAGTATGCATCATGAAAATATTTGTCCTGCTTATATTGTTTAAGTTGCAATTTTATAGTTTCAGTTTTGATTGCAGAATGTGAAATGCAGACCATTAATATAAAAAAGGGCTTAGAGCCTATTTTGTTTCTACTAGTGCCACACGTGCTGTATTACTAACAGTAATTTAGTTTATTGCTGTTGTAAATAAAGCCTTTAAAGAAAAACACCCCTAAGTAGCCACTGCAAAAGTTACAGGGGAAGTTTTGTCCCTTGACTGCCTGACACACACAGCTTTATCCTACATTTTTGGCAAAAGAGATGCTGCATTCTAAAAGTGTCTGGTTTGGGACAGAGAGCCCCAATATTGGGCTTCCGATACTGCCATTGGAAGCTTGGCAATAACGGTTGGGTGGCGATGCTGCTCGCGATGCTGACATCCCAAACCAGCGGAGCTGCTTCAGGGATGGAGGCAGTGCTGGCATCATTCAGGGAGGATGAATGATGACTCTCTTCCTCTCAGGACAGCAGGAAATGGAAGTGAAAAACAACTGTTCCGTTCTGCTGTCCCCTTTCTTGTGGCACCTCTGCCTTCCGACTGGGTGTGAGGTGGACTTCCCATGCAGAGGCTTTATTTTCGCCTGAACTCTGTTAAGATCTATGTGGGAAAGTCCTATGAAGGAGCTGGGCATTTACGTCTACAGTAGGAAAGCTGCTGATTTTCGCAGTCCGGGAAACTTCCTTGTGAGGGAGCATGGGGATGAGAGCTGTCCTTGGCTTGGGATAACGCGTCTCTCGGTGTATGGTCAGACCACCTTTATTTTTTTACGTCAAGTGGAGAAACTGCTGAAGCAGTTACAGAAGAATACTTGGGAAATTTGCAAGTGGTTGATACTTTTTTGGTTTTTCTTCTAAATTAGGCACAAGATACACAGCGCGTTATTAGCGTTATCTTTATTGTGCAGTTGACTCACAGTAAACATTACTTCCACCCAGGGTGTTTTCCGTACCTGAAGAATTAGGATTAAATCCATTCTTTCAGAAAAGAATATGCTTCTCTGAACTACCTTTCCACGTGTTTTCCCCCTTTTCACCCCAGGTGTCAAGCAGGTCACTATCTGGGCAGAAAGTTTGGTTGAGCTCCTTAATTAAAGGCCAACCTGATGGTTGCAAAGTTGTGAAGAAAATCCTCATTATTGGTAATCCATGCTATTGGTAAAGGTTGGGTGTTTGCAATGGCCTCTCTTGCAGTAACTTTTTGTGCTGGTCACAGCAATATAAAGAGGAGCAAAAACTGCCTTGAAGACCCTTTTAGTTAAGTATTAATCAAGAAAAAATGTTGTCTAGATGTTTTTTTTTAATACATGAAGCACTCAGAGTATGGGCGGAATGTTAATTTTTTACCAAGTGTCATTCCTAAATGAGTTAGCTTCTGCAGGAAAGGAGAATTTCAGTTGGCCTTGAAATAAAAAGCCTGAAAGCCTCATAGCCACTTAATCGATATAAACAGCTATTGATGTAAACAGCTTTTTCTTGGTTTTAGTTTATTTAATTTTCAGAAGAAAAATAATAGGTGTTCGTATCCCAAAATCTGTTTATAACTTTGGAATAAACGAGGAGGCATAATTCAAAAGCGCAATTTATTTTGTTTTCACTGGTAGATTGTATTTATTCCAGAGTAAGTATTAACACTTATCCAGTAGCAATAACTGACCTTGTGACCAGAATTGTTACTGAAGAGAAGAAGGATGTAATAACTGTAGGCCGAATGGCTGCAGCTAATACTGGGTAGACTTGGAGCTGCTCAGCGGATCTTTGTAGTTTGTACATTTCCGTGGATAAACCCAGCACAATTATGGTATCTCTGAAGCTGCAAGATGCCGACTGCTTTCCAGAGATACAAGTACTCTCAAGAAGAACCCTCTGATTGGCAAAAGCAAAGAATTGGTGTAATTTAGGGGTGCTTATTTGAGACTGACCACTGCTCTCAGAGCTATTGTTAGGACTGCAAAGTTATCTGTTAAAACTGGTATTATGCAATTGGAACTTCTTGGGCAATTAGCATGAAGCGCCGGCTGAATGGGAGACATGATTTTCTCTCCGCAGCCACAGAGTAGCTGTGATTAGATGTGCCCGTATTGCAGTCCTAATTGACTGGCCTCCATAAGTAGACACTGCTCATTAATGAACAGAGACAGACACTTCCTAACCCCATTAAAAAAAATAAAAAGGTAGCAAAGAAATGTGCTCAAAAAGGGATAAAATTAATTCTGCTTTGATATACTGAGTACATATTTGGCATTCGTTGCTACAGGAACCGGCACCGTATACTTGGGAAAGCTATGATTAAAAAAAAAAAAAAAAACAAGCCAGTATTAATGCGTATCTGTGATTCTCTGCTCTCAGCGCCTCTCCTCTAAATCACAACCTGAGGGGTAAGCGCGTTTGGCTGAAGGTAAATCTCTGCTTTCGGAGTAGCCCTGGCGGGCCTCATGGATTAATCTGCCATTTCCTCCTATTTACCCTCCGTTCAGAACACACGGGGTCTGTTTAGCCCAAGATGCTCCTTTCTGGGCTGTTCTCAGCTCAATAAAGCGAGCTGGCGCGGTATTTCTGATCTCGCCACGTCTCTCCTGAGGTCTGTCCCTTCCTGGCGCCCGTTTATGAGGGACAGGGAAAATCTCCTCCGCGTCTCAGAGCAGGAGGCACAGGTGTATGCGTTGGAAACGCTGTTTTCCAATGAGAAATTCATCCATTTCCAGGAAAAGCGTATTTTTAATGATTAAAATCAGCTAATTCCTTTGAAGATGAGTGATCAGCACTGTAAGGGAAACTGCTAATGATTATTTAAGCTTGTTTTCCTTAATAAAGAAAGAATGAGTATGTTCTGCTTGGTATACAGTATTCTTCTTGCTGTTCTGCCTTAAAGAACCTCTCGTCCTAGCATATACTATATCCCTTTCACATGACTGAAAAATTTAAAAGTAGGTATTTCTGATATTTCTGGCATCTTAATTATTACTTGCTTAAAGCACCACTGTTAGCAGAGGGATTATGAGTTAATAAAAATGTCGTAGTATTAGTATATAAAACACAATATAATTTTCCCAAGATAACGATTAACAGCGTAAGGCCACATTAACAACACGTAATGCTTATTCCCTAAATGTGATTGATTTTCATCTTTTAGGAGGAGTATCACAATATTGTAGCAAGTAAACATGGAAACATTTCGGAGTGATTTATTTTAAAGAGGAAGTAACTAATGGAATCTCTCGTTCGAGCTTTGTCTCTGTGTTATGTCACTGTCCTCGCCGCGTTACAGCTCCACATCAGTCTGAACAAAGTTTTTAATACTGGATATTAATATTCCCTGGTGCAACTCCAGTGAAACACATTAAAAAGTTATTTATTCATCACAGTCTATTAGCTAGAGCATTTGGAAAATAACTTTAGTGCGCTGGTAGGTCATTATTATGCCAGTATTGCTCTCACATACAGCAGTCGCTTTGGGTGCGAGTTGTGGTTTTTTCACCTTTTAAGACGTTTTTGCTTTGTCCCGAGGCTGCTTCGGGTTTTTGTTAGCTACCTTGATTGCAGCAGGGCACGAGCATCTCTCTAAATTACTGATCGCGCTGTGCTTACTCGGGGTGGAGAACCCCGTCTGGGGAATGGGGGTCACCTACCGCAGCGGGGCCGCCCCCGCCAGACCCCCCCGGCACCTGCAAACCGAGACCCGTCCCATTCACCGCCGCAAGAAGGGGGCCATTGTCGCGGCAAGGAATGCCGGTTTCGGGGGAAAACTATTCCAGTTCCACTTCTGAAGGAAAGACAAGGCTGTTATTACTCCAGGGATATTAGGCCTCACGGCTTTTTTGAGAAAACAAATTTGCTGTAACTTTATCTGTAATTTAGTACCGCACGGGTGCGAATAGAGTCTACATTGTATGGAAGAGGGGGCAGCAGTAAGGGTCTGTTAAAGCCATAAAAGGGTTCGGTAACCATTATATTTCCAAAAGCGGCCTTATCAGAGCCATAGGTTAAAAAAAAAAATTAAAAAAAAAAAAAATCATTACAGCCTTACCATTAATTGTCTGTTTTGAATTTGGTTTACAATTAGTGTTGGAGAAGTAAGGTTTCTGTCTGTACGGAGAATATGGCAAAATCAAAAGTTTCCCAAAAATGACGGTACATGTTTTGCCTTGACCAACAGCCCACCCAGGAAGGGTTACGGAAAAGGCTGCTCAGATCTTTTTCTGCAAGGTTTGGGGTTTNGCGGGAGTGCATCCCTGACCCGGGAATCTCTGGTTTCACATGCTTCATTGCCTCCGGATCGCGGCGCTCACCCTTCTGCTCCCTCACTGGCAATGTCTAACACGCCTNAGGTTTGGGGTTTTTTTCCTTTTTCATAGGAAAATTTAGCGGAGCCTTGCTGTTCTCAAGTTCCGCTTTCCTGCAGAATATGATGTCAAAATGATGAAATAAAATTTCCCTTTTGTTGGTTGATTCCTGATTGTCGGCATTTGATGGGAAGAAATGATATTATTTAAAACCTTGGTCTTGCATGGCAAGGAAAAGTTCGCCTTTGCAAAATGGTGATCTTGAAGCTAGTCAGAATCAATCCAGTGTTTTATTCTATCGCAGTTCAATTTTAGGGCTGTGTGCTTGTTTGCTGCCCTATATTCTGATTACGTAGCGAACGCCCAAACTACTTTCTTCA